>VWZS01001745.1:0-12846 GCA_013397075.1 Rhabdornis inornatus
GGTGGAACTTCCTGTGCATCACTCACTGCCCCATTGTCTCAGCAGCACCGAGCAGAGCCTGGTCCATGCTCTGACCCCTCCCTGCAGACACTGACAGACACTGATGGGGTCCCCTCTCAGTTGTCTCTTCTCCAGGCTGAACAGGCCCAGCTCCCTCAGCCTGTCCTCATGAGAGAGATGCTCTGCTCCTTTGATCATCCTTGTCATCCTCCACTGGACCTGTTACAGGAGTTCCATGTCTCTGTTGTGCTGAGGAGCCCAGAACTGGACACAGACTCCAGATGAGGCGTCACCAGGACTGAGCAGAGGGACAAAATTGTTAAAGGTTTTGTAATAATCTGTGTAACATGCTGGTAATACTCATATGCAATTTGAGATCAAAAAACTGCTCTCCACTCTTCTCCTGATTGCTCTGTGCTCATCACAGGAACAGGACAGCTTGGACCAGGGGTCTGGGGGCTGCAGGAGAATCAGAAGAGACCTGAAGGTCAGACCTAGTCCAGGAGCAAAATCAATAGAGAGTAATTGTGGGGGACAACTGCAGTAGACCACAGCATGTACAGGAGCTGATCTGGTGAGAAGATGGGATACAGATGATTTGGAGCTTGGTGGGGAGAATTAATAACAAGGAGCACTGGAGAAAAAAGGCTGGAAGAAGGAAAGGAAGCATCCTCCAAATGGCTAGAATAACGCATTGATTTTCGTAATATTCATAGCAGTCATAGAATCATAGAATCATAGAATGTTAAGGATTAGGAGGAACCTTAAAGGTCATTTAGTCCCAGTCTCCCTGCCATGGGCAGGGACACCTGCCACTTGACTAGGCTGCTCAAGGCCTTGTCTAACCTGGCCTTGAACAGTTTCAGGGCTGGGTTATCCACAATCTCCCTGGGCAAATTCTTCCAATGTCCCAGCATCCTGACAGTAAAGAATTTATTCTTTATATCTAACAAAAATTTCTCCTCTTTCAGTTTGTACCCATTACTGTTTGTCCTGTCTCTATAGTTCCTGACAGAGTCCCTCTCCAGCTTCTCTGTAGCTCCCCTTCAGATACTGGCAGGTTGCTATGAGGTCTGCACACAGCCTTCCCTTCTCCAGCCTGAACAACCCCAACTTTCTCAGCCTGTCTTTTTAGGGGAGGAGCTCCAGCCCTCTTATCAGCTTTGTGGCCTCCTCTGAACTTGGTCCAACTGTTCTGTGTCCTTCTTAAGTTGGGGACATCTGGGCTGGGCACAGTGCTACTGGTGGGGTCTCACCAAAGCAAAGTAGAAAATACTGAGAATTCATATCTAAGAATAAGATTATGCTTTAGTGTAGTTACTGATTTGTTTGAGACAGAGAAAAACAGAGAGAAAAATATATACTCCAGAGGAAGTTTAAATATAACAAACAAGCCAAAATACTAAATGTAATATGCAAACCTCATGCCTTCCATGTCTCTTATGAGGAGGCCTGTGTTCTTTATTTTGTTACATTCTATTTGACCTGCACTTTTTAAATTGGGAAGTGGTCAGTACAGCATTTTATGCTTATGTTATGCATCAGAGAAATATAATAATAAATTATTTAATTCCCAAGTATGACTAATATTCTATGATTGCTAAGATATCTATCCTGTCTGCCAGTGATGGTTGTATAATCACATCCAAATGTTTTGCCTTGGTAAAGCCCTGACACTACTAGGAATTTGAAAGGAAAATGAAATGGAATAGATTCAGTATGTTACTTGCCAGTTTCACTCTTCTACCTATGATATGGATATCATATTGTTCCATTGGCTAGCCATATTTGTCATGGAAGAATATTGCTATTATTGTGGAGATTGTTTAACAAATGGAAAACAAACTCATCTCTCTACATTTTAAAGAGATTTTTAGCTAGTTGGGGCTGTTTAGAGTTTTGCTTTGAAAGGAATGCATGTTTACTGTAAGTATCTAAACACCACAGAATGGCAAATGTTACTAGGATTCTCTCTCCAAATCCCCAGGCAGAGCCTACCAAAATACAATAATTCTGTAAATTAGTAAAGTACTCTGTCATCCAAAGGAGCGATTTAATTAGGAACACTTGGATATATTTTCAGATGCAGTCTGACCCCAACCTCTAAGTTTACATAGCCAGGATATTCTAAGCTGCCTGTGTTCCACATGACTTCTGTGAGACTACAGCTGCCTTCTCTTGTGGCTTCTGCTGGCTTGTGTGGGTGAGCTTATCTGAAAAAAATATTTCCTGTTTTAAGACATGACCAGATAACAGAATTCTGGTCCAGAGAACATTTTCTTGAATAAGATACCAGTTCCTTAATAGTATTAATTTAATAGAATTAAAAATAATGCTGCCTTTCTCACTGTATTAGTTCTAGACATATCTAGGCATATCATGTGAACTGAGTGATTCATTTTGGTGGCTGCAGTTCTAAAATATGTTAAGAGGTCTCCTGCTCCCAAGATCCTTAGTCAAAATAGAGAAGGAAAACATGATGAAAGAGTCATTGAAATCAGTGTTTGAAAGAAAACTAAATCCCAGTACTCTTTCGTTTACAGAAGAAGGCAGGATTTGCCAAACCACAGCTTTTCTGACTTTACCATAAGTTTCAAGCTCATATCATTTATAATTTTCAGTAGTTGATTTTGAAAAATTATATGTGAAGTTGTTGAAAAAATTTTATTATCAGAAAGGCACTAAATTGTAATTTTTAAAAGAAAAATGAACAGGCTGTTATTGTAAGAACAATTAGATATTTTGTTCTATATTTTACCTACAATGTATATATATGTTCTATATTATACCTACAATGATGATGTAAATTTTAAATGCTTTCATTCATTAAAGTAGATTTTAAAGTTTGATAGACTTATGAAACAGGCATTTGGGATTTGGAATTTCATCAAACCCATGATGTTAGATTTAATACATGCTTCTCAAGCTAAGAATGTAGCATTTCACCAAAATACTTATAGATCCTGAATATACCTATATGGACTTTTTTTAAAAAAACCCCATGTAATAATGTGATCATTCAAATTTGTATTAAGAAAGACAAAAAGTGAATTAATTCACTAGTGAACAGTGGAAAAAAAGAACCTCAAATTCCAGGAGGTGATAAATTGGTCGCTAAACAAATACCTTGAACTTATCCTTTCTTAACTTCAAAATAATTAGCTCAAAGTACCATGAGCTGTATGGCAGACAAACTCCTTGCCACAGGTACATAACTGTACCATAATACACTGCGTACAGTCAAACACTGCTCAGTGAAAATATGTCTCTCCTCCATGATCACTTCAGCCTGAAGAAACACACCCTCAACAGCTCTAGAAATTGCTCCAGCCCCTGTGCAGGAGACCTCATTCTTCCCGTTGAAACTATTTGTCTTTCCTGAAGAGATCTAAAACAATTGGTAGATTAAACTGAATTGTAGATAGGATATCGATGTGACTTGCTTTTCCAATGATGTTTTTCAGGTGACAGAGGCATGGAGGGGTCTCCATTTCCCATTGAAACCATGTATAATTTACATGGAAAATGGCTGAATAAAAGGCATAATCAGAGCTTCAAGCAACGATCTGGGCTGAGTCCAGACACTGGACTACAACCCACTTGTCTGTGGGTTCCAGCAGGATGCAATAGTTAAAATCTATTCATGATTTTCCAGTTAAGAAAGCATTTGAAGATGTCTACCAGCATAGCTTGGACAAACAGGATCTTGAGTGTCAGTGCTGTGTAGCTGAATATTTTAGGCACTTCTATGATTCAGTAGCAGGAGAGTGGGAGTCTGATGCCATTTTACAAATCTCAGATGTTCACATGCCTAGATATTCATGATAGATTTTCACCCTCCGATGGGAACAAAAAGGGAAGTTTAAATCAAGACCTTCTACTTCAGTTCTCAGTATTTGCAATTTCTGCATGACTGCTGTGGTGCTGTACCTTCCTTAGACCAGTAATGTGCACTACTGTGTTTTCATGTGGCATTTTAATGTTCCAATAGATTTAAATCCACTTAAAATATTTTAAAATGTTGGAGATATCATCATACAATTTGGTGACTTCTCCAAAACTCTAAGAGTGGAGTGGAGTGGAGTAAGAGAGAACTTCTTCTTCTATGTCTTTATAACCACAATAATGAGCATTTTCAGTGTACACAGTCAATGCACTGTGATATTTTAAAAAACTGTGAATAGACCACTTCATTGTTGCTTGGATTTTAAACTTCAGAAATGCTGATTTTGACTTTATGGCTCTATGGCACAGCTTTGCACTAGAGTTCACCTCCCACAAACACAGGAATATTTTATTTCCCCAGTGACACCCACAGTGCTAAGCTTTCTGGACCTTCACTTTATGGAGCTACCTGAAGAGAAACAGTTCCATTAGTAATCAGGCCTGGTTTTAAACAACAGTTGAAAATGTGGGCTTCAGGGTATTGTAATGTCTGGCTCACTTACTTTGTTTTTTCTCTGAACCGTTCTCTATATTTGTATCTAACTTGTTATCAACACATAAAGACGGTAGGTTGCTTGAGATGAAATCAATAAATCTCCCAGCTTGTCTTTCTGAAATTATCTTTCCTGTATTGGGAGAAAATATCAGAAATACACAGATTTTAGAACATGACAACAGGTGCTTTTGGGACTAAACAAGCTTAAAGATCAAAGATCAGTTCAGGGAGAGTGAGTTATTTTCCTTTTTCTTTCCTTTATTTTCTTTCCTTTTTCCCTTTCTTTTTCATTTCGGTGTTTAGTTGGTTGGTTGGTTGGTTGGTTGGTTGGTTGGTTTGGTTTGAGGGGTGTTGTTTTGTTTTGGTCTTAATTAGACCTCCTTGCCATTGAAAACCAAATTAAAAACACTGCATTAAAAGCCAAGTACTCTACAGCTACATTTCCCTTTCAATAAGTGTTGCAGAAGTACAACCTGGGCTCCCAGGAAAACTCATGTGTCAAATTTGGTACAGGTAGCCAGGGAGCTGGTGGTTCCTGAGGAGCTGGAACTTCCAGAAACCAGTTTCACACCGACTACCCCAAAGTCAATGGCAATTGCCTTTCCAGCTGCATGTGACACAGAGGAATATGCATATTCCTCAGCTCAGCTGGGAACACCTCAGTGCTTTGGACTTATCTTTTATACTTTTCTGCTATTACATACTTAGAAATTGTTCAATTTATCCAACTTAACAGCAACACCGAAGAAACATCTTTTGTTTGCTGTTCTTAGGCCATTGTGACTATGAGGTGTTAAAATGTGTCTTTTGAGGGCTTATAACCAGTGCTAAGTTCTCATTATCTTCTCCTAGGAAAAGACTGGGTTGGTTATACTGTCCATACAGTGTTCTATAAGGGCTTCTAATTAACTGCTGTGTGCTTATGCTAGAGAATGCATATTGAACAGGACCACTTTGTGCTTGAGTACGGGGCATGGCAGCCACAAAATAGGCTGGAAAATTCCATCACCTGACCCTGTTCCTTGAAAAATTGGTGGCTTGGTGGAAATTGTCTTGATGCCCAAGAAGGTGTACAGTCACTGCTTTTGTCTGATAGCTGAAGGATCACAAAAGAATATGTGTCCTTGTTCTTTCTATTGTTACAAGATCCAGAAAAAAGCGTTTGGAAACGCAAGACATCATAGGGCCTGGTGGGTAGCCAGTTGATAAATAAAAGGGCAATCCCAAAAACTTGATCTGAGTTGTTAAATGACATGAAATATAGAGAGGGTCAAATATTTAAATTCTGTTACTTGTCATTCAAGAGAGAAAAACAGGAATTGTGATATTTCACTTGCTCTGTAACTACATTACATTATACCTGTGAAAACAGGATCATCATTACTAGAGATCTTTACATCAGCTTTTGATTTGCAAATAATAACTTAATATCTTTGCTGAAAGGTAGGGGAAAAACCACACTTGGTGACTAGGACAGGGAAAGAAAAAAAAAAAAGGCACTGAAACTGGTCATACAAATAAATGGATGAGCTCAAGATATTAACTGGGGATTATTAATTCATGTTGCTTCAAACTAAGCATAAATGGAATGAGTGATGAGGTTAACACTTCCACAAATCCAACAAAATGTTTCACCTTATCCTAGCAACCCTAAGTAACTTTCTGAGTGTATTGTGCTATCTTAGCTGTCTGACACCTGCTATATCAACTGTCATTTTCAGATGCAATACATATATATGTAGTATTTCAGTCTTTTCCTTTTGCATGAATATCCACACACCATTTTTTGCAGGGTTCTTGCTATGCTTTTTTTCAACAATCAAATACATCCTAGCCAAAATTTTAAAAGTTTGTTTATACTTTATTTAGCCTGATTTGTTTGCTAGCTTTTGTGTGTCAATATTTGTGCTCTTTGCTTTAAGGTTCCACCTTGTATGGCAAACTACCTTTGATACTCTGCAAGCCAGAGCTCAGAAAGAAGAATTCTTCCTAAAGTATTCTCTTTTATGCTTTATTTCTACCTTATTAGCACAGCAAATGGCCTATAAAGGGTAAAATATCAAATAAAGTGGAAAATCAAAGTTACAGGGCAGATTCCTGGCATTTTGTCAGGGCAGGGATGGTAGTTCAAATGATGGCAAATTAACACTAAAGGTAATATAATAATTTGGGCTTTGATTTCTTAATTTCTCATTCCTACCTCAACATTTTAAAGAAATAGCATTTTTCCAAAGATGCCTTCTCATTCTGCCTCCAAGATCTCTCGTTTTCATATTCTCTTCGAAAATTTTTTTAAGGTTTTCCTAAGATGACTTTTTTTCCTTCCCATTTGTAATCCATTACTGATGAGCAAACCAAATTTCTTGAGATACTATGTTCATTTTTTTTTTAATTTAACTGCTCATTTTTCAATTATCTATGACTTTTTAAAGATCTATAGTTAAAAGAAATCCACTCACCCCAGTGCAGAGCATAGCATAGCAAGATATCTGGTCTCAAAAGTATATTCCATGTTGCTGTGTCTGGCATTTAGATTGAGTAAACAACGTGTGAAAAGATGGTTACAGAAGGCACCCAAATGATGTAATAGCAGGTGAGGAATGACAAACAGAGAGACAAGAAAGAAAGACAAGAAAGACAGACTGACAAGATAGAAAGATGGAAAGACAGAACGAAAGAGAAACAAAGAGAGAGAGAGAGAGAGAGAGAGAGAGAGGGAGAGGGAGAGAAAGAGAGAAAGAATAAATCCCAGAAATGGATGATGGTGATTTTTTTCTTCATTGCAAGCAGACCACATTGACTTTTCTGCTTTTGGACTTTGAGCTGTACTGGAGCTAAGTGGACCAGGAGTGAGTGAGGTTTTGTTTTTTTTTTTTTAATTTTTTTTTTCCACCTCCATTTAATAGAGATAATGAAATATTAATTAGAACAAGAATAGAACACCAGCTCTCCCTTCTCCTAGGAAACTGCTATAGTCACCAGAGCATGAAGTCATGAAAAGCATTACCATTTTCCATGAATATTCAACTACTCCACACAAACTGAAAAACACTGGAAGGATGGAACAGACTTCCATTCCAGCACTTACAATATGTATTTTCCTTTCAGGAGGTAGAACATGTTTGTTTAGATCCATTCTGGAAGACAAGGAGCTAAATCTAGCTCCTGCTTCACAATGTTGGTCCAATCTTTAACACAAGTGAAAAGGGCAAGCAGGGGGCTTTTAAGCCTGGAACCTAGTCTGACAGACAGACATTATTGAACCCTGGGAAAACACCAACATTCTTGAGAATCATAGTTAGGACTTATTGCAGGGAGAGCTTGCAGACAACGAGTAAAAAATGAAGCACTTCCAGGTGTATTCTGAACAAAACTTTAGGATTCTTGATGTTCAGACTAGATATTGGCTGAAAGGACTAGTGTTTTCTGAATGAGCTGCCTCTTGAGTTGTGTTGTGCAGAAATTGCAAGGACAGTGGGTTCACTGGCCTCTAAACAGAAAACTTAAACAATAGGAAATAAATTGAATGGTTCCTGCCATTCCTTGGATTTATTTCTCTAGCGTCCTTGCAAACTGCAAGATGATACTTGCAGCAATGATAGATGTCTAATCTAGAGGACTAAGAGTATCAAGATAAAAATGTTTTTATATGTCAAATTTTTCTGAGTTAATGCAGACCTTGTTGAAATCACTGCAGTAGACTCCTACTATCAGTTTCACTCTGAGAATAAAAAGTGTTTTGCCAGTATTTCCATCTACACTGTGTTTTTACTGAAACAAGATTAATATAATTTACTTCCAGCTGTCTTTTTGTGGTTGTATTTGTGTTAGATTGAGAAATACTTTATGCTTAAGGCCAAGGGTTCCTAATTTCTGATGTCTGATGATTTCTCTTCATGTTTATATAATGGTGCTTATTCATTTGAGTAGATTTGAGAAATCTGAGGCTAATAGAACACAAATACCGACTTTGGGGTGAGGCATTTGTATATGTGTGTGTGTTTCTCTTTTGTGTTTGCTTTTCATGTTTGCTTTTTCTTTTGTTTCTTATGAACTCAGGAAGAACTAAGAATGTAATTCCTTATATAAACATTCAGTAGCATCAAAACATAGAATCCCAAAACAATATTGAAGCCTATTTATAGGCAACCCAAGTTTCTTAATAACTTAGCAAGTGCAGATCCTTCAAGAGAAATCCATAATGCACAGCAGAATGTAAGCAGTTCTGACACTTTTCTCTCTCCTTGTAATCGAGTAGGAACAACTGGCAGTGTAACAGCTGCCTATACATGTTTCAAAACCATGAAGAACAAGGCTAAAATCTATTTCAGTTGATCACAGTTTTGTCATTGACTTGTACAGAAACATTGAGTAAGGTTTCTGGATTTCATCCCAGAAAAGGTTAACAGTTAAATCTATATATTTTTTTAAACAAGAGTTAGAAAACCATTCAGACTATTAAGAAAAACAATCAGAGCTTCTAATATCTGCCGTGATAGTGAATATTAAAACAAATAATGACATTCCCATTGCTGAGAGTGAAACGATCAGTAAATATCCTTCACAGGCAAGGAGGAAAACAAAAAATATTATTCATGAGAAATGTTATGGAGCTAATTCTGCCTCCCTTCAATTTATTATTGTAGTGTCCTTGCAATGCTGCAGTGCTGCATTTTGTTATAGTTATACAAGAAACAACAGGTCTTTCCATATACAACATAACATATACAACTTTCCATATACAATGTTGCAGTGGTAAACTACAGACACACTCTCATTTTCTTTCATAGGAAAATACAAAGATTAGCACACAGATATGGAAGAGAAGCTGCAAATAAATAGTATTTGGTGATACAAGGTGATACAAATTACCAAGGTTGTATTTTTGGACCAAAACAATAAGTCCTTTTTTTCTCATATGGGAGGAAACTTTCACAAGAAATACTGTTTCGTGCATATTAAAAGCAAGTTGACTGAAATGAAGGAGGTACTCCAAATCAGGATGTCTCAGGTTAGGGATTAATGGGATAAGAATTTTCCTGTCCAAGCTCTGGACAAATTACAGGTCTATTTAAAGGCTGCCAGTCTGCAATACCTTCCTTAGGTGGGAGGACATGAAAATCCCTCTGGAGCTCTATTACTCTGTGTTAATATGCATATTAAATCACTAGAAATTTACAAATCAGTGAAACCCTAGTCCCAGTGAGTAAAAAATAATTTAAACCCAAGGCTGTTTGAAAAATGTAGTTCTTATGTCTGGGTAAGAAAAAAAATACACATACAATGCATACAATTAGAAGAAATTTTTGGGAATGAATAATCAAAGTTGGGGAAGCAGTAATAAAAAAATAAATTGCTTTTGTGGCAGAAAGCAAATGGCACATATCAGCACAGTTTGTCTTAATATCTTTCTTCTCTAATTTTCTAGGCAAAGCAAACACAATAAACTTCAGAAGGCCCTTATCTCCCCACTGTGCAGCTGACAATCACAATACAAGCAATTCCTTGCCAGAAGACACATGTGGACCCAACAATGATGTTGCAAACCAGAAGATATGAATATTCTCAGTAGCAAGACATACATCTGAGGAGAACACAGGGTGTATTTCAGGCTGTGACAAAGGCTAAAAAGTTTGTGCTGCCTTTCAGCATTCAGACAAAGAAATGGGATGATAGGAGTCGAGGCGATATGCAGAAACCTTTGCAATAGGAAGTAGAAGAAGGAAGGAAAACAAGATTTCAAGAAAGATGAGATAACATCAGACCGAAAATACATTAAAATAGTATTTTATTGTCTAAAAAGCGAATGGATGCATCACATAGCATGGTATGTGGTCTGATAGTCTGGTATTTGGTTCTTATAATGGTCCACTCTTTTACTTCATTGGCATATTCTGGGTTTATTGCTTTATGATTTCAAACACAATGACTTTACCTGCTTCTACAGTCAAACTTCTAAAGAATTTCCCAGAAGTCATGGTGGAGGAGTTAAATTCCTTTAGTTTTTAGTCTCTACCTTGCTGGGTGTTTGCCTAGTCTTCAGAAGATATCCTGAAACTCTTCTATTTGGTATTCATGAGGCTTGAGTAGTGTAGTATTTCAGCCCTTATTGTTCCTTTTTTTGTTGTTGTTGTTTAGTTGTACTTTTAAGGAAGGTTCAGCTTGTCACTGTGTAAAAGTGAATTTTCCTTTTTTATGTTACAGCTGCCATAACATTTCCTCAGGAATGTTTATAAAAGATCCCTTCTTGTATTAATCTACTGGTAATTTTCAACCTGATCATCCACTTTCCTTTCACTACAAGGTGGTCCCTTTTTCTCCCAGATTAAATGAGTAGGTGGATCTGCATCATCACCTTGGTCTTTGTAGTCCACAGAAAGTAGACAGAAAGTTCTGACCTTGCCGAAACGTGAGATAATCCTCTGCATTTCTTGCACCTTTCTTCAGATGCCAACCATCCTTCTGTAATCTTTTCTTATTTTTGGCCAACTAATATGTAGTTCCACGTACTGACTTCTGATGCACTGTTTAGTTTTGATCTTCATATGTGTACACATTTCCGTTGTTTTTCTGTCCTGCAAATTACTTTTTTTCCCCTTATAGAGTGATGTGATTACTTTTTCCACCTTCCATGTGTTTTAGTAATTACTAAAATGAGGTATGACATAGGTCAGCTCATCACCCATCCCCAGGCGGAGATCCAATGCCCTCCTGCTGATCACTAACATGGAGGGTGACGCATGCTCCTCGTCTTCCCTTCCTGTCCTTCCTAAAGAGTCTGTATCCACCCATTCCAACTCCAATCATAGAAGCCATTCCATCACATCTCCATGAAGCTGATAAGATCATAGCCCGAATAAAATCATCAGATAAAATCATAGCCCTGGTAGATATGTCTCTCACTCTTGCTTATTTCCCATGCTGAGTGCATTCCTGCAGAAGCTGCCCTGGATAAAGCCAGCTTACTGTCTGGAGTGGCTGGAATTACTTTATGCTGTACTCCTGCTGACCTGTGATCGTTCTCCAGGCTCTAGGCTTCTCTTGTTGATCCTGATATCAAAATGGAAAGTGGTAGGAATAGATTGAGTGTCCCCTCCCCTTGCAGCTACAGTTTAAAGCCTTCTTCATCAGTTTACCAAACCTGTGACTGAAGATGCTCTTCCCCTTCTCGAATAGAGGGAGCCCCACCAGCCCTGGAACAGAAATGATGGGCAAGCTACTTAAAGGTTATACATGTAAATATACATGTGTAAATCATAAGTCCTTTTCCAAAATCTTTATGACTCTAGCACCACTTTTCCCAGAGTTTTTCCATTTTGACTCTTCAGGGTTTAAACCCTACAGGAAGAACTTCCCTCTCCACTTGTGTATTTCTGCAGTGCTGGCTGCGCTGAGATCCCAGTTTCAGATACAGGTATTCTGGGCTCTGTTTTTACATTAAAAAAATTATTAGACAGCTGTGTTTGTATAAATGAAGATATACTTTCCCTAGCACAAGCTGTGTGTACCTGCCATACATCAGCTATTGGATGAGTGACTCTTTAAGAAGAAAAACATCCATACGCTATACAAAAGAACAGGGGTTTAAAATACATATTAAAAACATCCATTCATTTTCAGCTTTAAATTGGTCAATTGTATAGATCAAAACAAGCAAAAAGTGAAGTACTCTGAAAACATTAGCTATGAGCTTGAATGTTTCTCATTTTATTACCTGCAGGTCAAAATGGATTGTCACATTAACATGGAAAATAGAGAAACCCAAAGACCAAGCTTCCTGCAATTTGGCATATATTGGGAAAAAATCAAAGAGGACATTTGCTTTATTGTTGAGATGACTGTGCAGGAGATGCAGATGCAGACCATCAATAATGTTGGTATTATTTTTAACTGAAATACTGTAGGACCATTATAGACATATGGTAAAAAGATAAGGACTTCAGCCTGTAACTAAAATACAAAAGGCACTGAATAGAGCCTGGTAGCTTTCCTTCCATTTATGGTATAATTGCAGTTGTTTTCAAGCAAGCTATAACATGAAAAGGAGTAAAAATTCAATGTCAGTAATATAATTTGGTGTCATATATCAGTGTTTCTTAGCAACAACCTAGTAACATTCAGTGGAGGCCATGCTCAAATGAAGTAATATTGCATCAGTGGAGAACGTTTTCAATGAATGTTTATGCTTCAGGTTTTTCTCTGACAAACTGTGGATGTTACAAGAACCTTGCTGCTCTAGGGTGAAAAAAACATGAATCACTGGTTGTTTTCTTTTGTTTTTAAAAATCTGCATATAACTCAGCTGCGACAGTGTTCATTAAACCAAAACCAAAACCCACTAGAAAATTTCCCTTCCCTTCCCTTCCCTTCCCTTCCCTTCCCTTCCCTTCCCTTCCCTTCCCTTC
>VWZS01001745.1:13023-46268 GCA_013397075.1 Rhabdornis inornatus
CTTCCCTTCCCTTCCCTTCCCTTCCTTTGTTGTAAAGGAAGATCGTCTGTCCTATCAGGAAGGCTGTCTTTTAGCTCCCAAGATATCTCTTGAGTAACAGTCTTGGGATGGGCCCACAGTATTGAATGTGTATATGTGTAAAGCAACACTTGAAGGAAGAAAAAATTGGGAGATTTTTCCCCCATGTTCAAGATACATCATCTAAGATATGCCCAAACCCCTTCTCACTTAAAGTTTAAGCCATTTTGGAAACAAGGTAAATTTTTAGAATTTCAGCAATTAGAGGGGAAAGAATTTAATCAGATAATAAAACCTGAAAAATACAAGGAGCAGGGAATATTATAGATTATCACTAATACTTTCATATCCTATTTTAATATTTTTNATTTTAATATTTTTATAATCTTATGATTCTATAGTCACAGAATCACAGAATCACTAGGTTGAAAGAGACTTTCAAGATCATCAAGTCCAACCCATGCCCTAACACCTCAACTATACCATGGCACTGAGTGGCATAGTGACATATGGCATCCAGTCTTTTTTTAAAACACATCCAGGAATGGTGACTCCACCACATCCTCAAGCAGACCATTCCGGTACTTGATCACTAGTTCCGTAAAAAAGGTTTTTCTAATATCCAACCTAAATTTCCCTTGGTGCAACTTAGGGCTGTGTCCTCTGGTTCTGTCAGTGCTGCCTGGTGAGAGACACCAACCCCACCTGACCACGACCACCTTTCAGGGAGTTGTAAAGAGTGATAAGGTCACCCCTGAGTCTCCTTTTCTCCAGGTGAAACAACCTCAGCTCCCTCAGCCATTCCTCACAGGGTTTGTGTTCCAAACCCCTCAACTCCTCCTCTGGGTGTGCTCAAACATCTCAATGTCCTTCCTAAACTGAGGGGACAGAACTGGACACAGCACTCAAGGTGTGGCCTCACCAGAGCAGAGCACAGGGGAAGAATGACCTCCCTGCTCCTGCTGGCCACACTATTCCTCATACAGGCCATTTGTCATTACCCGAAAAACAAAAAACTGAGTGTGATTAACACTGTTCTGGCAACAACTTGAATCAGGATCAAATTCTCCCTCTGCCACTCAAAGATGCGGCTTCATGGAGGTTTGCATTACCTGCACCTCTGCTCCCTGCATGCTCAGAACTCAAGAAAACACCTTCTGGAAATTTTCATGTCCAATGTACTTTGTATTTGTGGAAGATCAATTCAGCTTTTCTTCTTCCTTTTTGATCCAAGCATTAGGGAGATAGACAGTCTTAGTGCTTTCAAAATATCAATTTTTTTGTGATGGAGGAACACAGGTATAAAATGATTGGACTTCGATCAAAGAATGAGCCTTCCCTTGTCAGAGCAAGTGCTTAATATAAGTGTATGCCATTTACTTCAAAATTACTTTTCCAATCAGTTAACCAGCATTTAAGGTCCATCAGAAGGGTTTAACTTCTGAAAAAGACACATTTTGTTTCAAAGCAACAAAGCAGACACACAACACCTCTCCTTGTGAGAGATAAAATCCTGATGTCATTCAGAGAATATTCAAGCACTGATTGCAAAGACGACAGCGTTCATAAATCCTAGGAGAGAAATAATTTATTTTTCTAAGTCCTCATAACAAAATGGAAGCAAGCAAAGGAAGGGCCTCTTAGACGAAATAATTGCTTCGTGTCACACTGTGTAAGCAATCCCTGCTCCAAGGCCATGCAGGGGACATGTTGACACAGGCGGATGCAGATAGGGCATATCTCTCCCCCTCCTGCTCTGGCCAGGCAGGTGCAAACCAGCTTTGGCCAGGAACCCTTGAACTCATGTAAACACATCACAGTCCCATACTTTACCCCTTCAAACAGTTTTATTTTCGGCCCAGCAGCAGGGCAGCGTTGCTCTGAAGGCAGCCGGACACAGGACACGCCATCGGCCTGGCACGGCGCTGCGCAGTCCAGGTAGGAGCACGGGGAATTCTGCAGGGCCACAGGTGACCCAACCTCTGCCTAATCCAGTGCTCATGGCTGGAGGCTGCAGGAGGACGTGCCAGAGGAGTTCTGCCTTGTCTCCAGGGCTTGTCGAGTGTGGCAGGAGGGGCTGGGCTCCTGCAGTGCATCCAGCTGAGCCCCGTGTCCAGCCTAAGCTGCTGGCTGGGCTGAGCTCAGCGCCCAGGCCGTGACTGCCTCAACCTGACCCCCTCTTCTCACATGCTCCTTTTTCCTTCTCATCTGCACTGAGCATGGCGAGAAGAGAAAATGTGGTCAGGGGAGGAGGTTTTAACAAATTTACGAGATGCAAAGGATCTCTGCAGATCAAAACATACTTTCAGTTTCCAGAGCAAAACAAGAAGCTGAGAAAACAGGCGTTTAAACTCCATTTTTCTCATGACAATTCTGTGACGTGCCTTGAAATTTGAAATTTAGTTTTTACAATTTCTTTTTTCCTCTTTTTTCACTGAAAGTTTTCTTTTGGGAAGATAATTTCAGTTTTATGTTTCTGCATAACAGTTTATTGTAGGATCAGCAGCAAAAAATGAAAATATAAAAGTCATGTGTGGCATAACTTTGAGAAGAAAACTAAATGAAAAGTATACCGTTTGAAATAACATTTTTCTGCGGGGTAGACACCACAAACAATCACTTAGTTTTCTTATAATTGCATTCCAGTTTTCACATAGACAACAGTGGTTAAATAGATGGTGTGATGATGTTGCATTTGAGGAAATAAATCTAGCAACTTACCTGCTAATCACATAATCTTAAAATTCTTTTCTCTAAATCAGTTTCTGGAGATCCTGTCAGTGCTAGTTCCAAGACTTAACTAATTTTGAGCTAATGCAGTAACCCACTGGAGATATCATGGCCTCTGCTAAGGTCCATGGTCAGCTTCACAGATGTGGATTTACCTTGCCATAAGGTAAATCCTGTTCTTCCAGGAATGGTCACTATCGAAACATGAGATATGTTTGGGAATGCTGTGATTTTCTTGGCTCTGTGCAAAACCCCTGATTCCTCTGCTGCATATCCAGACATTTCTAAACATTGGTAGAGTATTTAGAGTTCATCTGAAGTATACAGAAGGCGTAGTTTCCCTGCACACTGAAAGTACAAGTACCTGGGCTTCATGGAGGTCTTGTCATGCGTCTGTACAATCTAATATTTCAAGTGTGTCTTTTAAGACTTTTCAGACCTAAGTTTCCCCTCTTGACAATGGATTTCTATGACACTTAGATTTTGACTTTTTTTAATCTGTGTTTCTTTCCATGTAGAGAAATTTTTGAGATGTAGAATGGGAGAACAGAGATTTTATTTGGGTAGAATTGTAAAAGATATTCTGATTTCTTACAAAATAAAAGAAAACACAAATATTTAATTTTGAATCAACACCAAATGTTTCAAAATTTGTATCCACAAACTTAATAATTTTGTTTTCTCTCCTCTGTACTAAGCCCTATTTGTAAAATATCCTGGGGCAGTTTTCTTCTTGTTAAGAAAANGGTTTCATAAATTTATATAATTACATATTTGATTTGAAGCAATTTCAAAATTTCTTTCATGTTTCTTTTTCTAATCAAAATTCTTTCTTGAAATAATCTCATTTTAATTAATATTTCAATCCTATATTTGATTAATTTACAGTTAAAACATTAAAATTATTTATCTATAGTTACAAACAACTGATGCTCTTTGCAGAAATTGAAACTGGTTTCGGTGGCATGTAGTTTAAGTCACTTTACCACAGTATTGCTAATTTTTACAGGAGTCAAAAAATCTGAAATATTTGGGATTCCTCATTCCTGAAGAGCTACATTCTACCAGAGCTCTAATTGTAGCTCTATTTATGGTTTCTCTCATTATACTATCAAATATTTTTGTAAGACATTTATCTCAAAAACAAAAGTGAAGTCCTCGGGAGATTTTACACATTACACAAGTATACTAAAATTATACTAAAAATTATGGAGGAACACCGCCATGGTTTTGTGAACACTGTCACGGTTTTGTAATCAAAAAACCCTTTGTAAACTCCATAAGCTCTGCTCCAGTTATTTCTGACTTCAGTGGTGTATGTTGACCTTATTTATACTCTTGTCCAAGGTGAGGCTAAACTAGTGAAAACAAACCTGTGTAGCTTCTGTAAACCCAGAACTGCATCTGTACATCTCCTAATAGAATTCCTGAAAACCCTTCATTCCCCAGCTCTAGGCACATGGCCTGAAAATTTTGTCACAAATCTTAGCAATTGGAATATGTTTTGAGTATGTGAGAATCTGAGTGACTCAGCTGTGAATCCTTACATTACCGCATAGTTTTCTTTAGCTGAGGTTTGGAAAGGATGCTGAGAATTTGCCCAGAGCTTACTAACTACTTGAACAACAAGGTAGTTGTATCAGATTATGATATTCAGGTTATTCTGTGAATCAATAATCAGGTAAATAGTGGGTAGAATGAGAGTTTAAACTCCTATGACAATTTGGTTATTGTCTCATAACAGAAACAATAAGTTAATTTTTCCAGAGCAAAAAAATTTGCATCTAAATTCTACATCCCAGTTTATTTTAACTACAAGCCTACAGAATGCAAGACTATTAGATATACACTTGTACTGTTCAGCAAGCTTACATGGCATCTGTCACTAAGTGGTGACATTATTTTACCTCATAACTAAAAGAGCTAATGCCTTGGATATTCTTGTATGGGCTTCTTCAGTTGTCTTAGCAAGTTAGAAAAACTGGCATCCAGTAAATCCTTCGTTCTAAGTGCTCTGTGGTGCTTGGGCTCAGAAAACTCAGACATCCCAAACTGTAAGGTCCATCATTAGTGATGTGGCAGAGAAGCATTGCAGCCACAAAACCATGGAGCAGAAAGCAGTCCCTGCCCTTGTGTAATAAGCAGAGAAAGGGGTGCACAGTGAGCAGTGATTGATCCAAAGTCACATAAGCAACCACTGGAAAAATCAGGAGTTTCTATTTGCATATTAACTGGCTTTTTTTACTCAATATCCTCTGCTACTTCTGCTGTTAAAAGTCATTACTTCTGAAACAGGAGTACCAGTCAAATGGAAAAGCCACAGTGCTTAGACTTCTCTTAGGTGCTTTGTTAAGCTCTTTAATCTTATTTTACTTGTTAAATATTAAAATTGAGATATAATTTTAAAATGAATGTATGCAATGAAATGCAACGAGACAAACGAGTAGCTGAAATTTAACATTTGTTCCATTTTGGAATAGGGAGATAGTAGAGATAATAGAGAAATATTATATATCAGCTTTCATTGGGGAAGAAATAGTCACTGACTAATATGCCATTTTTCTGCCTAAATCTCTTCTGTGGTATTTCAGTATCTGATGCCATTTTCTTCTCTCTCTCCATATGCAATGCCAGAACAAATTCATGCTGTTGATTTTTTCTGCACTATGCAGCTGTTGGTGTCTATGGAGTTCTATCTTCTGCTAATATAAACTAGCCATTTATTGCATTGCAATAAATAAGAACCAAATGACTGAGAAAAACCCTGATGAGGTGAACCCCAAGGATCCCAAAGGCTGTGACTCTTTTCGCAATGAATCGGGAAATAAGAAGTAATCCAGGCACAATGTTATAGGAGAATCAGAGAAAAGAATGGAACAGACTGAAGAAAGGAATAGATGTCCATGTCATTTCTGGACAAGAACATTTCTAACTGCTGACAGTGATCAGGAAAGCAATGCAACTGTGACAGGATATTAAAAAGATCAAGAAAGCATAAATTAAAGGGGTTTAATTGCAAGTTTCATTTTTAGGTTCCTTTTTAAGCCAGACAAAGATACCTACAGTGCCTTTTGGTTATCTGCATGGAAATAACATGTATTAGTCTACCTAATTTAAATATATTTTAAATATGTTACCATTCCCTAATTTTAGCGGAAATAATATTTAAATTTTGCCTGAATATTCAGGAAATAATGTTATACTAACACATGCTTAATCTCTTCAAAACACTGATTTTCTTGCTTACTTTATCTAATCCAAAAGTGGCTCCAGCTGCAACTGAAGCTTTCACTCAGAACTAAGGCATGGTTCATTTGCATTTGTGCATGATTGTTCATTTGTATCCGTGCTGTCATCAGGTTAAATGTTACCTGTTCTCATAATAAACAATATTTGTCATCCTCCTGATGACCTCCCCTTCTTCCCAAGACTAGGAATATGCAAAATTTTATCTTGTAATCTCAGATAATTGGACTAATTGGCTCCAGTGTGGCTATAGAGCTGAGAAGGGTCAAACAAAAAAAAAATATGTTAAGAGGATCAAGAATGCCTCTTCTCTGTATCCAATCCAAGTCACAAAATAACATTAATATTTCAAGCAATATGCACAGTAAAAGAAAATCATGCCACTTAAAATAACTTTGAAAGTTTCCTTGGAGTTAGTCTAACACATACAAATATGAACATGCATATTATAGAAAGACAAACATTAATTTTTAAAATGTTTTTAAATATCAAGTGTACAATCTGAAGCTCTTTGTGTTGTGTGAGAGTATAAGACAGCTCCAAAACAAGTCCAGATAATACCTTAAGTACTTAAAAAAACATAAGCTATATTAGGGCTTCATAGCAGCAATGGATTGTTTTGCTTAACTCTTCATGAAGCCTCTGCCTCCTTGGGCAGCTAAAGTCTGTCACCCAAAGCTGGCACCTTCATTTCTTCACTGACAACCAAAAGAGTGCCTGTGAACTGGGGGAGTCTGCAGTATTAATGCCTTAGTCATGCCTGCTTAGGCAGGAACCTAAGCCCTAGGCTTTATTCTTACTTATTGCTAGCATTTGTTTCTAGTGAGTACTATCACGGTGCTAACCACAGCTTGACTTTTAAATTTTCTCTGAGAAATTTCCAGCCAGGAGGAAAGCAATACCTTTTGCTTCCTCTCACTGTCAGCAGTAATTGTCCTTTGGGCAGCTCAGCTCTCCTGCCGCTCCTGTGAAAATCAGGCCCTTACATGCATTGCACAGCACTGACCATGGCACAGGTGGCAAGAGAATGAAACACACATATCTCCAAAAGAGTCACCAAATCACCACACCACACCTTACAAAAAATTTAAACATTGTACACAAATCATCTTGGCTTATAAATACTTACATGTGAAAAAAATAGATTTTGCTGATGTCTGTAGCATTTCTTACACCAAATATTTGCTGCACAAAGCCATGCTATGCACAGTGTAGGTTATGCAAACAAGAAAGCAATAGCAGCCCTCATCTCTGTGGCTTGTTTTATTGCCTGTGGTCATTTAACCTCCTAGACAAGAAGACTTTTCTGCAATATTCTCAAAATGATATAAAGGGAGATGACAAGGTGTGCATTCCAATTTATTCATAAAATCCTAGTGATACCCTTGATCAGCAGTGCACAAAATCTTTAGTCCTGCTATCAGCCTGAAAAGTTCCTTTTTCATACACGATGTAAAAATAATAATTTGTCAAAATTTGAGTGTTTTGCCATGTAGCAGGTGTAACGTTAAAGGATTGACAAATGTGAGTTTAAATAACAGACTGTGGCAATCATCTCTATTGACTACAAGAACCCTTTAGGATTCCTCTTTTAATTGGTGCTGAGTTGTTCCACCACCTTGAGAATTGTTATGACAATAGTTATGGCTGCAATTGAATAGAGAGCACTAGTGGAGAAACACTCATGCTTTGGTTGGTCTTGCACTTCTTTTATTACATTAATACAAGTACCACTCAATCATTTGCAAACTCTTGCAAGAAAGAATGTACTCATATGTAAAAAATCCCAGTCATCTGAAGGGTGCAGTTTGGTGCCACTTTTATGTCAGTATGTTGACTCTGAAGTTGTCTCAAAATGATTTCTGGAAAAGAAATACAAGTCCCTTCTATTACACATGTTAGGGGGAAAAAAAAAGACCAATGAATATTTGTTATCATACAACCTGATCAGTCATGTTACTTTAATAATTATAACAGCAGTATAATTGGCATATATAGACTAACTTTTCTTCCAAACCTTAGAAAATTGGGAAAATGGTTAAAATTTTGTCTTTGAAGCTGAAGCACTATAAAAAAAAATTTAGCTATCTTAAAATTCCCTCTTCTGGTTTCATCAGGGACTAATATTTTGCCTGGTTATAGGCACATTGTTACTGAATATCCATATACAAGGTCATCTGGATATTAAAAGACCAGAATTTGGCTTCATCATAAGGATTGCAAAGTTTGGGCAATATTTGAGGTTTAGGTATAAAAGGGCAGCACTATGTTCATACTATGAAACTGACATATATATAGACATATATGTCAAGAACTATTCATTTGAATAGACTTTATTTTGAAAGCCTTGTCAGTTGAATCTTGCATGAGATGTAATGGAGAGTTACGCAGATTGTGTTCAAAGAGGAGGTTAGAGAGCAAGGAAAGGCCTGGACAGGCGGTCTCCAAGTCCTGGCAAAGCTAAGACTATTCTAGGTCAAATAGCTGTAAATGGGCTTGCACGTGCTGTGAATGTATGTATGAGGAACATTTTCCAAAGAACCATTCAATGGTAAATCATCCCATATTTTATGATATTCACATAATTTTTCAGAACAAAAACAAACTTTGTCCCCCATCTCAGTGCAATATACTCTCACTGGAGCAGTCAGGTAGACAAGCTGAACTGATCTTAATACATCAACTTTACATCTGAATGGATAGTCTGATAGGCTTGGACTATGTATTCTTTGGTCTCTGTAACAGTATTACTTTTCTCTAGCTGGTTGCATCCAATTCTCTGCAATTTTTGAATCTCAGAGGACAAGTCCTTTTGTCACAAGTCCTTTTAGCTATTATCCCTAATAGTTCTCTGGATGCTGTTTCTGTCTTTAAATTAAGATCCCTTTAATTCCCTCAAATAAGCATTAGTGTAAGCGGAATAGTAAAGTTAATCAAACATAAATGTCTCCAGTGCTGTGAAGTGTGTATTCCAGTTGGAAAGTGGTTTTTAAGGAAAGAACAACATACAAAATAATGTTTTATATTGAGTTATAACTATAAATGGTATCAATGTGTTTCTATAAAAACTAAAATAACATTAAATGTTCGATTATTAATATTGCATATTATATATATTACACACTGTTTATTAATCACATGGCAATATAGTTAACAATTAATTGAAATGGCTATATGATGTAAAGGTACATTAATTAGGCAGTTAGTGTTAACTGTGCAGCATTTTAGATGAGATTATATGTAAGGGTGTAGCTCTTTTTTCTCTATAAAACTGATTACTTACTCTGAATGGTAAAAGTTAAGAAACAGCAGAAATGCCAAAATTAAGTCTGTTTAACCTTTATGTAATCCAGTGTATTATAGTGATCCAGAATGTGGTTTGGCAAAACACAACCAGTGTTTTTCAGCTGAAAAAGTCACTTAGATGCTCAGAGGAAGCCACTTGGACCTCTTCCTTAGTCCCCTAGAGAAGGTACTTCTGTGTTAAAATGCAAAGTGCTGAATAGATAACATAATGTCATAATATTTGTTTTGGTTTGTCTCAGTTACTGCATTACTTTATCTTGCATATTGTATGTAATCTGAACCTTATGTCAACACTTTAAAGAGTTATCCATTTTTTTTGCTTGTTACCATAGGATCAGAGCAGCCTACAAACACAGATGAGTTGGCCATCTCAGCTCCCAGATATGGTATTTCCAAAATTCCATAAATATTAGTCCCAGAATTTACAGAAGCAGCCTCTAAGCTAAGTGTTTCATTACCTGTGGTCTTCCCTGGAGATCCCTGGAACTTTTCTGATGGCCACCAGTCACTCATGGCATCTGCTGGCTTCAGCTGCACTGACTTGCCAGCATCTACAAAATGCAGACTGCGGCTGTCTTGGACTGGGGACCCAGAAAGCAGGCAGCATATCATTAGTGGTCCAGTGTGGTTGTTTACCTATTATAAAATGAAAATCCACAAATGTGCAGTCTGGAATCCATGTGCACCACAGTCTGTACTAATCCTCACTTTACCAAGTTTATAGCTATCTCTTTAAATTCCTATTGTTAACCTCATCCCTTGAAATAATGCATGCAGTTCCTTCCTTTATATATACACAAGCTTCATGGGAAAATAGTGCAATTCCTTCCAAGGGACAGGGTGTGCCAGCTAAGTTGAATTCTTTACTTATGTGCCCCACAAATGTCAGTATGTCAGTCTTTTCAAGTATAACATTGAAAGACATTCAGAAAACTTACAGGAGCTGCTGTGATTAATATCTACTTATTATACAAGCAGAGGTCAACAAACCTACTTTATTTAAGTTCTTTTTCTGCATTAAACTAATGCCAAGAATCAAAATATTTTCATTTTCATTGGAGGAATCATGGTTGCATCTAGGTTGTGTTACTTTTCACTTCCATAAAAAATGCACCTGTTTATAAAAGATAAAGGCTTGATTAGAAAGAAAACGTTTTTTTTCACAGAACAGGTCTGTCAGAACTTTATTTCATACCCTCTTTTATTTGAAGATTCATTAAATAAAAATTTTAATTTTCCCCCTTTGATAATGATAGTATTTTAAGGGTTTTTTTCCTGGTTTTTGCTTTTGTTTTTACAAAACTTATTTTTTAAAATTAATACTCGTTCTAGCCTCACAGTTTTTTTGTCTATTATCTCAAAAAACTTCTAGAATTTCTGTTGTATTTTTTACAACAGCCAAATATCAGTTTTCTGGATTGCAGATTATTTATGTGAGTTACAGAAAGACTGTTAAATTTTGGCACAAGCACAGTTCCACTGTTTTTCACACCAGTTTACCTCTGGGACCAGTGTTGCCACTGTTCTGCCGCAAAACACAAGGAAAAAACCATTCTGGCAGGTGCAACCTGGTTTCCAGCAAGCCCATCCAGGTCAGGTGCCTCCTTCAAAATGATCTCATTTTGAAGACCAAGGCTGCTGGGGAGTACAAACACACTCCACAGATCTCTGAGTCCCAGAAGCTTTTTGGGTTCAATGCAAACCCACATGAACACCTGGACCTGGCTGGGCTATAACACAGTCTTGAGTCCAGCAAAAAGCCAGAAGCTGGGAGAGCAGTGCTGATCCCAAGGGACAGGGCTGGCCCCTAAAGAAAACATTATCTACCACGTTTTTTCCTCTGAAGATGCAGTCTCTGCTCCTATTTATTGTACCCAGGTCTCAGCATTTTCTGGCTTCCAGGAGGAAGTGCTGCCCTAAATACAGAACCAGGGCACATGCTGGGTTTTGCATTTGTGCTGTGCTTTGCTATACTAGAGGCAAAAAGTCCATCCAAAGCACCAAGGATAGCACAGACATGCATGGTAGTTGCTCTGTGCAAGGCAGGAGAGGTCAAAACCTGTTGTTAAACTAGAGCTAATGAAGAGTATTTGTTGCCTGGTGGGGACACTGGTGGTGCTTAGAACCACTTTCTATCTGAGCTATACATCCCTCATGCATTGCACTCTTGCAGAACTTTCTCTTTGATCTGTAGAAGGTGTGGCCATATATTCTGAATTTATGTATCTAATTTACATGCTAAGA
Source organism: Rhabdornis inornatus (assembly GCA_013397075.1). Classification (NCBI taxonomy): domain Eukaryota; kingdom Metazoa; phylum Chordata; class Aves; order Passeriformes; family Rhabdornithidae; genus Rhabdornis; species Rhabdornis inornatus. Next base: position 24,568 of record VWZS01001745.1, read on the forward strand.
ATCACCATTCAAAGGTGTCTAGATTCCTCCACAGGCTACTATAGAGAATTTAGACTCCTGAATTTAGGTGTTGGGTATCAAGCAATCAAAGTAATTGAAAGTAGATGGTATATGTGTTTAGCAGAATGGGATTCTAACCACACTGTTTCCTAATATTCTTTTACCCAGAAAATCACTTCAGAAATAATTATCAAAAATTTACTAGAAAAAATACGCAGTGTTGAAAGGAAAGTTCAGCTCACTGCTCTCCTTACTGAAGATACTTTAGTTCTAAGTAAATGGAAGTAGAAATACATTATAGCTCTCTATATATACCGAAGTATATACCAAAGTACTCAGTGTGGGCAGGGACTTGTCTGAAGGAAGAGTCCTCTCTTGGCACCTGTTGAGAAAGAGGGCAAGCAGACAGCTGAACCAGACATCATTTACATGCAAGGTGCACAATAACTTAGAACGCTTCTATTAGAGGGGAAAAAAAAAAAGTTGAAATGATTGTAGGACTGCAAGTCATGTCTGGAAACTTCTAGAAATGAAACCTTTCACAAATATTCCCATAGACAAATGCTGCTCTGACAGTGGCTGCAGCCAGAACTGATAAGGTGAAAGATCTTGAGACAAGTAAAAATCATGGCCAATACTGTCCATTTTGAAGGGTAAATTTATATTTCTTGAATGAATGAAGCACTGAAGTAGTCTTCCAGAAGGCCCAGAAGATCTCACAGGCTGGAGACCAACAGTAGCTGGTAAAGTTCTCTGGCAATGATGACAGATGTTGGTAGGAAGGCAGCGGGAGTGGTGGGAGAGTTGAAGAGTAGCAGCACAAATAACAAAAGCTGCCTTTTACCTGGCAATATATGCCCTGGAGTTCCAAATACTGCAGAGACTGACTATTTCAGATACTTCTTAGCTTGGATATGGATGTTAGTCTACATTTGGACTGCTGCCATGGACATGTGGGAAGGTTAGCAATATTGACATAACTTATTTTGTAGATTAATTTTTTATCTCTGATTGCTTTATTGTTTTATTGTGCTTTTTATCCTCTTATTAAAGTTATGTTTGTTCAAATCACTTTGACTGCTACAAGTACTCCTTTCTCTTTTGTGCCTTAGGTTTCTGAGAGAGAATCTTATAGCACAGTTCCTTAAGCTTTCAGAAGGAACTGATAAATCTTATATTGGCTTCTTGTAAGTGTTAATGGGCACAGCCAGTTTATGATTCATACTACCTAGCCAGCCATAAGCTTCCAATTCATCTTTATCTTCCATGACAAGACCTGGAGTTGAATTCAACACCTTTCATGCTTGCTGAATTATTCCTTTACGCTTTCAGAAACTCTTACTGCACAGATTTTCCACTTCTCAGAGAAGATCCATGCAGTTGCAGCGTGTAGTGTCAGTCTGAGCTGTTTTTGTCATTGTAGTACTTTCCCCTGCATTTGTAACTGCTTTCCTGGCTGGGTGGTTTTGTGGCTGCATCCAAACCCACTAAAATCAGTATAAAGGTTCTATGATTGGTGGGATTTGGATCTTATCTTTCAGGCTGGAAACCAGTTAGTCAAATATACATGAAAATCACAGAGGTGTTTTGAACTACCTGCATAATGCGTATTAAATTAAGATTAATTAATCAGACAGGAAGACAGATTTATTTCTAATTAAAGGATTAAGTAATCCTTTTGCAATACTCCTTCATGGCTTTTTATAGCGATGCTTTGTATCACATCTATACAAGTTTCTCTGGCTCACTTAATCACGATTTACATACATTGAACCTCTACTATGGATATGGTTAAAGGAAAACATACCCCATTTGAATATCCAACCAAACAGAAACAGTATTATATGGAGGAAATGAAGCTCTGAAATAAAGATGCAATATAGGGGCAGTAATATTTCTAGTCAGGATCGGAATTGATTAAAATTAATAGCAAATATAGTGAGCATGTTTAACTTGATTCTAGGAGTGCACATGATGGTCTCAAAGGACAGCATCAGAAACAACTTCATTTCAGATTAAGTCCCTGCTATTAACACCATTGTTATAAGGTGTAGCTTACCCATCTCCCCTTAACAGTATTGACCAAGGCTGTGAAAATTCCCCAGGATAAAACCTGCTTTGGTCAGGTTAAGGTAAAAGAGTATTTGCCTTACAGCATATTAGTCTTTTGGAAATTAATAGATTTGTCCATACGTGCTCTTGTAGCATCTGACTTCCACTGAAGTATCCCCAGAAGCATCACAAAAAGAGGAGATAAGTCACTGAATGTGGACATTTGTTAGTGCATTTCAAATCTCACATGTATGATTTTTCATTGCCTTCTGTGCTGACTTCTAGGCTCTGAAACAGAGAGATTTCTAAAAAACTGCCTCCTATCCCTAAGGGAAGAGAAGCTTCTGTTCTTGCAATGTTGTGTTTTTCTTGTGGGGAAGAAGGCTTATTATAAAATTGAACCTAGGAATACCAAGAACCCAAAACCCAAAAATATGGATATAGAGATTCCAGGGAATGATGAGGCTGCATGAATGTGCAAGAGTTTGAAGTTGTGGGAACCATGAAAGAAAAAAAAAAGGGAAATCTAGATGTTATGGTGTTCAAAGGGGAAGAAGTGTGGATAGATAAGAGCACCAAGAAAAGAAATTAACACTGACAATTGATAATTAAGTTGTAGGCTAGACAGAGCATGCATATTCTGAATAAGAAACAGGAAGGGAATGCATGGACAGAGACTAAGATGGCATCAGTGAAAAGAACAGCAGAGGAATAAAGGCTTCCTCTTACCATGCCTTTTACTGCCAAGTAATACAAACAAGAGGGATTGTTTTTGTTTGTTTGTTTTTCTTTCAGTAGCAAGACAGCAAGGCTGATATTCCCACCACCCTTTCTCTGAAAAAAAAATGTATATAAAACTTTAAATTTATATTAAGAATCAGTTTCAAAAAGAATCTATCTAGCAAATGTCTGCAAGCCAATTTCTTAACATACTCTTTTTACACAGCATTTGAAGGCCATTAATCAGAAAGTTATAAGATTATAGCTATACTAATCCAGTAGTTGATTCCTGAAAATTTATTTCATTGACTTGCAATAATAGGCACTCAAAACTATAGAAGCTATTTTAATTCATAGGTTCAGCCTAATTTTTTTCCCCTGCAGTTGACATATGTACAACATCTGAGCTTTATCTGGAAAGAACTAACTTCTCTGGAGTGTTTTGGAGTTGGGGATGGGTTTTTGTTTGTTTGTTTGTTCGTAATTTTTTTTCTGTCAAAGGCTGTTTGGATTCATGTCTTTAAAAATGCAAAACATTCTCGGTATTATTTTAGCCAATTTTAAACACATCTCATGTACATGCCATCCAACAAAATCCCTAATGCAGCAGCCCCCATTCAACAGCCAGTCAAGTGCTTGCTTTCTCATACAACTTCCTGTCCTTCCAGTTGAGAACTTACAGGTTTAGTTACTGAATGTATTAAATTAAAGATATTTGTATTTTGTGCTCTGAACTTTACTCTTCACCTGAGAAGCCATATTTAACATGTAAAGGAGAAGTGTTACTGTGCTGCTGTATTTTTGATGAACAGCATTTACAATAGAAAATGCCTAGAATCTCTGACAACTCTCCAAAAAACCCCAGTTTGCCCATTCTTGAACTTATTATCAGCAACAGATCAGTTTTTCCATCTCTTTTTAGTCAGGAAAGATTACTGTGGTACAGTCATGAAACTGATGCTATTACTTCCTTGCAAATTACTACAGTCCTAGATTCCAACAGTGCTCAAAACAACACCATGAGGTTGGTGTTCCTGTGCAAGCTCTCATGCTGGAGCCTAGAAATGTGTGCCTTGCTTCTGCTCTTAAAAATCTTCCTCTAAAGAGGACAAAGTGGCTAAGTGGTTTAATCTTGAAAATTACTGCTGTAGCCAAAATTGGTTTATGGTCTGGTTTCAGGTTACAGTGTGGTTCAGTTTGAATGCAAATATTAGAAATGTTCGTTGATCAGTTTTCAAGGTGTGCTAGAGGTTGCCTGTGACTTTAACCTACAGCTGCTTCTTTAGGGTCATCCTGCCTTTACCAATCTTGTCTGTATGTTTATTTATGCATTTCCAGTTAGCCATTGACTTATAGTGACAGTGCAGTGGGAGTAGCTCTCTCTCACTGCCAAATGCATCTTCTTCACCTGGAGCCCAACCACTCGTAAGAGGAAACAACCCAACAAAATCACAATTATTCTTTGTGGAATTCACTTCTCAAACGATGGACCAATTATCTTTCTAACTTCTTTTTGGAATCAGATGTACTTTCTTGGTGTTTTACCAACAAATGCAAGGGAAATTAAATGTTTCTTCTGAGTACAGAATATATCAGCTGCCTCTTGAAACCAACACCTTCAGTAATATTTTGGACTGCAAAACACTCATGCCTAGCTCCCTGAATCATAAACTACTTCCTCTACAGCTTTCATAAGAAATTCAGGATGGGATCTAATTCATATTTAGATGTTCTAGTTCCTGCAGTTTTTAAGGGTCTCTCTACAAACAGGAGGGATAGACGATTGTGTTACAGGGATGAAACTTCTAAAATCTCACCCTCTGGAGACCTCGCTTCCCATCTACAAGCAGGGAGAAGGGACTTTGCTGCATCGGAAATGTATTCCTCATGGGAATAAGTGCACTGAAGAATGTCAGGCATTTGCACTTTGACACTACAGCTGTGTCAGAGCCGGACACAAACCACGCTACGGAGGCTTCGCAACAAAAATGTCAGAAAACTTACTGTGTTGGGGTAACTGTGTGATAGGGAATAGAGTTTGTCTGGGCCCATGCTTCTGAAATTTCCTTAGGCATTAGTGATGGCTGAGGAGCTGTGAGCTGTGAGCACAGTAATTACTTCCTTCAGATAGTGAAGAACTGAGAGCCTATTTGTGCACAGAGATGAGCATAGCTCTGAAAGCCAGATGAAATGAAGCAGAACCCAAAAAATGGAAAATGAATGGTGGTACCAACTGATCACAGGCAGTAATGAGGGTTTCAGTAAGCTGAGAAACAGTAGTGGAAACAGCTCCTCAATACAAAGACAAGCATATTTCGTGTAAAGGCCTGACTCTGAGGAATCTGGAGGGAATGTAGTCTTTGAAGATTGCCTAAGAAATAAGTGCTCAAAGTTCACAGGCTGACTTAATCAAAGCAACTCACCCATTAAGACCTCCTTCACACCCCAAGTGCTTTGTATCTCAAGGCATATCTCCTTTCTGCACACAAAAAAGAAGGCTTTTTTTCTATGATTTTGTCAGTGATGAAGGATTTTATAACAAAACTACCATCAGAAAGACATTTATGCCTCACCTTTATGCTAGTGTTGGGTTTTTTTTGTGGGTTCTGTGATTTGTTTTGTTTGATTGTCTTCCAGCTGAGGATAGGATGTGTGTTATGGGCCAACATGTTCATTTCCACTACCCATTCTGCTTCACTTCCTGAACCTTGACCAGACTGGTCAGGGAGGATGAAAAGCTCTCTTGCACTGGCAGAGCAATGGCACTCTGCATAGAGCATCCTACAGTGAAATCGTCTGTTCTCCTAGAACTCAGATGCTAATGTCCAGAGCAAAATTCTATTACTGGTGGTGTGGGGCAAGAGTGTGATAGGACTCAGTTCCCAGGCTATCCAACCTGTGGGAAAGGAGGAAGGGTGAACTGAATCACTCAGCCTAGAAGAGTCAAATCCAAACATGATATTTGTCAAGGTTAAACAGCCAACATAAACACATGCACCTTCTGAGGCCTTTTCCTTTTCCAGGGGAAATCACTGTATTAACCATCCTCTCATGGTTAGTGGCAGAGATGCTATAGGATCATCATATGGAATAGCTTCTAGTAGGGAAAAAGAGGGGTCAACAAGTGACTAGCTGGAGGGACAAGGTCTTTATTTAAATGCCCTTGAGGTGCCTTGGTCACAAGACAGAGTCTGGCACAGATGCACTCATACTAGTCCCAGACTCTGCCCAGACTACAATCATGGGTCATGTCACAAACCCTGGTGACCTGGGAGCTCTGCTGGTATTTATCATCTTAGCAAACAGTACACTTGCCAACCCAATGAATTAAGTAGCTCTGGGGTGGAGTTGCAACACAGTAGGCTCATTAACTTATTGTGAAATAAGCAGAATGTTATGGAATAGCACAGAAGATCAGCAGAGGATACACAGGACCAACATCCCCTTTGTCCCTGCAAGCAGGATTACCAGGTAAAGGCATACCTTTAGTAAGTCTTGCTGCTTCCAACTTATACGCACGTATCTGCTCTAACTGCCTTGTTTAACAAGTTTTTCTTGGGTCCTACCTTTAGGGACAATTTTTGATGCTTTTGAAACAGTGAGGAGAAGAATGAGTATTGGGATGGTCACAGCAGCAATCTGTTTCTGCTCTTCCAAGCTGCATTTCACATTCAATAAAAATTCCATGGATTCTGCCTTTGAAAGAGAAGAGGGGAGTCTCATCCATCTCAAGGATGACACTTTGATTTTAAAAAGGAATGAAACCCCAACTGTAATAGATGGAAGTCAGCTGTTCTGCTGCCTATAAATGGCCAGGACACTGATAAATAAATAGCTAGCGTGCACAAATAATGGAAACATTACTCTTAATAGCTCAAGGCATTACAAAATGTATTGTTAGACTATATTACGGGAACTTGGAGGAAATTTATTTTTGAATTATAAGGAAATATAAGAAGCAATTTTGGGATGGGGAGAAGAATGGCTCAATATTCTAAAAGGGAGTTTAGAATAAAAAGCAGTGAGAGACATACTAACAAAGGAAATTTCCATGTCTAACATCCTGAGCAACTTCCATTATATCTTTAGAGAAGGGAAGAAGAGGTAGTAACCATGGACTAAGCTGGTAGCCTTCTGAGGTAGAAAGAACAAAAAGTTGAGATAGAGAAGAAAAAGGAGAGCTTAAATACTAAAAATGGTAAGAAAGACAACAGTCATATCAAATTTGTACTTTGGAGTATAGTGATAAAACACCTTCAGGATGAAGTGGCACACGTCTGAATGCTGCACAGTCTAGGAAATGTGAAGGAAAAGTGATCTCTCACTTACTACTGAGGGGCAAACTGATCCTTTTTTCCATTTTAAGTCAACAGGAGATATCCAGGCCATTGTACCAGGAGAAAGGACTAAGAGATTCAGTGCATCTACTCTACTGCTATCAGTAAAAACCAAGTCATTTTCATCTGTTGTAATGAAGTCTAATTAGGTAAAAAATTAGCAAGTGAGTACACTTCAGGCTTATTCTGTCAGCACTGGATTTTGTTTTAGACCTGTTTTTGCAGTTTTATTGGCTTCACATGCTTTGAAAGAGGCCATTTGAGTCTGTGACCCAGGATACTACAGATGTTTATCAATCCTATCTTAACAAAACCACAAGACCTAGGAATAAAATGGCAAAAGAAAATAAGCAGCAAAACTGTAACTAATAGCATTCATTAGCTCATTCTGCTATTAATGAAAGCACAGTTTAACATCAATGTTGCTTTTTTGTCTAGTTTAATGACAAATTTTCTCATTGGACTCAAATTTTACTTTTGTAACAATTATCATGGTAATAATCACACTCTTTATTTTGCTGGGAAAGAAAGTGTGATGATTACCACCCAATGGGGACAGATGGGGATTAAATTGCTTTACAAAATACTGTGAATATTTGTATTCACAGTAATCTAGTGATCTAGTAAATCTAGTTCTTTTGTTTGAAAAATTCATTAACAAATTGACTTGAACACTTGATAGATATTATGCAAATGAGAATGGCACAAAAGTTTTTTGTTTTCTCACTGGTCCCACAGTCCTGTGATTTCAGAGCTCACCACAGCTCTCATCCCTGCTTTAATTATCAGACACCAAGCACATTCTTGGAGTTGGTTCTCTCAGACCAGACCCCGTCGGCTGTGGAAAGGGAGCTCAAATGATGGCAATCAAGGACCCATCGAATTATTTATCTCATTAAGTAAATGTCTCAATGCTCAGTGTAATACCTCTGCGCAGCGGATGCTCTACCTGGATTCAGGTGCTGCATGTGTTGCTGCAGCTGCTGTGGATAGCAAAGCTCTCATGAGTATGTGAACGGCCTGGCCCTTTGCTGTGGCTCTTATTTGAACTTGGCAGATAAGGAACAGACAACATTTTAAACTGCAGAGTTCAGAACAGTAACCATGTTCTAGCATTAAGGATTTACAGATTTTATTTTAATGGTAAAAGAACAAGTCAATTCAGAATAGCATTAAGCTTTTGTTTGTAACAAGTATCTTCCCTGTCTCCATTCCTCTAACATACTTATTCAGATGGATCTTTCAATCAGGTATATACAAAAAACTTTCAAGACAATAAATAAATCCTAAGAGTGGGGAAAGGAAGATAGTTTCCTCCACCATGAAGGGAAGGAGTTAACTGATTTCCTATAACAGAAAAGCCTTCGAGTCCAACGTACTGCAATCATGGATGCAGAGGCAAAAAACAGGATCAGTTACGAGATAGCATGGTCTTCCTCCAGAAAATCATTGAAATTTACAGATCAATTACAAAAGTGTGCTGGGAATGATCATAGGGAGCCTCAGCCTCTGAAGACATTGACCTGAACTGAAGCAGAGCTGTGCAGCTGAAAGCAGGGAAGAAAAGAGGTGGGATCTGAAAAGGCTGAGCAAAGATTTTGAAAGAATATTAATTAATAAATCTGAATGTTTTTCTTTTACATAGAAGAGACTCCAGAAAGTCTTGATGTATGAAGCAGCACCTGAAAGGAGCAATTGAGACAATGATCATTGCTGCTATAGTAATTTTTATTCCAACTCTGTATTCCTGAACTGCAAACTTGAACAGCTGTGTCTGGATGGGAGGAGGGGAGGTTGTGGCTGGAGATCACTATGGGGAGGAAAAGTCCCAGGAATTTACACAAAGCACCATTTAAAAGCTGAGTGCATTGACTCAAAGAGAGTTTTTGATTGGGTTATGCAGACAGAAATCTGGCAGATGTTTGGATAGAGTATGACAAAAACCCCCTTTGTTTTCGCACTATTAGGTTTTAAGTTATTGAAATTAATTAGAGACAGCTCGAGTAGGCAGATGACCACGTCTACATCTGTACTTCTAAGTGAAACAGAAGCAGTCACTGATGGGCAATGCCCACACTCACATAGCTTTTGGCCATGGTTTCCTCTGGGCCCCCATCCAGCACTTGTATAGTATAATTATTATTTCTGTAGCTAAAACTGTGTGAAGGCTCAGGTTTCAGCCTGCCAGAGCAGTGTTTTCATAGTGCGAAACTGCAGAGATGTGCTGCATACCCCTGACGTGTACCATGTTGCATACCCAGGGACTCAGACACTGCTGGGACGGTGCTGGGACAGCCTAAGAGCAAGGAGCCAGCTCCAGTGGTTTAGTCATCTCTGTACTTTCTACTGGAAGCAGTTCCCAGCCAGGGCTATCCCCCAGCATTATTCAGGACTTGCTGACTCAGGTCAAAACTATGCCAAAGAGTGATGGAGGTGATACAGGGCCCAGTGAGAAATCTCATTGCCAGGTCCTGTTTTATTTTTTTGTTACATCGAAATTACTTTCACTAAAGAGAGAAGATGGGATTTAACACAAGAGGAGTACAAGGGATGACTGGATGCATCTTTGTCATCAATGCTTATGGAATCAAGGTATACAGGTACATGTACTCCTCCTGGCACTGCCTGTCCTACTCCTCAGGGTGGCAAGGCTTCTCATCTCCCCCTGTAGCAGTGCCCTCTCTTCCAAGAGCAATCACCAGCTCCACCAGCACTGCAGTGACAGTGGCTTGCCCCAAAGAAGGGACCACAGGCAGAAAGATGGATCAGACAAGGGACTTTATATAAGGCAGCATTAATGACACAAAAAAGACAATTTACAGAACAGTGTGTTTCACCCACCAAAACATGTGTTCTGGACCCTGTAGTTTCTAAGAAACTCAGCAGAACCCAAGGTGGGGCTGGATTGCTGGAAGCTTCCCAGAAACCAAGCACTTTGCTCACACTTGGTTCAGCAAGAGGAACATGACAGGACTGATGCGGATTTCAGATTTTCTGACTCCAGAGCAACCAGATCTAACATATAGCAGCCAAGTACCTGTATTTCACTGCTCCAGCCAAAGTCATAGGCTTGGAACTTTGGGTAGCAGAACTAAGGTGACAACTTATCTTCAAGTGGGCAGCTTTAGAATAAAATTCTTAGAAGTTAAGTTCACAGGAAATTTCAAAACGTTCAGGTTTTGGTCCAAATCAGAACAAAGCAAACAAAATATTTGCATTGAACTACAAATTCTCCCTTTAGGGCAAGTCAGCAGCAATATTATTAGGAAAATGAAGTACAAAGCACCAGGTGAATCTCCACTCCTATTAAAATTGACTGTTGATTGTATCAGTCTCCTACCTGACAGGCAACTAAAGCTGCTTGCTAAAATCAATGCCAAAGCAAAAAGGCAATAATGTAACTATCAATATACATAAAGAAAGAATCAGGTGAAGGACAATTTTGACTCATGAAGAAAAGGATTTTTGCTGGCCATGAATGTATTTAAGCATAAAATGCAATGAATACTGATAACCACAAGAAAAGCTGAGTTTTGATGCTCCTATCTCAAGATGTATTGCTTAAAATGGGCTCTGAGAGAGTTTGAGATGTTCAGATAACGTAAGAGCTGGGAATTGTGGACTTCTGTATATAAATTGCAGGGCATAAGCTAAAGAACATCTATCTTCCCTCTCTGCCCATGTGAGTAAGAAGTTTGGAGTCAATGGTCTGCACCTGTATCTCATGATTCCTAGCTGTCTGGATGTATGTAGGCTCTTTATGTAACACTATGTGTTGGAGACACCTCAGTTTTACTTTTCAGCAGTTATTCAAAACTTCCCACACTGTTCTGGTTTTCCTGTGTCTAAACTTCATTAAAATCATCAGGTGTGAGGAAAAAATAAATGAGGCAGTCCCAACATATGACTAGATATGCAGTATTTTGTTGAGACTGAAATATGTACATATCAAAGACAGTAATCTTATTATTGTAATCCTTGTCTGCTTGACCCAGCCCATCCTTCCCAGCTATTTCTCCCATAAATGGATGGGGCTTGATGGTTCCGGTCCTGTAGGCAGCTATGAGCTGCCACTTCTGCAGGGTGATATAAAGAGTGTCTGCACTGCACAAGTAACAGAAGCTATACTTTCTCATGAGATGTGTCTCCAGAATTACAAACTTCCCTCACATTTCCCCGTCCTTGGGAAAGTTAATGACTTGTTTCATGTATTAAATTAAATTTCTAAGATGCAACAGGAATACTCCAGCGCCTCTCTCATGGAGAGGCTTTGACTATGCATGGATTGATGAGAGTGAGGACAAAGGCAAAGAGACCTTCAACCCTGAGTCCACAGCCCTGGCTGCTCGCCTCCTTATGATGTCAGGCCAATGTCTGCACTAGGAGTTATAGCTGAAAACTACTATTCAAAATTATAAAAGTGGAAGATTGTATTTATGAAAATGGGAAACAGCAGCTATGTGACTATTTTGTAATACAGCACAACTTCTGGGGTCAAAGTCATTAGTGTTCCTGTTAAACAACAAGCAGAAAAACTCTCAACATAACAGGGACCTCCTCTTGGCTGTGTCAACTATTTTATGGGATTATTTCTGCATAGGCTATTTCTAGCTGTGGCCTGTGTCAGAGGTTTGGGCTGGCTGGGTATCCAAGTATCTGTTTACAAGCATCAGGACGGATGGAATGTTATCAAGTACAGTCAAAGGCAACTGGAAAGGACACATCTGTTGGTGCTCCACTTCAGGGCTACAATTGGAATGAAAAATAAAATAGCAAAACAATATTAGGTAAATATTACTGCCATTGTTTGAAGCCATTTAAGTATTTCAATTGCAAATTACTTCAAGGCTGCTATCTAAACTCCACTAGACTCAAGTAAACAGTGAAAAACAAAAGCACAAGATAACTTAGAATTTTGATAAAAGACGTCTTTTCCCTGTTTGTTTGGCCTTTCTGATAGTCAGTAATGTAAGAATCCTGTAAAGTGTTCAAAGAAGAAGAACAGGGGGAAAACTACATGCTTAGATTTAATTTTATATACCATGTGTTCACTCTGTATGACTGCTGTATGAACATTTTAGATACATAAATCCATTTTGAACAAATCTAATTTTAAAAAATTGTGTGCATTGGGGAGGAGTATGACAAGCCAAATTGAAATCATGAGGAGATACAAGAAATCAACAATAGGATACCTACTCCTAAAATATGACCACAAAAAACACCTTATTGGTAAATAGAGTTATGAGTAAGATAACTACATAGTAGGGCAGTCTAACATTAAAGGACATAGCCCTGCACTGATGCTGAACTCCAGACAAAGGACTCATCCAAAGGCTGTGGATGATGGTGAAAGAAGACGAGGACTCAGCTGCTTCTGTCAGTAAACCAAACCACATGAACAGAGAATATGTAGTGGAAGCCTTTATCATGAATAAATGACAAATCATTTAACACCCACTGCACAGAAGCAGAGAGTCACAAGAGAGTTTAACTATCTGAAGAATGGGTAGGAAAGGAAACATCAGGACATAGATCAGTTATCAAGCTCTATACTGAAAAGCATTGGTCACCACTTCTATTTCTGTGTTAAAAACAGAGAAAGGAGAAGCTCTTCTGGATCTGCTTCTGTACCAGTGAAAAGTACCAGTGAAAATTAGCTGTTTGAGAAAAGAATGATGAAAGGTGAATTGGAGACAGTGACTGGAATTATAGAGCATATATTCTCAGGGAAGAAAATAGAGAAAAAGGAGACAATCATGGGTTTGAAGTAGGTAATTTTCACCAATTCAAATCAATAAAAAAGTCAAAGGAAAAAGTAATTAAGTTGTAGCAAAAACCATGAGCTATTCTTATCAGAAGGGAAAAGTATTGAGAGAGAGATTAGTTTAGGTAATCCAGGAACTTTTAGTTGATCTCAAACTCACAAAGTTCCACCTGAAAAGTGGAAATCAGTCAAATTCTAAAACATATAAAATAAAAGTGTGTGGATGATGCAGTCAGAAGGCTAAGGCATAAATCAAACACAGAGCTAGAAAACACTTCAAAAGGAAACAAGCATTAAAAATAACAAGGAGAAAAGAAAATTATGATTGTTTTTCCTGCCTATTTATGAGACTAGAGGCAAGGAAATGACATAACTGACGATCCCAAGAAGACTGGAATATTTAAAACTTTTTTTGCATGTGACAAAAAAAGCTGCAGACACCTCACTAGCATAATTAGCATTAATGAAAAAAGTTAGGTACTCAATGTAAAACCAGGAAGAAATAGGTCAGGAGAACATTATGGAATGTTCTCAAGTCAGCCAGACTAGACAAACTTTGGCCTGTGATATTTTAAGAATGAGGTGAATTCTTCAGATTAGCAATTACTTGAGAATCTGTCAAAAATGGCTAAAAGATATAAGTCTGGGAAAGGACAAAAAATAACAGCTACCTTATATAATAAGAGGGGAGAAAGCAGAGGAAGAGGAGGCTGGAAATATTAAACTAATCAATCTAACTTCAGCTCACAGAAAAAAAAAAAATCAGAAACAAATCCAAAGCGTATCTAGAATTAAATAAACTCTTTGCAGATGCTTTAAATGAAAAGTAATAGCATAAAAACAAATTTGGCAATGGATATAATTTTAAAACCGTTTTCTTTATTTTGATACTGTCATATCACAAAATTACAGGACCTTTCTTTGTTCTGACTTTATTCAATATTTTTTTAACAATCCGGATGACAGCCTTAATAAGTTTGCAGATGAGACAAAGTTGAAAAAAAGTGCAAACATGAATGTATTGAAAGATACAATTCAAATTCAGAATTACCTTGAGAAATTGCAGTGTTGGAATAAAAAATGGATTAAATTCTACATGATGTACTGCACTTAGGTGGAAATAATCAAATGTAATGCTCTTATAAATAGTAGTATAGCCTTCAAGCCTTTCTCTTCTGAGCACTGTTAGAGCATCATGTAAAGAACTTGGTCCCTCTGGGGTATTATACTTCAGAAGAGACATGGGGCAACTGGAAAAAGCCCCAAACAGTGCATGTGAGTAGAAGCAAAAAGAATGCAATCCATGATGAAAGATTTTAAAAATAAAGACCCTTTGGCCTAGGACAAAGGAAAAACTCTAGGGTACATGGCAATTATCTTCAAACACAGAAGAGAATAATCTGATCACCATTTTCAATGTGGATCAAGAAGTCTTTAATTTAAATTTTAGAAAAAAAAAAAGGCATTATGGAAAGCATTCTAGTAATAAACTTGTGAATATATGACACAGGTATCTTTAGTAGGTAAGGGAGTCTTTTCCTTTGAAATATTTAGAAAGCTAGCCAAGAAAATACCAAGAATAGGAAAGAAAAGTAAATCCTGCTGTGGGATACATGAATGAACTACACCATGAGTGGCTAGCTTCAGCTGTATTTGGCTTTCAGCTGCATTTGGCTTCTCAGTAATTCAAATGTGGTAACGATGTCAAAATAATGACATGTCAAGCATGTCAAGCATGTCAAGCCCATGATGAGCAGGTGGGCTGTTCTGGTGTAGGAGCTACTGCTTTGAGTTTGAGCCTCAACAGTTTGAGTCCCCACCGATGAAAATAAGTAGTCGTCAGATCCTGTTTAGAAGTCACCTATTTCCTGGAACCCAGTTTTATATTTAGCTTGCCCCAGATCCCATGATGGAGCTCAGGAGTTGCTTAAGAACACTGTTGTTCACAGGACCCCTGCTCTTTGGCCTCCCCAAGATATATGGTATGCACCATATGGCTTTCATCCAAGGTTATTGTTATGCAACTCCATTAACCAGAAAGGCTGGAGACTCCCCAAACTGGATGACTCTTTAGGTCATTTATGTGTCAGCTGACTTGAGTCCCCACTGCCATCAGTACAGTATGAGCACTAAGAATCATGAAAGTATACAAGCATGCAGGATGAAGAGTTTGAAATAATAATTATACGCAGCAATTTCATCCAGGCAGTGATTGAGGGCTACAGGACTATAGATTGTGTGGATGGACAGCCAAAACACTTTCTGCGAATGGAATGGAGAGTCCATGTGAGGACCTCATGGAGGTGAAGAACTTGTCACCTTAGAGCAAAAGAGTCCAGACCTCTGTATTTTGACTGTAAGGTGGTTATGGCTCCATTAAGGTTACCGATGGGAGAATTATCAGTGTAATTGCATCTGCAAAAAAGGCTCTATAATAGGGAAACCAGGGAACTACAGACTTGTGGGTCTGATTTTTACACCTGATTAGGTGGAAGATACAGAGTAGAACTGGGAAGCATGTGAACAAATCTTTCTGAAGAGTCAAAGTTCCATCATCTTAGGAACTTCCACGTACATAAAAATATTCTGCTTTGAGAGAAACTGCCCTGTGAGTATTTGAATGACAAAATAATGCAAGTCAAGATTTTCCTCTACTGATATTACAATTTTCCCAAAATGGTGAATTGTTGTAAAAATCCAAGCTTTCCAGATAACGTTGTCCTGAACAGTAGCATACCCATTATGTAGATAGCAACAGCATGTATTTGACCACTCTGTCCATCTCAAATGCCTTACTGTCACAAATGCTTAAGATCTGTCAACTAGAGACCTTAAGCTGAATCCTAAACTAAAGGATGCTGCTTTTACTGGAACCTTAAAACTAGCCCAAGAAATTTAAGAATCATCCTTTATACACGGTGACCTTGACCAAATTGTTGTCTGTTGTCTTTTGCATGCTAGCACTACTATTTTAGCATAAAGTGAATTTAAGTACACAAATAATCAAGTATGGTGTCTGTTCCAGCTTCTGTGTTCTCCTTTCCACCTTAATCTGAGAGACAAAGAACTTGAGGTGGAGAGCAGGAACATGTAGCAAAAGTGGCAGAAAAATGCTCATGAGACATGGGCAGACAATGAATACTCTGAGCAATAAAATGTAAAATACTTGGAGAAGAGAACTGGCTAGGTCTCTAACATGTTAGAATTTAGGAATTCAAGCCCAGGAAAGCAATGAAGAAAGCCTTGTTTGAAGTGTCTAAACCTTTGGGACACTTCGAAAAAAGCACTTTATGGAGAAGTTTTACCAGAGCCCTAAACTTGTTCATTGGCAGAAGGAAATGGAGGACAATATGGACAAATAGGTGCAGGAAGTGGTCTCAGGCTCTGGATTCCAGCTTTGCAATATGTGCCTCGTCACAGTCTTCAATACACACTTGACAGACTAAGGATGGGATACAGTTAAGATCCAGAGAGCAACAATAGCACATTCATAAAATAATACACACAGACACACATACATATATACACATATACATACTAAAAAATTGATTGATGTTTTTCACTGCTCATTTGGAGAAGTTCTTCTGGCTAATGTAACATCTAGGATGCAGAAAAACCTGTGCAGTGCTGGAAACAGGCCAGGACACCAGATTTGACATTTCATGCTAAAAAAAGAGCAGTGAATATATCAGTTGAGCCAAAACCTTAATTTCTATACTCTTCCGTCTCCCTTCTTCAGAAAAAAAGCAAGCAAAATACCACAATATACACCTTTCCCAGAGAACGAGAAAGCCAGCATATTCATTACATGGTCAGATAGGTCTTTGTTTTATATTAACTCTAGATAATGACATGGTGGGTGACTTAGAAGCAACAGAAAGAGAGAGCAAGAGACCTCAGGCTGTGGCAGAGCATTTATTCATTTTTTCCTTTCTTGCTTTGCCTGTGCCTTCTCATCCTGCACGCATGTTCACATTGATTCCTTGGAGATTAGTTCCTTAGAGAAAATTCTCTGTTTCCACAGATATTTATTGGTTAGGTAATTATTCTGCTTTCATATAAAGTATTTGGGGGAGCTTTGCTCTGTAGCTTTAAAGGAAGTAACCCAGACAACCCACAAACTAAATTTTTCCACATATTCAGAGGCTGAGAACAGACCTGCTATTAAATATTGTTTTTACTTTTACATACAGCAAGCACTGTGCATTCCCAGCTCTTGGTACAAGTCTGATCATGGTTGGAATATGCATTTTATTAGTGTGGTTTCTTTTTGTGGCAAGCAATCGTGTGTCATGGTACTTTTTTTCTGCAATTCTACTTAGGATGGAAATTTAAATTAAAAGAGAGCTTCTCTTCTTTCAGCTATTCCTTACTCCTTACATGAATAAAGAACATTAAGAAGGTGAAGGGAGGAAATGAGAAGAATTAACTTACCCCTGAACAGAATTTTGACTTGCTATCGTCCTAAAACCAAATATTTTGATGAAAAACACAGTAAATGCCTAAAAGACTGATTTAGTCTCTATAAACGTTATCATCTAAGTTTCACACACTGCCAGTGGACTTTCTTCCCTCTTAAGTTTTCTAAAAGCATGACATAGAGGGGGAAACATATTCATCTGAATCATTCTCTAGCTAATTTACAAAAGACCAACATGTTCCTTTTACATCCCCCATTTTTTATTACCATCTACATAAAATCAGTGGAGATTAATGGGAAAAAGGTATGTTGTATTATTAAAAACTATGGATTTATAGACCCTGTGCTTGGGGGCCAGTAACTTATACCTGTCCTGTTTAATATTTGCACCAATGACCTGGAGGAGGTGGCATGTACTCTTGGCAAGTTTGCAGATAACATCAAACTGGAGGGAGTCGTGTGCTCAAGGGTGGGGCTGTCTCACAGCAGGACCTAGATAGACTGGACGAGCAGGCTGAGGGGAACTGTGAGAAATTCTACCAGGACAAATGCAAAATCCTGCTCTGAGGGCAAAGAAGCCCATGAGGTGGTACAGAGTGGAGTGGCCCAGTGGAGCAGTACCAGGATGCCCAGATCATGAGTTGGAGCATCAGCCCCTCAAAAGTATGTTGAGGGACAGGGCTGTTTCAGCAATGAGAAATGTAGGCTTTGGCAGCACCTCAGAGCAGCGTTCCCCTTGCTACAAGTAGGACATTGAGAAGACAGAGCCAGGCTCTCCATAGCAGTGCATGGTGGACAAAGGAGAGACAATGGGCATAATGAGAACTGAGAAGTTCAGAGAGGAGAAGAAAGGAAACTTCTTGCCCCAAGCACAGTGCAGCAGTGAAGAAGGTTGCCCCAAGATGCTGTGCAGCCCCCAGACATGAAAGTTTTTGAAACTCAAATGGGTAAAGCCCAGAAAGATTTGCCCTCTTCACTGATCCAGCATTGAGCTGGAGGTTGGACTGGGGAGCTCCTGAGATCCCTTCCTAGCTGTGCACTTTCTGTGTTTGTGATTGTGTTAAACAAGAAGCCAAGAAAATAAGTCGATAGATTTAAACTGCAGTTACGATTGCAGAACATGAACAATACCGTGATTTAATCTGTCTTCTGCATTTTTTTCATCCAGTTTTGAAAAATAAAAACTCTTTTTGTAATTAGTATAAGTATCTTGAGTTTTTCACTCAAGAGAAACATATCCATGCTCACTTTAACCTCATACTATAGGGAATTTTAAACTACTCGGACTAAACCATCTTTTTTCAGGCTTCATGTAAAAGCTCTGCAGGTAAAGCAGCATCAATTGAGAGTGCATTTTGCACTATTGTATTAGCACAAAGCGCAACAACATAATGTCACTTTATTTCCTTTCAATACCAACTGCTAGACAAAGAAATCCTTTTTTTTCTAGCATGGACCTTGCATGTGTAGCCCATTATATTGATCCAGACATACATAAATTACCATTGCTTTTCCTCCTATAGGCAACTACTACCTGCTAAATCAAGCCATGAGAGTTTGGCTGACAGACTTTACCAATACAGCTACCTTTATATTGTAACGCTCAGATTTTAGCCAGTGCTTACAGTAGACACTCACTGGCAAGCAAATCTGGCAGAAATACAAACAGCACTTGCTTTAGACACTTAACAGTGAAGGAACCTCTTTCAGGTGAATTATCAACTGAGTTGCTGGAATCCTATTTGACACCCTGTTGATAAGCACTGCATTATCCATTATTGTAAATAGAGGGCAAAACCAGATCAGACATCGTTTTGTCTTCTGCACTTGGCTCCAGAGCATCATGCTCGGGAAGGATTGAACTTTCAATACACTATTTGGAAAGCAGTGAAGCAGCACCTGCATGTACAGAGAAAAGGGTAGGTGTAGGCATCCCTGGATATTATGTCAGGAACGGTCAGAATTCAGGTATCTTCACTGAATGTCCTCAAGGCAGACTTGCTTTTCCAGGCTATTTAAGGAGATTGGATGGAATCTGGAAGAGTAATAATACAGCATAAACCAAGAAGTGAAGAACATGGGCATGGATGAAATTATACATAGTTTTAAAAGTAGATGCTTCCTAACAGATGTATAAAAAATACAACAAATTTCTATATTGTTGCCGAGCTAAGATTCATGGGTCATAACATACCAATCTTGGGAATTTAAATTCTAATTTCTCTGGGTGATTAAACTATCACCACAGATGAGCAATACTAAATCTAGCAAATAGTTTAATATCCCCTGAAATCCTCCAAAGAAACTGAGAATAATAGTCATTAAAAGACAGACCTTGTTTTTTTTAATTTTAATAAGAGAGAACCCAAAAGACCACTGACCACTTATGCTATTTATTTGCATTGGGACGATTGAGAAAATTCAAAGTATTTATCCTACACACAAGTGATACACAGCCTTGTGCTCCCACAGATCCAAGACCAGCTGTAGATAATGCAGAAACTCCGCTCTTACCTGTCTCCTGTCTTTCCATCCCCCCTACACCCTCACAAGCTTTCTGATTGAAAATTACATTGGCTGCTTTTGCCTAAATCTGGTCTTGTTGGCAGTGTACTGTGTTTGACATTAGTCCCTATGAAACTAAACTACCTATCATGTGAAGAAATAAAAAACTTTATCTAGTATAGAGAAAGTCCAGGCAGCTGTAAACTTAGAATATATAATAAATCTATGGATTTATTGTTATCCAAGTTTATTTGTACATATAATGAGGGAGCAATAAACCATTTTCTCTGGTTTATCCATGTGGTATTTTACATGTTCAGCTCCCACTTCCACTTGATCAATGCAAACCAGTTTGTCATAGTCTCAGATGTTATTATGTTACAGGAATGTTGTATTAAACAAATCCCATAAACATCTCTGGACCTGGAATTTTCCCCTTTTATCACAGTGCTTCAACCACAAAACTATAGGGCCAGGATCAGATCTGTGGTTGCAATTTCTAACACAATGAGTTATTAATCATGCTTTGCCATAGCTGCAGCACAAGAAGTAAGAAGGAAAGGCCAGAATAACAACTGCTAGTTTAGCAGCACAGGCATCTCCCAGAAGATGTGGGCATGAATTCCCTGACCAGTGGTAAGAAGTGGAACTTAATGTCCTTTGCATATACATTAACGCAAACACTATGGTGTTGCTTGACACTGTGAAAAAAAAAAAATCTGTTCCTATGATTTTGAATGAGGAAAAGGCAAGAGATGGTTCTGGTATAGGAATATGCAAGATGAATCTGTGTGCCCTTGGTTTAAAACCTCAGCCATACTTTTGTCATGTACTTATCAACATGTCAGATTTTAATTCCCTTAAGTCAATTGGAAATTGATGAGGTCACACCTCATGGTCCATCTCACCCCGCTACATGTCTTCAGCCCCAGGAATCACCCTGTTTGTTCTGGTCAGAGCGAGCCTGGATCAACAGCCCAGACGAAGACAGCTCAACTGCTGCTTGCAGGTCAGTCTTTGAGGAACACCAGCTTCCTAAGACAAGCGGCTCCCAGGGAGCACCTGGTTCAAGGGAACAAGGGAAGGGCAGCACCAGCCTGAGCAGCCAGAGGTGCCAGGAGCTGCATTGTTCCCAGCCATTATAGTCAAACAACTTCCATATGCCAGCACTGCTATTCCTGTATACCAAACACAACAGAAAGCTTGGGTGAGGTACAACTCTCTTCTATTCCCAGTTAATTTCATAGGGGGCTTTGTGACTTACTGAATGATTGTGAAACTCTTAAAACAGTGATCTATGGGGCTCTTGTCCCACCTTTGTTTAACGAGGAAGCCAGACGCTGAGCCATTTTGAACGTGAGGGACACACACACGACAAAGGACACGCAAGGGCCTTAAAGACCAATGTGTCACTACTGAGGTCACCTTTGCACACGTGGGTCTGCCTCTGGTACTTTCTCAATGCAAATGACACGTAAATAAATTGATGACACTATGCTCCTTTTTCATGTTTTCTTTCCTAAACTGTTTTTCAAAAGAGAAATCTTTTGTTATTTTAAGCCAGCCCCCAGCAGACGCTCTCCGTTTTGCTGTAGCTACCTTCTACACTCACACTACTCAGTCCTCTGCGTGCACTGCCACACACCTGGTCGCGGAACGCGCCTTCATCCTTTCAGTAGTCCAAGACCTTCCACCTGACAGCCGCGCCCGCGGCACGCTGACACCCCCTTCACCCAAAAATCGTGTTCGTCGCCTTCCGGAACACATACGCGATTGCCAGCCCTGCTGAACCCCTGGTCCAGGCCGAGCCAGGAGCCCAGGGCTCGCCCCGATAGCCACCGGCGGTGGGACTGCGCCCAGAGCTGGCGGCGGGGCCGTGCTGCCTCCCTCCCACCCGCCC
>VWZS01001745.1:46898-73984 GCA_013397075.1 Rhabdornis inornatus
TTTCTTCAGAGACATCCTTATTTCTGTGTGGACTTGGATTTAAAAAGCAGAGCAAGAATGGTCGTTTAGCTGCCAGCGTCGCAATCTTTCCCCCCGTAATAGACCTAATCAGAATTTTCCTTCTGTATGGTTTATTCCAGTTTATACAATCTCTGCAATTCCATCCTTTTTTTTTTTCCTTAAATGCTATTTGTCCCTAATTTTGTTTCTTATTGTGTGGCATGCTGTAAGTATTGCATAGGATAAAAAAAAAAAAACAGAGAATGTTTTGAAAAACAAATACTGCAAGCATTCTGAGCAGAAGTGTGCAAACAGAGAAGTTTTATAGCAGAGGCGTAACTAGTGCTTTATCACAGTAAGGTCTTCAGTAAAACTTGTTGCAAACTCTCACAGGACTAACACTAGAGATCAAGTGAGTGAATGTGAATTAGTTACTCATATTTTCAGGACAGTGTGTTTTGTTTAGCGTATAGTGTATTATTAACTTTATGGTGCTCAGTCACAGCTTACTTTTCTTTTTGTGTAGCAACTGCAAAAGACCCACACCTGGTCATTTTTATGGTCATGGTTAAGCCAGAAGTAAGAGTGAAGCAATTGAAAAACTGTAGCCCACCATTTCATTTGGATCCAGTTTTATTAATGCTTTAAGCATGTGTTTACTGATACGAAAAATTGAAGTTATTTGTCAAGATCTTTTTAGCTTAAATCTGAAAGACTCTTAACTATAGCATACACTTGGTTGCTCACATCAGCAATGAAAATGTAGCTGGGCATAGAATCAATTTAAGGAGATTTGGTAAGACATATTTAAATCCTGGTGTTTATTTAAAAGATGCTATTTTAAATATTGAGATTAAAGTACATTACAATTGAGATGTCTTGTGGCTCTGAGTGATAAATGTAAGTATTACTGAAAGTTATTCAGACAGCTTAAGCTGCTTGAACAGGAATGTCTTTCATCTCCACCACATCTCAGTCTCGCATTACTAGAATTGCTACTTGCCGTGTTAATTCATGATGTTAGCATGTTCTAATAGTTATAAAGGATTGACAAGCAAGACAGCTTTCAGTCCTTCTGAGGAGTAATTTCTAACATTGCCAGTAAGTGGTAGTGGTACTTTTATCAAATACATGACTGTAACTGCTGAAACTTACACTAATGTATAGAGAAGTTATAGACACCCACCAAATATTTTGAAATTCTCTGAGTATGATCAATCTTTGTTTTGATTACCATGGGCTGTTTCCTCTCCTGGTCTTGATGTATTTGCTCAGCACAGTGTAGCACCATTCAAGTGTAAAAAATCAAGGGCTCTGTAGAGGCAGCCCAAGGCACTGCTCCCAGAGAGTATGTGGGTGTCTGTGCCACACTGGCTGTCTTGGGGAAATCTATAGAGCTCAGTTCTAAACACCTTTGCAAACTGAACTAGTATGTAATACTGTATATGACCTCTTGTGCCCTCTTCCAATAAGGCATGATCAAAACCTCTGAAGGCAAATCTCCCGTTTACAGATTGGTACCGTTCTTTTTCATGAACTGGAGCCTGTGGAAGTCTGAGTATATAGGGGTCTTTTTAGAGTATAACTTCCACTTACAGGGTCTCTTTTGCTTAACTGTTTGTACATGTCATATGCTTATATTAACTGGAGCTAGGCCTTGCCGCTGTTAAATGAAACTTTTGCTGCAGAAATTGTGTTTTATCTTGTGCTATTGAAAGGAGCATTGAACTGAATAAATATAACATCATGTATCTTATTTGAAATACCAGATTTCTGTGAATAAAGTAGAAGCCATGAATATTTGTCATTGAGAAAGAGATGTAGGCAGAGATGCTTTGATTTTTTTTTTCTCTTATTGAAAAATAAGTGCTTTATCAGACACGACAGCACTTGCTTGCATTCAACCCAGTTGAAGATCTCGCAATCTTAAAGTACGTGTCAAAACATTTCGAAAGCACTGCAAATTAATAAATATTATAGGAATAACAAGAAGGGGGGATAAAGCTGGTGGGGTAAGAAAGGGCAAGGTTACCAGCAGTGTAATGAGTCTGCTCAGTCCACAGGGGAGTCCTTCAATGATGGGTTAGCTAGAGGGTCGGGTTTCTTTTCAATAAAGGGTTTTTCTTGTTACCAAATACTTGTCTGATGGAAAGACAATTCTTTGGCCCAGTGGAGCTGAGGTGGTAATTCTGGGAGAGGGCAGTATGAGGAAAACAGGGAGGGAGGTAGTAGAGCTGCTACTTCGGTGTGGCGAAGGCGAAAGGCTGATGCAATGAGATACTAGCTTGGCAGGAACAGATTTATGTCAGGACTTGAAGGAACACTTTGTGCTCAAATTGTTTATCACAAGGGAGATCTTCCTTTACCGTATATGAATCCTAGTTTAAATCTTTCTATGAGGTGGGTGTTTGTTTACACATCATTTTAGTTCATGAGAGATGGAATAAGCATCCTCTTACCAAAGAGCTGGTTTTTTCACTGTATGAGAAACAATTTTTCCCAGAAAATTGGAAAGGCTGTTTTCTGACAGAGATGAGTGTTGTCCATATCATGTGTACTGCAGATTATGAATTGAAAATACATTTAAGCACATATTTTATTGACCTTTAGTAAGCATGTATTCTATTGAAAATACCTTAATCACTAAAATTAATTATTTTCTTCATTATTAATTAGTTAGTATAAACTTCAGAAATGCTTCACAGTAGCAGGGTGACTTGCAACAGGGTGGAATTTAATGTCTCACTTGAATAGTATAATGTACCTTGCTATTTGCTGAACGTTTCAGATGTACAGTGTCATGAGGATGTAAAAGACAATTAAAATTACTCTTACTGAAGGAATAACTGCTGGAAAACACAATTGGTGGTGTATGCATGTGCACAGACGCTTGGGTCAGAGTAACTTTTCAGATGTAATATTGCCCCACTTTGTTACCATGTACTCAGTAGCTGAAGGGCTACACAAGTAGCCAAGCGTTTCTGAGTTTTAAAACTCCATCTGCCGTGCTATTCATACTTGCCATGCTAATTTAAACCATTTATGTTTGTCTTTTGACCTGCCAAGAGATCCAGACTGCAATGCCAACACCCATACCTAGTAAATCATGTTCAACTTTATAAGTTAGAGTTACAGAAGTACTTCTGTTTGTAGTGACAGTCTGCAACATCGTCTTTTGTCCTGCTGTGCCCATTCTAGCAGTTAGGTTTTGTGGAAGGTATTCACTGTGTGGGATCGTGGTCCTGTGGGGGAAGGTGATACAGGGCTGCCTGGAGAACACTGGAGAGGTGGTGAAGACAAAAAACTCTGCACAGTGACTGCTGGTGAGAGGATATGAAACTGGTAAAAATGGCAGAAAAATTTAACCTCTCTGCATTAAGAGAATAAAGACAGCACCCATTCTGTTGGTGTGGAATGATTTATCCTTCCCTGTTTCTCCTTTCCTGTAGTCATTTAGGGAAACTCAGAGCAGTAGTGTATTACAGTGCTAGACCTGCTCAGCCCGTGCATCAGGCACAGAGTGACTACTGAGGATGGGTTCATAAAGTATGAAACTGAGCTCAGAATGTGCAAAGCAAGGACGCTTTGCTAGCTTTGTGCTTATAAAGGCAGCAGATTGCTGACACTGATCACTTAATAAGCTTATTGCTTGTAATCCTAGAACAAAGGTGATACATGAAAAAAATAAATACAAATAATCAGTTGCGTTTAAATAGGTCATTAACAGAGATGGAGATAATTAACATTTAGAACTTCAGAAGGTGTTTAAATACTGTCACAAATTCATTACGGTCTTAAAACTTTGTAAGTGGTCAATCCAAACATGAAATACTATTTTAGATGCAAACAGTAGTTTTATACAAAGTAAGCCAGTAGTTAACAGACAGCTCTGAAGGGAAGTTGGAAAAAGGTTATTAATAACAACTATAATGTTACAGCATTCAAGCATTTAAATAGAATTTGAGTTTTTACTGCCTCAAGAGAAAACTGGCTCAGTAAAACTCTATATTGCAGTAAATCTCTAAGATGCGTTGATGGCTGGGTAGAAACTGTACATGTGTTAGTTTTGTGAACAGATATGTTTGCGCCTGACCAGTATGCAAAAGTTTTGGGTTTTAATCCATACACAGTCTATCTCTACAACCTTATTGGTATAGCCAAAAGCTCCCTTTGTGCCTGTTGGATTTTGGGGATAGTCTGACCATGAAGTACAGCCTGTACTTCATGGTCAGACTATCCCCAAATCCAAGAAGGACAGAAGAAACAGATTGAAAGAACCATCACATTTTATTCCAGCTATCTCAGTTAAGTGAGCATGCACTCAGTTTCTGCCTTTTGTGCCTGTTTCCAGCTGCAGCAAGCAGTCTGATTTCTGCTATATTTTGTGTTTCTTTTTTTTTTTTTGCCTGTCTTTTTCATACATGTGTTATGTTAGTGCTACCCAGAGAATGAGTTGGACTCTCCTTCATTGCATGACTGAAAATATTGTTTGAATTTGTTATGGAATGCTTATTAAACTGTGTTTGCTCAAGAGCCATGTTACGAGCCTACTTTATAATTGTTCTGAGCTATGCCTTGTTTACTGTTTGGTGTTTTGATGGTTTGTGGCATTGCTAATGCCTTTATGTGATGCTATAAAAAGTGAGTGAAAACAAAGCTGGATACCTTCGAGATGGTGGTTCTTGTCCCTTGCTTTGCATGGTTTGAAGAAAACTGATTGTGGTTACTTTGGGGTCAAACTTTACCTGTTCTGCCAAGAATTAGGAAGATCTGATAGGAGGACTGAGAGAAAGGCAATTAAAAGCTTCTGTATCTTTGGGTTTTGATTGCATTTTCTGGCTGAGCCTGTTACACTGTATCAGGGGAGCACTGTGGAACTTTTACTTAAAAAGAAACCTCTAAGAAAACCCTAGCTTTTGTAATGAGCGTGACAGTTTGCAGTCAGACAGAGTAGAGTAGCTCTAAAGACTAAGTCAGATGTTAAGTAAACAGAGTAGAATACAACATGGTCAGGACTCAATCAGGCTATCTCTTTCATAGGACACATAGACCAAGCCTGGTGAGTTGTGCTTATGCTGTCGCTTTGGTCTTGTAGGTTGAGTGCTGGCTGGTTTAGGGCATAAAATAGGTGACTTGAGCCACCTGAAGGAATGATTTGCAGGGTGCAGTGGAAAATCC
This sequence comes from Rhabdornis inornatus, assembly GCA_013397075.1. NCBI lineage: Eukaryota > Metazoa > Chordata > Aves > Passeriformes > Rhabdornithidae > Rhabdornis > Rhabdornis inornatus. The sequence goes on from VWZS01001745.1 coordinate 52,077, forward strand.
TGCTCTTTTTGTAGAATCTGTTTGCACGTTTTGGCTGGGGCACACATATAACTGCAGCACATGCAGCTGAAACGTTACAAGCTGGTGCTTGTTCCAAACAGTGCCAGCCTACTGGTCCAGCATGTGTGAATGAGCTTATCTTACAGCTGCAGTGTTTTTGCGGTAGGATCAGAAAGAGTGTGTGAGACAGTGCTTTACACTTTTCAGCTGTGATTTCTGACCTTTGGAGAGCGGCAGTGTGCCTCTGGGTCTGCTCGTGCTGGGTGTTGCTAACAAACACTGCACAGGAGAGGTGCTTGTTACGTGATACGGTGACTGCTGGCCGGCTGTACGCCCGCCAGTTCTGCTGCTGCAGGACAGCGTGTACAGCACGGAGGGACTGCAGCCTAAGAGGGGGAGAAACGGCCCTCCGCTTCCCTGTGAGAAAGGCTATTTTTGTGGAGCTGTGTGATGAGCTCTGGTATCTTCCAGCACTGAGGTGCTTTAATTAGGATGGCCGTATCAGTTGAAAAAACATTTCAGAAAAAGAAGTCACTGTTGTAAAGAAGCCTGTGCCTCATTATGGCTGGTTCTTAGGGAAGTATTTTGTTTGAACAGCTAATTTCCTTGAAATAATGGGTAGCTTTGAGGAAATTAATTTCTTTGGTTGTACTAGGTCCAGACTTTTTTGGCGGCATGTAATTTCATCAACCGCAAGGCACACGCAAGTGACTTAACTGCAGTGGATTCTACTTGATGGTTCTCAGGGCTCTATCTGGCCACAGAGGTGCTGGTGCTGACATTAAGGAAGCATGGCATTCACCTCTTAAAGTGGTGTGAGGGGCCTGCCTAACTTGCATTGACACAAGAGGAACAAGAACATTTGCTTTATACGTAATTGTAAAGCTGGCATGGCTTTATACAAAGGGGAGGTCTTGCCTGACAAATCTGTTGTGATGGAGCTACAGGTTTGGTGGATAGGGGCAGAGCAACTGACACTGTCTACATGGGCTTATGCAGTTTGATGCTGTCCTGCAGGCCATCCTTGTCTGTAAATTAGAGAGCCACAATCTGATGGATTGATCACTTGGTGGATAAAGAACTGGCTGGATGGCCACACTTTGAGTTGTGGTTAACAGCTCATTGTCCACATGGAGACCAGTGAGGAGTGGTGTCCCTCAGGGCTTGGTCCTGGGGCCGAGACTGTTCCACACCTTTGTCAGTGACATGGACAGTGGGATCGAGGCACCCTCAGCAAGTTTGAGCTCAGACACTGAGCTGGGTGGGGCACTCAACACAGGGGAGGGAAGGCATGGTATCCACAGGGACCTGGACAGGCTTGAGAGGTGGCACCATGCAAACCTCAGGGAGTTCAGCAAAGCCAAGTGCCAGGTCCTACACCTGCATTGGGGCCATCCCAGACACACCCACAGGCTGGGCAGAGAAGTGATTGAGAGCAGCCCTGTGGGCAAGGACTTGGGGGTGGTGGCTGATGAAAAACTCACCACGAGCCAGCAGTGAGTGCTCCCATCCCAGAAAGCCAAGGGAATCCTGGGCTGCATCCAAAGGAACACAACCAGTAGGTCAAGGGAGGGGATTCTGCCCCCTATTCTGCTCCTGTGAAACCCCACCAGGAGCAGTGTCCAGCTCAGGTGTCCCCAACTTGAGACTGACATGGAACTGCTGGAGCAAGTCCAGAGCTGGTAAGAGGGCTGGAGCTCCTCCCCTAAAAAGACAGTCTGAGAAAACTGGACCTGTTCATGCTGGAGAAGGGAAGGCTGTGTGCAGACCTCATAGCAACCTGCCAGTATCTGAAGGGGGGACCACAGGAAGCTGGAGAGGGACTCTTTGTCAGGAACTATAGGGACAGGGCAAGGAGTAATGGGTACAAACTGAAAGAGGTGAAATTTAGGTCAGATGTAAGGAATAAATTCTTTACTATGAGTGTGGTGAAACAGGTTGCGGATACCCCAGCCCTGATAATGTTTAGGGCGAGGTTGGATAAAGCCTTGAGCAGCCTGGTCTAGTGGGAGGTGTCCCTGTGCATGACAGGGGAGATTTGGGCTAGATGATCATTACAGGGCATTGCAACCCTTAATATTTCTACGATTCTGTGATTTTTCAGGCTTATGGTATATAATGGTATAAGACCTGTATCCAGCGTACAGGGGAATTAAGCAGTATGTGTGGCCCTTGTGTGTTTGATCCAGCTTGTGGCATACATGAGTGCACTTAATGCCATGATGGGAAAAATAATGTTGTTTACTGTTGTACCCATGTGTTTGTTGTGGCCTGTTCTATTGCTTTTTTTGCAAATATAAAATCTTTTATTAAGCTAATCAGGTATATTGTGAAAATCATTGCAGGTCCCTTTTCCTCTCTTGTTCTGCTACTGCAGGTGAAGGTGAAGAGCTCTCTCCATTAGAGCCCAAGGGAGCTTTGTGGAGCCAGTGTGAATAAAAAATCCATCCACTGAAAGGAAAGAACATGCTCCTGTTTTCTTTGCTGAGGTGGGAGTTGAACATTTTTAAAAATAATTTTGGCCTGTTGTTTGAATGTTATTTCAAACCCAAGGAAATGGGAAGCTAAGTTAATCACAGGAGATCTTCAACGAGAAGAGGGAAGAAGTTTTTCACAATGTTAGAATGTGTTGAGTGTTTTACTTTACTAAATCATGCAGAAAAGGAGAAGATGTTGAAGGATCAAGAGCCAGGGACTACATACAGATTCTGCATAATTTGTGAAACAAAATGTAATATGTGCAAGTCGGAAGACCAGGACCTGAAAGCCTGGGGAGCTAATGGTTGTTGGAAAGACTGAAGTTACAGGGTTTGAAGCATTTGGTTCCACTGTCTTAAGTGGACATTTATGTGAACACATAACTGAACATTAGGTGCCCAGTAATCAAAAGGACATGTTTAAGACCAAGAATAATGATTTGTTTAAGGATGTTTGAGGTGGCTGGACTAAAACCCAGTAAAAAACCCAGCTTCCTCAAGATGATTGAAAAATTCTATTGTAATTTGAATTGCACCCAGAAGCATATTTTCATGCTGATTTAAATATTTTTTAAAAGTATTGTTATTGTAAAGATTATAGTGCTTTATGGATAGAGCTATGCTAGGAGTAGAAATATTTTTGGTAGAGTAGGACTGATTTTGCCAGTGGCTTGCATTGCTATGCTTTCCAAATAGCATACTGGTTGCAGTATTTTTTAGCAGCCTGTCAGTGCAACAGCATGTAAAAATAGAGGGAACAGAAAGATGGTATCTTTGCATCAAACAGTTGATGTCATTCTCATTTTATATGTGAGCAGTTGGTACACATCCTGTTTATATTGCAGTTTGTGTTTTATTTACTAATGCTGGACTGGGGAAACAAAATGTAAGCTGTCAATAAAAGAGGACTGGTACCATTTGTTCTTAGGCTGAAATAGAAGAACAGTCTCTCACTAGTTACTTTTTTGTTTGGAGTTTTTAAACATCTAAAGGGTTCCTGCCAGGGAACCTGATCTTACAAGAGGCTGCGACTCTTCATGTGAACTGTTTGTATATACAATCCCATTTATAAAAAGCAGAACTGTGGCTTTCTGGGCAAAAGAAGAATTATCCTTTCCACTTTCTACATCTCGGACACCTGTTCTACTAAATATCTTGAAAATCAGAGAAGTACATTAATTCCCATTAAGATTGAGAAGTACTACAGAGCAACAGCCTCAGCTGTGGCTTCAGGGCCTGCAGGTCATATAGCTCTCTTCTTGGGACTGTTCGTTGTTCCTTCATATCCAAGTAGATTGATATTTTCAGATCAGATGCTCTGATCACTCTCTATTATATTCTAGATAAGATAGGTACTCTTACAAAATGTAATTAAAATACCTGGTCAAAAGCAGTGTGCTTGTTTACAGGCTGTGCCTTGTGGAGCCTTTCAGACAACACAGGCTGAAACCAGCTTGGGGAAAGTGCTGGATATGCTCAGCCAGAGATAGCAGCTGTGTCTTCAGCTGAGCATCCAGCAGCCTGTGAACGCAGCTGCCATCCCCTGTTCCTCACCAGCTCCTCTCCCTTTGCTGGGCAGAAATGGAAGTCTGAGTTTGGACTAATGTATATGAACTCAGCAATCAGTGGCCTCTAATACCGGAGAAGCAGACAGTGATCCAGCCCATGTGTTGTGTGTCCATCCCTAAGAGGAGGGCAGAGCTGCAGTGGAAGTGTGGCGCCAGTGGAGATGGAAGCTTGCTAACAGAGAAGAGCAGGAAGGCTGAACAAACGACTGTATTCATTCAGGCAATTATTGGACAGAAATTAGGCATTTTCTGGGGAAAGATGAAGGTCAGTCTATGTTTTGTTCATTGGTGTAGTTCATACACAAATGACTGGTAGTCATTTATGGGTTCTGTAGTCACACAGACAGTACTGGAGGAATTTGGGCATTGTAAAAATGACAAGAAGGAGTACCAAAAGGACATTTAACAGGCTAGTATTGATACTTTACCTTGTGTAAGTTTTCTCGGATGCATGAAGGGACTGTGACATCAAGTAATTCTAACAGTGTAGATCAAGGATGGAGGGTATGTACTTCTGCCTCAACAGCACTGACCTTTTGTGTGTTCTACATTATAAATAGTTGCTTATCGGCAGCTCTGGCTTTTTGCATTGACTTTTGATCCCTACTGCTCTTACCATTCATTTCTTTGTCTTTGTCTTGGCAGAGGACTTCAGTTACTACGGGAAAGAACTAATGCCGTTCATTATATTGTTTTGACATTTGAAAAAGTGAAAAAAAATGCTCCTATTGCTTTGACTTTTTCTTTGCAGACTCATGGTGTGTGGGGTTGGTGAGGAATGATGCTTTCAAAACTGTCATTGTAACTCCTTCCTGAGAAACGACATAACGCCCTAAGGAACTGTATGCAGATAATTTCACAGATTTTAGGTGTATTTTATGTAGTGTTAGTACTTCTTGATATTGTTTGGCTTAAAAAACATATTCATGGGTGTTAAGTACTGGCTGGTTTTCCCTGGATTAACAGCAAATCACTGTGTTAGAGCATGGTCATTTAATTGTTATAAATTTAAGCAAATGTTGAGATGATAAAAAAGAGCCACACAGACCACTAGAAATATTTATCATGGGGTCAGGAAGACCCACAAGAGTAGCTTCTCTTCGGCTATTAATACAGTTGGGCATTGAGAAGTTGTGAAGGAAATTCAAAACAATGTCTTCAAGTTTTGCCAAGATTACTCAGTGGAATCACTTGTTGCCAGATGCTCATGCTGAATGAAAGAGAACAGCAACCACTGTGGTGGGAATTAGTTTTCAAATTGCACAAAGCCAATTATCAGTCCAGTTGTTTTAGGGGATTATTTATACTCTGTGTGGACTGTTCTACAGTTTGAATGACAGACAAGCAGGTAGAAGTTTTATTTATGAGGGAAGTGTTTCTCACCTTTATCCTGTTAGCTGTGGGAATGCATGCAGCATGTTCTATTTGGGATTTCAGTGTAGCTGTGAAAAAGGGATTGGAGCATGGATTGTGGGATCAGAGTGAAAGATTTGGTCTGTTTTTCCCAAGCAGTAGCTCCTGGAAGCGATACGGAGCTTGTGGCTAGGAATGGAGCCATAACCCTGTCCATGACTGCATGGGAGGCTCTGTAGTGAGTTCAGAAAGACCTCAGCCAGATGTGAGCCTTCGAAGGCTCTGCTCATGACACTGCTTTCCAAACCATAGCAGAACCTCATACTTTTTTTTTTTTTCTTCGCCTTGGAAGAGGGGAATACTTGTGTGTTTTGGTGTTGTTTTGAATGTATTGTGCTCTTAGTTTTTATGCAGTCTTGGAATTAGGAATAATCCAGGTGTTGCTTGTGTTTCACGGATAGTGTATCCAACCCAAGAGTCCAGGGAGCCTACAGACTATTCCTCTTCTTCCCGCTGTTCTTTCTGGCCGCCTAAGCTGAAAGGTTTACATGAATTAAAGATCCATGGCTGAGTATGAAGTTATCTGCTGATCAGATCCTTTGTGCAATTTGTTAATAAAGTGACAATCCAGCACTATATGCACTAGGGATATTTGATTGCTTCAATGGTAGGTGCTGCTGGGAGGAATCGAGCATCCTTTCTGGAGTCTGGTTTGTTGATTATTGTATGACCCAGTTGGCAGCAAGCCTGCCCTATGAGGCACAGGACAATAATACGCTGCACAGCTATTTTGCTAAGCAGTTGAAATCCAGTGCCAGCGTTATTTGGGACAGATACACCTTTGATAACCTATTGCTGCCAAGTTGCACAATAAAAAACCAACATTTTTTCCGTCATAAAACTTTCCTCCATTGTTCATCAGCAAGCTGAGCCTGAGGAGCTCTGCTTCTGTTGAGATTTAAGGGAACTTTCTAGTCAAGCTGTCAGTCTGTCCTGTTGCTCACTAGCAAATCTGCTTATTTTGAAGTTTTCCATACTGTACTAGATTTCTAAGCATTCGCTCAAAATTCAGCATAGTTTCAGAAAATTCACATTGGGCTGTCAAACTTATTTAAAAGTTATTTCTATAAATCCAGAAAAACTAAAACACCACTAGTAGGTATCCTCTAAGATAATCTTAGTTTGTAACTCTTGTCTCTGCCACGTGATGACTTATCTGCAGGAAACAAGCACTTCTTCACCAGTCTCATGATGGCTAAAAATGCACTCTTTAGCAAAAATAGGAATCTGGCAGGCTTCAAGTACAAACCAGTCTCTTTGTGGAGACTTACTGCAGGCCCTCAGATACACTCATTGCTCTGCAAAGTTAATTCAGTCACCTGGTATGGTTAGTCTGATTTTTTTTTTTTCCCTCTGTTTAAATTTCTCTGTTGTTTGAACTCTGCCTGAAGAGTAGACTGGCACATGTTCTCTTATTTTTCAGATCAGTCATGCCAGCGATGCATAAAAGAGCTGGAGCAAAAGCATTCCATATCCGTTAAGTGTTTTATTTTCCAGACTAAAAACTGAATACTTGCAGCTTGTATGTCATAATGCTTGTCATTTCTAATTACTTTCTGGCATGTTCCTGGGTGTTTTGTAGACAGGAAAATGCATTTGATTACTTTTTTTAAGCTAGGCTAGCAAAAAAATTAGGAATGGAAAAAAAAAGAGAAAAAAAAAATACTTCTACAAGAAAGCCAGAGAGGGACTTTTTACGAGGGCAGGCAAAGATAGGGCAAGGGAGAATGTCTTTAAAATGAAAAAGAATGGGATTTAATTAGATACTTGCAAGAAATTCTTTACTGTGAAGGTGATGAGGCACTGAAACATGCTGCCCAGAGAGGTGGTCTGTGCCCCATCTCTGAAGATATTCAAGACTGGGTTGGATAGGGCTTTGAGAAACCTGGTCCAGTGAAAGATATCTTTGCATATGGCAGTGAGGTTGGAACTAGATGATCTTTAAGGCTCCTTGCAGCCCAAGCCATTCTGTCATTCTGTGAGGTAGAAAACTATTGAGAGAAAGAAATGTGTGGGCATGATATCTTCTTCCTTTCTAAAAGAGTAACTTGCTTGTCTCTTACTATCAGTAAGCATTTTGTCTTGAAGGAGTAAGACTATTGCATTTCATAACTGGAAATTAATCATCAAGCATATAATTATTTTCAAAGCATGTAAGTATGTGATTTTTCCCTGCAGGTATTCTGAATACTGTGGCATGTTTTACTGAAGGAAAACGCTGTGTTTGCAAATGCAGATTTTCTATGCACAAATTCGTAAATGTGTACAGAGAAGGAGATTTGCAGTTCTGACCCTTCAGATAGGCTACCAGGTGAGCTACAATAACTCACCTGAGGCTAGTGGTAAATAGAAACTGCGCCAATGAAGAAAAGAGTTTCCCAGCCAGCATTTCCTTTGCTCCTTTAGATTTTGTTCTTTCTCGACTGTCGCGTGACAGCTTGACTACTCTAAAATGTGCTGGAGTATTGGAAGCCTGTTATCTCCTAAAATAGCTGTTGTTCCTCAGACAGAATGTAAATTTTCAGACTGACTGAAATTAAGAGTCATACAGCTTTGTGGGGCGTGTGTCAATACACAGGCTGCTTATAACAGATTCAGATGTGAAATTGCATTCCATGGATATGGCTGAAAATTAAAGCCCAGATTGATTATTTGGGGTGGCTCTCATCTCTCTGCCACGGGGGCTGTAGTGTAGGCTGCATGAGCTGCGCCCCTGGCTGGGAGCTCAGTTTTCACTTGGCAGATGCAACTTGCCTCACAACTGCCTGGTACCAGGAGAGACTGGGAGCCTGTGGCAGGAGCCTGCCTTGTCACCAAAAAGGGCTAGTCAAGTCCTTTTGGCAGCAGCCCACAGCAAGGTTGGTTTTGGCCAGGCACAAAGCTGCTTTTTGCCAGCCCTAGGTACCAGCCAGCACATGGGAAATGTGACCTAATGGTAACTTGTCTGTGTGGGTGGTCTCCAAAGTTTGTTAAAGTTGCTGAAGACTACCCACATGATGCAATATTGTCCCCACTAGATACCTGAATTGTTGTTTGCCTTCTATAAAGACTCAACAGGCTATGAGAAGTGCAAGGCCACCTCAGTTTAGTGCCTGCTTTTCAGTGGTATCTGCTGAATTTTGCTGGTAATGTTCTGTCTGCTGTGATAAACAGGAGCAAAGACTCTTGGCTCGGGTGACAATAATTTATTACTTATACAATGCCACAGCCATAGTTTGCAATTCAGTCAGCTATGGTAGACAAATATGAAGATGCCTGCCCTGGAGAACTGGCAGCATTCAGAAATGGCAGGATAATTTATGGTGCTGAACAAAACAAATAGTCACCTGTGGCTGTGCTGCCTGGTGAATACTTGTGCTTTTGTAGACTGTATTCCCAATTGAATGATTCCCAATATTAGTTGCTTCTTTGTACCTTGCTAAAATAGCTGTAGGAAAATATTTTTCTGAAATCTGAGATTTTAAAGGACTTTTGAATATAGCCTGATGAAATATGACAGCACAGAAATCCTGGAATCTTTAACTTACAGTGAAGATAATTCATCTCTTCTGCGCAATGACACGTATAAACTTTTCACTATAAGATTGCCTCTGAATTGCCAGTAATTTTTCTGCAAAACCAAAAGTTTTCAAAAAATGAAGCCAGTTCCAACTTTTGGCTTGAATTAGAGTAATAGTTTCATCTCTCAGAAGCAGCTATGACTCTATAACTCATAAATGCTGGACTGGATAAACACATTTAAGATAAAAGCTTTTTCAGTCTGCAGAATTATTTTAATGTTAAAAACCAGCTAAACAAAAGTAATTTAAAATAAATCCAGATAATTTCCAGTGCATTCATACAATCAAAAAAAAAAATTTTGTATTGCAGAAAATGATACAAATTCACTAGAAATAAAAGTTTCAGTCTTCCTATAGAATTATACCTCAACATGAATGAAGCCAACTGAAGTTTTTTCATGTCACCAGAAGGGTCTGTTACTAAACTGTTTTTTACTGGCAGGCTATCTCCTGTCAGGTTTTTTTAATAGAGAAGTGCGTGCTTTTACAATGTTCATGAAGATACTGAAATGCCTTGAAAAAGACAAAATTTAATTAAATGATTACTTACTGATGCAAGGTATTGATTATGCAAGATGCTACTCTTGGGCAGGGATTGTGGTAGACCTAATGCTGGTGCTGGTGCCATGGTGAGCCCTGAGTGGAAGCACCTCTGTCCTTTGGAGAGTGTGCAGTGTGTGTAGGAAGCTGTCGCCTCCCCTGTAGGTGGGTCAGCAGAGCCCGTCAGCACCTTCCAGTGAGCTCCACAGGGTCTGCTACAGGGTCATTTTGCTTTTCTTGATTACCTAGCTGGAGAAGAACTGCTTCACCACCAGCCGCGTGGTTTTCAGGCTGCAGCGCTTTGGGCTCGCCTCGCTTTTCCTTGCTCCATCCCAAGTCTTGCATCTCCTCTGTAAACAAACCGTCACTCTCTAAAGCTTTCTCCACAGGTCAGGTGTTCTTTTATTTTATGTTCATTGCCCTCTTTGGCACGGTCTTTCATTTGGCATCAGTATTGGAAAGGAGCAGCCCTCTAACATGTGCTGCTCCCATTAATGCACTACAGAATTCCAGGTGCCTGTGAGACGATGGCATTTACTCATCAACTTTTTTCTCTTTTGATTTCCACTGGTTTGGTTTTTTTCCCCTCTTCTCCTTGCAAAATTGCGGCCTAGCCTGTAACTCTTTACACTACATTGGTCAGTGTACAATATGACCAATGTCGTATTTAATCTTGTAATACTGCAATGAGAAAAATGTATTGAATCATGAGAAATCTGTAGATGTGATCAGTTTTTTGTTTGGTCTTTTCTGTTTGTTTTTTTGTTTGGTTTTTTTTTTTTTCTTTCCTTCAGATGCTGCCCCCAAAAAATGTGTTTTAGAGGAAGCTTCAGACTGAAAATTGCTTTAGTGAAGCACACCACATGCATCTTTGTTTCCAGGTTAGGTGTGGGCATGACAGGATTTGCTGTGGATCTTGGACAATTCCCATGCTGTATTAGCATGACATTGATGCCCTGCTGCTGTCCTTTGTCAGAGCCAGCACCAAAATCCTGTTTGGTTTTTGGTATGTGAAGGTCTAGGCTCTCCTTTTTTCATGGACTAAGGTGGTAACTGCAGTGGCCAAGCTATGCATCTGAGAGTGCAGCTTCCCTTTGGATCCTAACTGCTGCTTATAAACATTGCAAAAACAGCTCCTAAGCTGGCAGGCTTCTTGTCTTCAGCTACAGGGAGAGAGAGCCCTTTTGCTCAAAAGGCTTTCATTCTCCCTGAGGTCTATTGCAAAATGAGAATGTTCCCTTTCATTCTGGCATCAACTCAGGTTTGTAAACTTTGATAACAAAAGAAATACTGAGTTCATATTCCAGAATACTTGGAACGTGGCTGTTGATTTTTGGGTACATAGGGCTGTTGCTCTCACACAGAATAGTTTTGCCTTTAAAATTCCATCTGATCCCTTTACAGATTTTCTTGTTTATTCTGTCAGAGGGCTTATTCCTGGAAAACTTAATATGAGCACAGTTTCCAAATTGTGCTGAGGGTGATTGTTCTCTCTTGCTGTGAAAGTACTTGGTGGGATGCATAGTGGACATCTTCCATGTTACTGACTTTTTAGCACCATGGATGGGAATATTCACATTACCAGAGATGATGAGTGGATGGGGTGCATACCTAGAGGTGGAGATGGGCAGGTAACACATGGGTGTGATGTTTAGCTGGGAGTTCTGACTGTTGGGCAACTAGGAAGGGGTGGTATCTTGGGAGAGGCTGCAGCAGGTAAGACTTGTCAGGGGTCACCTACTGGCCTTCACCCACTCGCCTTGGGCACAGATTGCTCCCCTTGTTGTCCAGCCTGTTTCCTTCTCTTGGACATCCCAGCTTCTTTTTGACTTTCAGGTTGACCATCACTGCACATATATCAAAAGGTGAGCTCCCATTTAGCAGCCTGTTTGTTCATCTTAATCCAGATGCTGGATTTTTTTAATCTTTTAATTGTTATTTTCATGCATTTGAGGGTAAGAAGGACAAAAAGCAGTGCTGGGTTATAAGGACTGATTTACAGAGGCTTTGAAGATTGGTCTGTTCCATATTGAGGAATAATGATTTTTCCCTGTACAGCATTAATCACTTTGCATTCCATTTCCACTATGACAGCTCAGATATAATTACTGCTCACCTTGGGCCACTTAAATCAGTACTGTATATTCCTGTGAACCTTTTAACCTGCTAAATTAATCACATGGAGAAAGTTAATGCTGTTTATATTTAAATAAAAATTTGCCAACCAGGCAGGTGGGAAGAGTGTTTTTGTGTACGATGTTACCATTTATGCTCAACTACTTGAGAGAGGCTGGTGTCTTCTTGAGAGATTATGGATATGAGCTTCTGATAAAGCCAGTTGACTGTAATAAAGGGGTTGTGTTTTTTAAAAAGGGCACTGTCCACTTGAATATTGTGACAGTCAATAATGTTAAATGCCTTATGGGAGGGGTATAGCCTCTCTTCTCATTAGTCCTGTTTATTTATTGATACTGTCATGTTTGGAGGGGGTTGGATGCTGAAAAGAGGTGAATACATGTAACAAGATTCACTCTGTTTGGTTTACCTCCATGTCCATTTAGCACCTTGCTTGAGATTTGATCTTGCACATAGTGCGGTAAAATGCCTAAAAGCATTTTACTTTCAAAGAGATGCAATAAGCCTTTCTCTTACTTCTAATGAAATTTTACACCCTTCAGTGTTGCCTACAGGATTTTGCAAATCCTAAAGGCTGAGGCCGCTGAAGAAATAAGAAAGCTCATTTTTAAGCACAACTTTAAGCTAGCATCTTGAATGTTGAATGCCTGTGGTAAGCCTGGCAAGTCAAGTAACTTCTTAATACAATCCCATTCACTGTCTTTGGCATATTAATTCCTCAGCTATTTAAAACAGAGTAGAAACAGCAGCTTTTTCTACACCTTCTTTCTCAGCCTGTGAGCAAACTGATGTACAGATATATATGTTGTATGCTGGTTGCTTTCTCAGAGTGGACATTATTTAGGTCCCGATTCTGCAGTGCAATTTCTAAGCATAAGCTGCTGTAGAAATCAATGGTGTAGGATGAGAACACATGTATCTCTGTGAAAAAGGCTCATTTGATTCCTTAGCAGTGTTGAGGGAGAGCAACAAGGTGCATTTTATCATGGAAATGCTGGACAAACTGTTTCAAGTGCAAGGAAGGGACAGGAGTAAAAGTAGTATATAGGAGTGAGTAATATTTGTTTAAAAACATAAAAAATTACTTTCCATGTTAAAATAACCAGCAGTTGTTTGCTTGCTGGAATTCATGTAGTTGAATTGCTACCTCAGGAGAGTGTGCTCCCAGTTAACAGGATGCTAGTCAAACTTTATCAAAGTATAATGTTTCACCCTTAAGCTGCTTTTAAAAGTGAAGACACCTTCTGCCCTCTCAGTGTTTTTTCTCTAAGCAACAGTTAAACCATCTCAATGATACTCGATGCCACTTATCACTGGGAGATAAATGAACACTGAACTGGGAAACAGTTTTGGCCTTCGCAATTTATTTGTCACTTCAGGGTGGTGACAAGTGGCCTTTAATTAAAAGGAGAGACGATTATGTTTAATTGATTGCAATGGAGGATTTAAAAAATCTTTTTAATTGTACTACTTAAGATGTTTTCCTCTCAAAAGAAACCAATATATTCATTTGTGTATTTGTTTCATTGTCTTAGTGCAAATTCTAACAGCATTCCAGAGCCTTCTCCTCATGCAGGGAAGGTTGCTGTTTATCTCTTTGTCACCTATGGCTCATACTGTTGCACCCAAACCTAAATTCTTCAAATCTTGATCACCCAGAAGAGAGAGTTGATTTGTTGCTGTGCTATCAGCATTGTTAGCTAATACACTCCCTTCAAGTCAAATGCAGCTACAGTGATATTTCTGTGTTTGTGTAACTTGCATGCTTTGTAATCATCAAGATGTCAAAAGACCAGCTTTTTCAAAAGTACGATATGACTTAATAAATGTGTTTCTGATGTTTGTATCTACTGGAAGAGGCATTTAGAGAAGGGAGGAGAAGGATTTATTGAGAAATAACAAAATGACTCACCAGAAATACTTGTCCTCTTTTCTTTCCCGTGTGTGGCTATTTCCATTATAAACTGGAGTGATCAATGTCTGCCGGAATGGAATTGAGGCAATAGCTCTCAGAAGGTGAAATATTTTGTAACTTTTAACCTTCCTTCACTATGTTTATACCTGCTAAAGGCTGAAAGAGTTTAGTAGCTCTGAAGAATGTTTGTCTAGTTTACTTATGATATCTTTTTCTAAGGGGGGAAAAAAAAGAAAGAAAATGGATGTTTTCCCTTGTTCCTGAAATTCCTAACATAAATGTGTTTATCTCACACTAGATGGTAAAGATGGACTCCCTCTGACAGTTAAAGTTGCTCTCCATTAGGAAGTGTGTGTACTGCACTTAATAAATCAGCACTTAGCTTTGCTAACATTACTCTGGAGCAGTACAGAAGTTCTTTTAACTCATGAGTGGATTCCCAGAACTCTTGCTTTGTAAATAATGTCTGTGCCCAGTGAGCTCTAATTGATAATGACTTTTAATGTAATACCTGCTGGCTAGGCCTGGTCTTTACTGAAAGAGCTCTTTGAAACCTATTTATTGATTGCTGCAATCAGTTTCGTTTAAAAAAACAAAGAAAGAAAAAAACCACCAAAAAAACCCAGACATTAATTTGGTCTCAGTTTTCTGATAATTGTTTTTATTTGATAGAGTTAGTAATATTAAAGTCTCAGAGCCCTTGTCTGCCTTTTTACTTTTAAAGCATTTGGTGGTTTTGATTATGATCTCACAAGTGGATATTGAATAAATGTAATTTTCTGTCCAGTTCACAAAAGGCCACTCCAAAATAAAGACATAGAATTTGCCTGATCTCTGTATCATGAGGTTTTTATAAACTGATTATTATTTGTTTACCTGTGCAGAAAGTGAGGTTTAGTCACAAGGCTGAGATGCAATTCTCCTCCCTGTCTTCAGGGTTACTGTTGCTTTGTATTTGCACACAGTGTACAAACGTCAAGTTTCGAACCCTTGTCTCATGGTACAGACTATGGCCAGCTCTGCTGCTGTCTACAAAAGGGATGGGAGTTGTGCTTTCATCCTTCTCACCTTTAGTGTTTCCTTACAGGTTTTGATTTGATTGCCATTATCAGAGAATGGATAATGCTTGACATAAATCATCCAATGGTGACATTCACATCATGTTTTCCTCTTCCATATCTCCCTTTGTGTAAATTTCAGTAGTTAAATTCTTAGTGCTTAATTACTTAATGGTTGCAAAGTGGTCAGCTTATGAAGGGACAGTTTTATTTGTTTTCCCTTTATGTATTTTTACTTCAAAAGTGATTTAATTTAGTTTTTTACAACTTGCACTAACTGATGTAGAAATGCCTAGTGGGAGGTAAAATTTGCTTCAAATTACCTGAAAAACAGTAGTCCATAAAAGAATGCATGAAAAATAATTAATTGCTGATTTTTAGTAAGCGTTTAATTAAGAAATAATTATTATTCTCTGTTTATTGCTCTCAGCTTTTCACTGCACTTTAGACTAATTTTTAGTATGTATGTCAGTTTTATCCAGCACTACACCAACAAGGAAGATAAATACACTATGTAAAATTAGAAAAATAGCTATAAAATCTGCCAGGATATTTTAGTTGGGGTAACTTAAATTTAAGTAGCATTTTGTTGAGAACTAAGTTCTGATTTTGATGTGTCCCTTTAAGGGTTCGTGTGTGCTTGGAGACTGATTCCTGCCCTTATTCACTTTGTGCATCTCACGTGTATTTTGGCTGGGCAGTTGCACTCTGAATCTTTTGTTACAAGTTTATCAAGCCAGTTGTTATAATCTGTCAGTCTGGGTCTGAAATGGACATGGCATCATAGTGGTTCAAAATTTACAGCTCAGTGTGTGTTTTTACAAGTGACTACTCCAACCAGTGGAGAGATGATGCAGTTGCAAATGTTCTAGGGCACAACGAGTGCAACAAAAGAGTTGAAGATTTGAAGATGCAGTCAGGCCATTAATAATTAGACATGAATTATTTTGGCATATGCAGTCATAAAACTAGCAAATTTACAACACACTTTCATTTTACCATTACTCTGTATAAATAATAACCATTACTAAGCATTTCTTTCCCAGCTATTATTACAGCCTAACATACTGGTGTATAATATATTTGCAATTAATGAGAAATGTGGTTAGTTAAAAATCCCTTCCTTTACAGAAAAATATTTCAAATATAATAGAAAATTTTAAGTGGTTTGTAGCTCTTTTGAACATCCAACATTATGGTAAACAGAGTTTTGAGCTTAGGGATATTGTAGACTGTTAAAAGGCCTGGGGTTGGTTTGTTTGTTCATTTGTTTTTGTTGGTTTTTGGTTTTGTTTATTTGTTTTTATTTTCTCAGAATTTTGCATTCTGCATATTCTGTTGTCCATCATTCCCAGCATGTCCCTGTTATGAACCTCCACAGTTTTGGTCTTTGTTAATAGCTTCTGCTTGTTAATAAGACTGCACCCCTGCTGAAAGTGGCTTGATAACTGGTGTGATTGACAATATTTAAAACTAGTACAGATACTTGCGTTTCTTTTCAGGATGTTAAAAATTATTTTTGGCTCTTTCATGTGGCAGTTGCCCATCACTTCACTGGGATACCCTCCTGACAGCACCATTGGGTTGTGCTGGTGTGAAACAGGGCAGCCAGTACTATCCAGTTGTGCATCCTGCCATCCCAGGAATACGTTCAAGAAGGGCTTTTGCTGAACACCAGCACCTGGCTTTCATCCTTCTACCCTTTCTGTAGGAGACCCTCCTTGGATGACATATTTTGGGGGGAACCACTGGGATATTTGAACTAAAGTCAGGGCATGGCTGTAGCGTTCCTGGTGTTGTTCCACAGCCCTTTGAAAATGGCCTTGCAGCATCCCTCTGAGATTGGCATCTCCAGCAGGTGGAAATGCTTGCCTTAGAGGTGTGAATTGGTACTTTAAGCATACCTGAAACTAGGACCTGCAGAATAGCCACCTCTTTACTATTAAAATGTTTTGTTCTTAAAACACACTTAAGAAGTGTTTTCATCTGTGGGACTTGACCTAAGCCAGGGATCTGCCAAGAACCATGGTGGGATAACTAGGCTTCATGGGAAAGGGATAATTGTTCTTTCAGGAACAATTTGCTTGGGAACGGTCCTGTGTTTAATTGAGACACCCAGCCCAAGTGGGGGCATGAGATACTAGTCCTTTTGCTCCTCTTCTCCCTTTCCATATTGAGGTCATTGTGGCTTCAGCAATCTGGTGGTGAAGACCTGGACACTTTTCTGATGTTTTTGAGTAAAAAGCAGCAACTGTGGTGAATTCCTGTGATGGAGAAGGAAATATCCTGATGGATGCTAAGGACAGATTGGTCAAGAATTTTGAATGGGAGGAAAGCCTTGACTTGGTGAAGATCTAATTTAAAAGGAGAGAATAGCATTTTAGTTTCAATTTCATAATCACATAAAACTGTTTTTAATGGCTTTCCAGCAGAGACATCACACAAGGTTTTTCTTTTTCTTGTGCTTATTATATTGTATAATTGGTTTCTGGTAGTATCAAAACACTAGGAAATCTCTCTCAATAACATAATTAATCTGTAAATGTTACAATTTAGTCTTAGCAAGGTCTGTTTTCCCAGAACCCCATCCAGACGCTTTGAATTGTGTGTGAACGCTTTGATGCTGTTCTGTGGTTTTGGCAGTCAGTGCAGTATTCGAATAATAGTACCTAGTCCTTGCATCACCTCAGCTTTTGGTAGCCACCACTGTGTCACTGGGCAGTTGTGTCTAGTAATGCCTGGAGTTAATGGGGTTCAGAAGCTTATAAATACAAATCAGCTTCTTCAAAATTGTCATGGGGTTCCATCAAAACTAGAAACATTAAGACTTGGCTCTAATTGTCCAGGTTTTCAGAAAGTGAGCTTTCAGGTCGAACTGCTTTTATGTATATGTGTCAATTGCCACTACTACTAGAATGTGCATTAGTAGCACATAAATACAAAAATAAAACCAAAACAAATCCCATTATTATATATTGAAGTTACTAGGTGCTTCTTAAAACAAGATGGCTGCAGTAAGTCTGAGCTGTATTCAGCATGAATTTCCGGTGGAAAAATACCTGAAATCAATAGGTTTTTTCCCCAGCACATCAATTAAAGTCCCCTGGAATATTATGCAGAGTTCTTATATACTGTGTGTAGGCTGCTTCTATGGAAGTTGAGTGGCTCTTGATGCCTCCTCTGGTACCTGGTGCAAGTTCCATCTTCCCATGCTGTCAGGGCTGCCAGCACCTGTCCCCCTGTGCAGTCCAGAGAGAGGACAGAGCACTCTGCCCCAGAGGACAACTGGATTTTGATTATAAATAATTTGGAGGGTGGAACAATAATGAAGAAGTCATGTAGTTCTTGTTGGAGCTATTTGGTTTGCCACAAGCCCAGTCTCTATAGACAATGATAGATCTCCGCCTTTCAGTAAGAAAGTTTGTGTTGCCCAGAAAGTAAATATAGGTTGTGGAAGTTTTTGAGTATATTCATGCTGTTTACCCATAGTTAATGAGCAATTCATCTTTTCTCTCTTGAATAGAAAATTAATTTGCGTCTTCCTGCATTTTCTTTCTAAAGCTGGCAGCTGGCCAGTAATTGGCTTTCAAAGCAGGGTTCTAAATGGAAAGGAATAGCGGTAAAAGAAACTGACTTGTATGAATATACCATTGAAATACCAGGATTTTTTGGGGGGTAAGAGAATACACCTGAAAATAACTGTGGCTGATATTAAACAAGCAGATAGCAATTTGTACTTCTGTGGCATGTTTTTTGTATGCTTTTGAAGTACCTGAAATACATGTTCTCTACAAAGAATAAACACGTGAGATTCTTCAGGATTTGGGCTAGAAATAACAAGCCCAAAAATTGCAAGTGTTACTCTGGAAGACATTGATAATTCTGTGGGCATTAAACCTTTGTCTTCAGAAGCCTAAGAATGTTTGTCTATTGTTTGTCAGGCTCTTGAGTTGTGTCTAAGCTATATAATGCATGCCATTGTGAGATGTCCTCCTTTTTAATACTGCAGACCCTTATTTTTTTGCTAAACACTGTTTAAGGAGATCATTAATCCCTGATGTTCTCAGTTAGGAAGAAATTAAGTATATGACAGATAGAGAACAACAGGAAAAGACCCTGAAGTAAAGGTGTAAGGGCTCTGTTCATCTTCTATTAAGAAAAGGCAAAGACTTCTCATCACCATTACAACTTTTTCTAGAAGGTGCAAATATTATTTTCCCATATTGACTTGGTTTATTTAAACTTGCAATTCATGTAAACTTCTTAAGCATTTATACATTTGAACTTTAGAGAAAATAGGGGAAATTCACTTGAGTTCTTCAGTCTTCATTTGAAGACTGCTGTAGCAAAGCCAGCTAGGTTTCTATGATGTTCTACAATTATCTCCATGATAATTTCAACTGAGTAGGGATCTGGCCACAACATTTTTGCGTCTCTGGTATAAACCTAACTGTTTCAGTTTTCTTCTGCAGTTAAAACCAAATCAGTGTCTCTTGATGCTCCCAAAGATAATAATGCTCTTTAAATGAGCACTGTTAGCTCATTTGGTAGTTTGAAATACTTACTTGATTCTTATACTACAGCAGACACTCATTCCCAAAGAGCTGCCAGCATTAGGGAGGTTTTTGAAGAGGCTGGTACTGCTTGCCTGGGTCTCGGTATCTTCTCATGGCAGTATGAGAATTTTTCATACTCAGCTTTTCTTGAGTCATCATATTTATTTAATTGAAGTCAAATTTTCAAGTTGTTGCTGCATTGAAGAGTAGCTAATGATGGTACCGTTTGCAAAATCTTTGTTTTACTACAAGACATTTGTGGAAGGTTTGGTGTTCTGGGCCATTCCCTTAATGCTTTAGGCAGATGTAACTTGGGCTTAACAGAAGCAAGCCACAAGATTGCTGGATGAAATCCCAAATGCAGAGTAAACAAGAAGGAAATACACCTCTGAGGGACTGCTGTCTCTCCAGGGTCAGAACCATAGTAAAACAAACCTGATTGTGAAGAGAGGATTTGAGCAGCAACAGAGGAGCTACACACAACATTCAGGTCATTTTTCACCCGCAGCTGGGCAGGGCAGTGTGTAAACATGGGCTGGTGTCTGCCAGTGTTGCCATGCCATGCCCTTGCTTGGATAGGAAATGATCTGATTACTATGAACCATCAACTTCCTTCACCGCAATTCTTAGATCTGTGGTTTATTAAACATCCAGATTCCTTAGTGAAAGTGCCAAGTGACCCCAGTTTTTTTTCTGTACAGTTATTTTACACAGCAAGTACTGCTAGGCTGCTTACCTGGTTTGATTCATAGTTTTTTCCTCAGGGTGATGCATAAAGAAGGCTTTATTCTGTATCCTTCTTGCTCAGTGTAATACCACAGCGACAGAAGTGAAGCGATGTTTACGGTAATGCTCTGAGTGTTTCACAGCTGCATGTCAGTCATGTGGAATTAGCTTATTAATGTTGATGAGAAATCTCATCTAAAAAGTGAGCGTAAGAAAAGAATGACCTTTTACACTTCTGGCTGGTTCATCATGCATGCTTACAAAAGGATCTTGCCATAATTCACAATATTAACATGGCAAAGAAGCAGGTATCTGGCTGGTGTTAGCTTTGGCAGTTGGTTTCTTTGTATCTTAGAGTCTTAATTAAACCTTTGATAGCCTGTGGGATTACTTAAACATACATGCAATTATCTTAGTGTTCAGGAATTTTATATGTTTATTTTTAAAGACCTTCCTTCATTCCTTTTCTAGGACTGGAATGGAAAAGAACAGATTACTGTAAAAGTTCCTAAAATTATATCTATGCATAAAATGCATATTATGATAAAGGATTTCTCACTGGGGCTCAGATTAGGAATTATATTCATGATATTTTTCCTGTTGCTATTCTCTGCTGAATTTCTTCATCTGATAATATTACTGTTTAGGAAGTGATAACATAAGCATGTAAGAAGTTAATTGTAAAAGCCCAAAAGGGGTAATTTGAGTGTGCTACTGAAACAATAGTAGTCAAGCATTCTGGTCTGCGGTTGCCAGTTTTAAATTGCCACGATTGTTGTAAATCATGCAAAGGAATTGTGGGAAACAGAGCTTTCAGCTTTTCGTTACAAACACCCCATTTTCTGTCCAGGATACCTCAGCCATCTGCCTAATAGACTGCAGTGGTGCTTCAGAGACCATTCCCTCAGCAGCCCAGGGCAGTAAGAGTGGGGTGAGGGAACATTCCTGAGTATTGCAGTATCTTTGAAATCTTAATTATCGAGGTTTGTGGCTAAGAACTGAGTCCACTTCTCAATGTGAATGATGCATAAGCAGGCACTGGCAATTTTCTTGTTAGGAACTATGCATATGTTGCACGTATGCATAATTAGCACTGAAAATAAGAAGAGCGTTTTATATGCCCTCTTCTATGCTGTATAAGAGATGCTTCTCCTATTACTTAAAAAAAACAGAATCCAATTCCACCATACCTAAACTAATATATATTCTCTGCCCTTGTGTGATTTCACTAATGTATTAGAGGACCTGGGAGCAACAGTCTGGAGAGTCAGAGGGGAAAATATCACACTCTGAAGATTTCAAGTAGTGTGTAGGGGGAAATAAGTGTCAATTTTAAAATGAAGTCTTAATATCTCTCATTTTCAAACTTTTTATTTTACATATTCATGTTTCCATGTTGTTGGTATTGGACTGACATGCAGGCTATTCCCAGGAAGCCCTACTCCTGTTGTAGATACTCTATATTTGCCCTGTGGTGAAGAGAGGAAAGTAGTTGACAGTGCTTGTGGGGGCTTGTTTCTTACTGGGGTGTTTAACAAGATGGCACTTGATGACAATTGGATTTTGTTTAATGAGTTCTGAGCTAGGACAATGGAAACATTTAGTTGGTAGGTGACTGAACTGCTGGTTCAATGTATATATAACCCTACTAGTTTGTTTTTGCTGTCTAAAAGGGAGGGAAGTTGTATGAGTGATGCCAAAATCACTATCTGCAGTTGAAGTGGGTGGTATTTGGGTTAGTGTCTCTTGCCATTATAAGGCATTCCTAATGCTTAACTCTGCCCTGATCTTTCCTGTGACATTTGTACCACTTGAGCACATCATGGCCACAATGTGTGTGTGTGGGAGTTGGGATTTCCAGATGCTAGTGCCTACATCTGTCACGAATATGTGAAATGTTCCTGGATTCATAATCTATTGTTTCTGCCTACACATTTCACTAATTCTACTTTGTTTTGT
>VWZS01001745.1:73997-209984 GCA_013397075.1 Rhabdornis inornatus
AATTAAAAAAATTAAAAAAAAAAATCCATATTAAAAGGTTTCTCTGCAGAAATTTCCATCTGCCTAAGTACACATGGCATGGAACGTTTTCATCGCAGAGGAAAAAATACAGCAGCATTCTAATAATAAGCACAAATTATTATGAAAGGTAGGCAATTGCCATTTTATTTTAATAAATGCATATTTATGAAGTAATATAGATAGAAGCCGTCCATATCTCAATTCAGTTAGAAGTAGAGTAACTGATATGTTTTGATTAATCAGAAGCTAGTGTGATTTTGTTCTTAGTGTGGAGAAGGCTACTATCATTTAAAAGCATTAACTATGCTTATCAAAGTATAAGCAGTGGTAGTGAAATGCCTTCTGATTGCCTTGATTTACTATTATTTTGGCATCAAATAGAAGAAACAAATTAATTTTCAGTGAAGGACTTGTTATATCAGATAGACACTTCAAATTTCCCTTTGTGTTCTTTTGTGTTGACATGGCAATAAAAAAACTGTGCTTCAGCAGTCTTTTGCTAAAAATGAGATCAGTGGCTTATGAACTCTTAAATTGAAGATTTTCTTCTTTGTGTGGCTTTAAGCTATTCAAGTAATTTATCTTCTGGCAAGAATTTCCTTTAATTTTTTTTTTAATTACTTGAGGAAGTTATTACATTTGCTTTGGCCTTTAAATATTATCTTTCATTTCAGCTGTCCTTTAACATTTTAATGTAAAATTTAGGTAAAATTTTAAGTAATGCCTTCAAACAAATCATTGCCTTTTTATATAATAGTGCACTGGCTACTAAATCCAGAGGGAAGAAAATTTTTGCAGACTTTTATTGCACCTCATGTCTGTAAAATTCTGTTTGAGTTTACAGTTATTTTCAACTTATTCCCAATTGCATTTTTCAGTGTGACAAGAGAAATTGATTTGGAGTAAGATGTAGGAGGTGTGCTCAGTCAGAGGATTTTAATATATTCAAAGCTGGTGTTTCTAGGTGAGACTTCCAAAAGATAAGAGGGAAGAAGGGAGCACTGTGAGTATGAAAGTGAGGAGGTCAAATGGAAGCCATCACAAAAAACCACAGATTTTTGGAGTTCAATGAGAACTGCGAGCAAAGGAGACTGAGAGTAGAATTCAGATTCTGAATTGTTTTCAGAAAACAGGTCTTCAGGAACTTACTTGAGGTGCAAAAGATCCATATTTTAAAGTCAGGCCCACAAACTGTATGATTAAACCTTTAGTGAGTGGATGCATTAGGTTTTTTGATGAGTTTGAGATGAAATTCTAGAAAGACTCATGATAGTTCTGGGCTAGTAGAACAGAGAATTTTGTAAGATGAGAAATACTGAACATATTTATAATGGAAAAGTAGAGCCCTAGAGTGAAAGGTCAGAAGACAGCATGAGAGAGAGGAACAGAGAGGGGTACTAGGACAGAGAGCAAGAGGAGGGAGATGAAGGACTTAAACAAAAACAAACAACACAACAACAAAAAAATCATCTACTTAATACTTGAGAGAAATCTTCAGACTGTTTCAACACTAATCCACTCCTTTCCTCCTTCCTCCAAAGGGAAAGATACCAGAGGGGAAATGTTGGATATCAAAAATCTGGAGTGTTTGAGCTTTCTGTGCTTCCAGGCACAGACCCCCTGGAAAACACTGCTCTGGACCTGAAACCTTGGAGAAGGCTTGTAAATATGAATGATGAGTTAGAAATCATTAGAAATCACAAATGTGTAGTGAGTTAGATGTGTGTATTTTCACTGGGTGATAGGTTTTAAATTTGAAGTTTTTATAGTACAGTAGTGAATATGGGACAAGATAGAGAATTTTGGGTGGTGTCTTTTTCTTTGTTCATCTTCTTCTTCCCTCTTCTTCACAGAACTCAAGTGGTAACCCTTGGTTGGTCAGTCAAATGTCACTCTAAGGGTTGAGGGAATCTATTATTGGGTCAAAAGGATAAATAATGTAGGTGTTAAACTTTTATTGGTTTGTTTAGCTTTAAAAGGCCTTAAAGCAGGCTCAGCTGTGGCCATTTTTCTTACTTCTAGCAAGGAGCTAGAAGTGCTGTTGTACTTTCTGTAATTTTTGATAAAATATAATAAACATCCAAGCCTGAACACGAAAATTGCCTCAGTCGCCTTTTTAACAATCCTAGCTCTGAGGGAAAACAAATGAAACTAGTAACAAACCACTAAACAGTTGTGCAAAGCCCAGCATACAGCCCCACAGGGAAAAGTCGTAGATGGGTTGTACTGGCTGGTGATCTTGTGGCAGCACTGGGACAATGGCCTGTGTGGAGTATCCACGAGGAGCTCCCTGGTGTATTTTGCCTGCACTGTTCAGAGATCTCAGTAAGCAGGAGGTTGATGTGACCTGTAGTTACCCTCTCTTTCCCGGGCTCTGCCTTAGAATAGCTTGAATGTTGACTTATAAGGGGAACACAACATTTGTTCAGTGTTCTCCATAATGCCCCTGAAGAGCTTTTTGGATGCCTGGAAAAGGAGCTGGGCCTCTGCAGCAGAGTGGCACCACCCATGATGTCTGAATGATGCTATCCTTGAGTCATCGCCCATGTGGGAAGAGCTGGTCTGTGGGCCAGCCTGGAGATGGGCTGTTGATCAGTACAGACTGTGCTGTACAAAACTGGGAGTTGTGTTGATCGGTTTTGAGTCTTTCTTGGTTATTTTGAAAATTTTGCCATGCACTGTCTTCTGGCTCATGGTAAATGAGAAATCCAAATTTTGGTACATGACATCCAGCCACCTCACCAGCATATCTACCCTACCAGACTTTTTTTGTGCTCTGTCTTGCCCTGCCTGTGCAGTCATCCTTGTCCCTTTGAACTAAGTGTACATAGTGAATATTTTATTAGTCTGTTAATTTCTCTACACATGTTTCATTCCACCCTCTTCTCAGGCTTTTTTACACTTTTAATTCCTCTCACTTAATTTTTCTAATGCACAGGGTGTGTCATTTAAGCTCTTTCTTGCACTGTTGGGGTTGAATTCATCTGTGCTCATTCAGGTATGTCCTTATTCACAATTCCTTAATGACAAGTCTAGTTCTCAGAGATGTGATAGGACGCACCATGTCCCAAAAAGCTGAATGATTCTTAGGAATCATTCAGCAAGAGTATGAACTCCCTTTGAAGGATGGGACTGAGGGGCATGACGTGTTCTACCTGCTAATCTTGATACTTGCTGTAGTCATTGTGGCAGCTAGGACATGCTGAAGGAGTGGGTGTGTGGTATACTAATGAGGAAAAAAGGATGTACTGTTAGCTTGAAACTGGCTTGCCTGTGTAAATTATTTAAGTAAATCAGTTAACTGTTGGGGTGATTTCTCCTGATGGACCTCACTTCAGCTGTGGTTACAGGAATGGGTTGCTACTGGTAGGAAATGCTCTCACAGGATAAATCTCTTCCTAATTCAGTATTCTGTGGAATAGCTTTCAGAGGTGAATGAGTATAGCTGATGCTGTCTGCTGGCTTCTCTAGCAGGCTGATACTCAGAAACAACTGATTCATGGCACGGTAACTGCATCTTGCTTTGGTGTTTGGGTGTGATTTTATGTGGTAATTTTTATAAAAAATTCATGAGTCTGGAGAAGAGTACTCACTGTGGTGAGAAGCACTTTCAGTTTCTCACACTGCTGCTGTGACTCAAATTGCTGGAAACAATTGCTTTCTTTTTTAGGTCTTTGAATAATCAGCTGCCAAGTAATCTATATTTCATAAAAAACTTAAATCATTGATTGATCTAAAGTTCCAATGCATAAAATTACTGAAATGTTCTGATAGTAGCATGTGGCCTGAGGACTTAGTGCTACTTTAGAAGGAAACAAAGTGCTCTAAAAATTGCACAAAACCATATCTACACATTTTTTTCAAATCTGTGACCAAATTCTGAAATGCTGCTTTTATCTTTATAACCATTATTGTGAGTTTTCAGTCTGCCAATGATCTATTCTATAATTCATGCTGCCCTGGTAATCTAACTGCTGTCTGCTGTTCTGATTCATTATTTTTGGCAAAGCAAGGTAGCATGTACCAGAGTTACGTGGAACAAGTTGAACTGAAAGTTGTTTGAAATACACAGTTTTTTTGTTTGGGTTTTTTTTGGGTTTTTTTTAAACCTAGGGTTTCTTTTCAGTAAAATATTTTTGTTTATATGTATAGGTCACTTTTTTCATTCTGAGTTTGGTATATTATTTTTCTTAAATCAGGTTCAGGTTTTATTTACACAAGGTTGACTTAATTTTTCTTTGTACCCAGTACAGGACTGCTTACAGAAATAGCTGCTTGTAAATAATCTTTTGAAGGACTCACATTGTAACAAATGAAACCCTTGATCCCTTAGTCTAGGTTCTTAAACACTGACAAGGTAAACTAGAGATTCATTAAATTAATGATTCAGTAATGGAAAGTGAGGATTCAAGTTTATAATAGTGGGTGAAGGGGTGAATTGAACTCTGCATTAAACTTACCATTAAGTGAAAGAGCAAGGAAACAAGATTTGTATCTGTATAAATGCACATGCTTTGTGAGAATTGGTAGTAATTATGCCCAGAAGCATTCTTTGTAACATCTGCACAGTTACTGTCAGCATTAATTAATCCACTATGATGAAACTTCTGAAATAATCTGAGATTAAGGAGAACTAAAAGCCCACATCTCTTTGCTTTAGGTTCTTTTGCTGTCGTAAATATTTGGAAATCCTTTGAAACTTGGAAGTCACTTCTATACTGAGGCAATTAAAATTACAAATTACAAACACATTAGTAAACATGCCTTAGAAATTCAAGAAAACTGCAAATCATTTCATTTTTAATGATACCATTTACCATCAAGGTGTAAGTGTTACATAAGGAAGCTATTGCAGATAATTTGATTAAGCATATAGGAATCTCTTCAGTGAACCTCTATGATATCTGCATACTGATATAGAAAGAGAAAGCCCTTTCCATTTCCCTTAATTGAAAGTGTTAAGTGAGTTTACTTGATTTTCTTTTGCTATTATTCAGTATTTCTGTTGTGTACTGTATAAACAAACATGACAGAATTGCCAATAAATACCTATATGAAATAAGTATAGGTATGCAAATACATAAGTAAATTTATATTCCTAATTCAGTCTAATATTGGCTACAGGCTGGAAGCTGATTCCTGCCATTAGTGGGGTTCCTGCCAACCCCTGAAAATAGGCCTCTCTGAATTCCTGAGTCTGATTTAAGATTGTTGATTTAATATTTTTAGAACAAAAAACAAGCCTAAATCAATGGAGAAGTACTTGGCTGGAGATGTGAATTGCACAAGATATGTGTTCTCACTAGACACCTCAGGTAAAACAGACTCTGGAGGAATTCTCCATCCCATTCCTATGTAAATTCTGACCCCCATCCCCAAAAACTTCCTGCCACAGGTACTTTCTGTTCCTTAGTTAGCCACAGGTAAAGAAATCTTAGTTTTTGATACTGATGGTCTTTTACTTGAACTCCATATTCCATTGGCTGGATAACATGTTGTCTTGCTCTTTTCGTAAGATGTATCAAAAAGACTTCCAGCTAAAGAGGCAGTGTGGATGCAAATGCATGTGAAAATCAGAAGCAGAATTTAGGAGACAATAGATGATGGCTATGGCAAGAACTTGCAACATGAAATGAAAACTTGTATTGTACATATAAATCTTTTAATTGAAATGTATACATATATGCAAACCCAGGCAGTCCTAGGAAAGATGAATGGAAGAGTATCAATTAAATTCTCGGATTTCCCAAGTGTCTCATTGTGATTGACTTCCAGGGAGGAATTCTGAAGCTGTGTTCCTTCTTCTATTAATCTGAGTAATAAAAGAATAGAATAATAGAATATTTAAAATAGAATCGAAGAAAAATACAAAATTTACTCTGAAGTGTCCTTGCTGTATAGATTTCAGAATTTGTGAGATATTCTATCTCTTCTGGGTCTATCTTTCCATGGGTGATACAGGCCAGTGATGCCATGTATAATCTTCATTTAGTTAAGGAACTGGATTGGAGATCTCCCTAGATGAAACATTTGACTCTAAAATAAAATGTTGAGTGTCTTGCTTGAGACCTTTAAAGGATTTTTTTTTTTCTTCCTGATCTATTAGCTTCTTTGTTGTAGGGTCATTCTTCAGATTTAGATTTTAGAAAACAGAAATCTTGAAAGTATGAAGAAAGAGAAGACTAAAACCAACAAAAAATGTTTCTTCTTCAGCAATTTTTAGGGTTTGGAAAACAGCTATTAAAAGCCGTAGCATATATGACTCCTGTGGCTTCGTTAAACAGACAGCTCTCTAGCATTAAGAGTATTTGTTTTCCAAAATTGTGGAGGATCACCACAATAGAAATATATTTAGAATATGAAAATACATGAAGTACATATGTAGCTTGCAACAGAGGGCAATAGAAAAGCCACAACTAAGTTGTAAATCTTAGTGACCCTTTTTGCCTGTTACATGATACCTCAGTGGTGATGATTGATGAACAAAATTAAAAACAGTATTTTATATTAACAAAATATTTATTTTGAACATAATTAGTACATTCACTCATATCCGAGCAGTATTTGAGGCCATAAGTATCTCAGCATATTGCGGGAACAGCTGGTGAGGCCTGGATGCCTAAATCAGCCCCTGGCTGGGGATCTAGAGATGATGGAAGGGCTGCGTTTTAGCCCTCCAGCCCTACATGCCTGGACATTTCCCAACCACACTTTTCACTCCTGGCTGACTTCAACACCTTCCTTCTTAGCAAACTTCTGTATGCCCCTTTCTTTAAGGCTTAATCTCTTCACAGGGGCTCCTTCTTGATAGCACCAGTCATGCAGACCTTGGAGCTGTATGCTCAGCAGTGTAGGTTTTAGGCATTGCTCTGTATAGCCAAGTGATGTCCAAATTACCCTGACTCTGCAGAAGCTCTGAGGAAGTGCAGTTCAGGACTGAAAAGCTGATAACATACTTCAGATGTGTAGAAAGATCAGCCCATTATGCTGCATAATTTTGGGTGAAACTCAAAATACTCAATAACTCATGAAAGAGTTACATTTCTCGTGTCAGTGAAATCTGAACCCTGCTAAGCTGAAATGGCAAATGTTTGCTATTTTGAGGAAAAAGAAGTGACAGGCAGGAAGGGGAGTAGCCATTTTGAGATATGACAACAAAGTGGGCTTTTTGTATTTACTGTTGAGTGAAGAAAACGTTGAAGAAAGTGACTGCTCACAGGTAATGCTTTGTTTGAATGTGACCAATTCGTAGAATTTGTCAAGCCAGTCATTTAAAAATTAGAAATGCTTAGGGTAGCAGCTGCAAGACTTAACAGCCAAACTAAACTCTAACATAGCAGTGATGGAGATAAGGTAAATTTGCTTTTATCCCCTGAATCTCAGTGCTTTGTTCTCAAGAACAATGTGCTCAGGTTGCACCATTTCAAAAAGTAGAGGGGAAATGGGAGCCATGGAGGTTTCATCTTTGCCTGAGTTACATACTAAGGCACCAGTAAGCCTAAAATAACATTTGTATCTCTGAATTATAAACCCTGTACTTCAAAGCCTAAAATGTTTACCCACTGTGCTGGTTAGTCATGAGCTTTTTTGATCCAATAAATACTGTTTGTATGTTTCTGTGTTAGCAGTTTTCCAAGTCATTCTATACACTGTGTCTTTTCTTAGAGCAGTGACAATTTTGGCAACATACATTTATCAGGTGATTTTCTTAATATGCTGTGTTTTCTTTTCAAAAGTTCTTTGTTTTCTTTCTTCTCCCTTTTTACAGTCTTAGTTCTGTGAGCCACAGTTTTTATTCTTGCTTTACTTAGTATTATTTAGATATTATTAGATTTGTTTTTCCATATCAATTGACATTTTATGTGCCTATTGAGAACTGTTTCATTAAAAAGCAGATTAATTGAATTGCATTAATTGCATTAATTGATCTGGCTGTGAAGAATGGGATTGGACCAGATAATGCCTGACAGTGTTGCACTGCCTGATTTTTCTCCATTTCTGTTACACAGGTCACCAGTTACTTGTACCCAGTGATTTGTTAACTTGAAAAGCAAGTTGAAGTGATGGAGATTTTTTTGAATTAATAAATTCCAGTTCTCATTTTGTTTCAGCCTTGTAAAAGATTTTTTGTTCCTTTTTTATATTTTTGATTGCTCAGTATATCTTAATCTTCATTAAAGAGCAGTCTATTGCTTATTGTTTCTTCCACATATGGATTATGATCAGGTACAGTAATCCATCATGTATTTTCCTCAGTTAACTGGCTGTTACCTTGATTATAAAAAGGTGCTCCGGACTTCAAACAACATTTATAGGCCCATGCTCTTTTAAAGTTTTTTAGTCTCTTAAGTGTGGGCATAAGAACTGTGTACAATAATCCAGTAATAGATCTTTTTTTTTGATCTTTTCCATGGCAATTTCTTGTTAATGTATCAGAAAACTTCTCCTTTTAAGTTACTGATATGTCAGCAACAGTTTCAGATAATAGAGTTCTGGATTTCCAGTTGCCCAGATCTCAAAATACTTTCTATAAACATTGAGTAAACTGTTCTTCAAAACATTCCTCCAGCACAAGGAGATAATTAGCTGTATCTGGGAATATGACATACTTCACTTAAGGAAGGCAGTCTGAATTTCTGGATACCACAAGAGCTATCTTGTTTGTCAAGTGAAATTGCTTGGATTTCAGTTTGCATCCTTTATAATACTGGTGATTTCTTTTAAAAGCCCAAAGAGGTGTATTAATTCCTACATTTGGCTTCCACTGCAGTGTAGACCTCCTGAGCTATCTTGTCCAAATAAACACTTGTAACCATTATGCAATGGAAAACATAAATTCATCTTTTATCCTACCATGAGTGTCAAAAAACAATCGGTTGTTACAGCTTAGTGCTGCTAAGAAAATGTTCTGGTTATTGTTATGTCAAAGAGGCAAAGACTGCCAAGTCTGTAAGAACAGAAATGTGGTTCAGTGAAGTATTTAAAGCATGAAGGGCAAGATTTATTGTTAGACTCCTAAGGATATGAATAGATTGAGAGAGGGGGAAAAAGACTCTGATTTGGAACTAGAATGTGATCCCTTGTCCAGAATAGATCGATGAAACAAATGTAAAGGTTAAACAAAATCAATGTTTTTGCTATCTGAATAGAAGAAAAAGGGAATGATGATGGAATGTTCTGATGCATTTTCTTAGCGTTTCCTTGAAGGAATTTAGAGAATTCCTATGCAGAGGAGAAAGTTGATGAGAGAATTTAAGGAGTGAGTTCACAGTTGCAGAACATTATTTCAGCAGGGGATGTGAAACCCCATTACAAGTTTGAAGGTAAGAAGTTTGAGCCTAAGAAAGAACAAAGAATCATAGAATATCTCAAGTTTTAAGGGACCTATTAGGATCATTGAGTCCAACTCTGCCCCTCTCAGGACCATGTAGAACTAAACCATACAACCAAGAGCATGGTCCAGACAATCCTTGGACCCCTGACAGATTTGGTGCCATGACCAGGGGAGCCTGTTGGAGTGACTAGTTACCCTCTCAGTGAAGAACCTTTTCCTAGTGTCAAACCTAAACTTCCCCAGTGCAGCTTCATTCCACTTGGTTGTGTCCTGCCACTGGCCACCAGGGAGAGGAGATCAGCACCTTCCCTTCTCTGCCCCCCAGGAGGTAAGTGTCCCTTGCTGCCAGGTCACCCCTCAGCCTTCTCTTCTCCAAGCTGAACAGGCCAATTAACCTCAAATGGTCCTCATAAGTTTTGCCCTCAAGGGGTTTCACCATCTGGGTCACCCTCCTCCGGGCACACTCAAAAACAATCTGATGTCATTCTTACACTGTGGCACCCAGAGCTGTCCCCAGCACTGGAGGTGAGGCTGCCCCAGTGCAGAGCACAGCAGGACAATCCCCTCCCTTGCCCGGCTGGTGATGCTGTCCCTGATGCCCCCAGGACAGGGTTGGCCCTCCTGGCTGCCAGGGCACTGCTGGCTCGTGTTCAGCTGGCCATAAAATGGTTGGAATGACTTAAAAATGTATGTGATGAGTCCATTTTTCCTTCTGTCTGAGATAAATACTTTCAAAAGGTTTAGGAAAAGTAGTTCAAGACTCAGCAAGTGTCACACATCACGATGCAATCTAGGGAAGTAAAGTGCTTTTCAGATAAAATTGGAATACATCTCAGACAAATTGTTTTGTTTTCCTTTAAGATGTAGAGTAGTGGTTTAACTGGAAATGGAAAGAAATAAAATACAGGAGAAATAAAATAAAGAGACTATTAGGATTCCTTAGATCAAATCTCAGAAGCACAAATGCTCTGGAAATAGGTGCCAGATTTCACAGGTGCCAGGAATCCTCTGATGCATCTGCTGTTAGCCCAGCACAATGGAGAAGCAGGAACTCCTGGACAATCTTGGAGGACTTGTGAATCCATATCATGTGTCTGCTTGGAAATAGTCTGCTCCTTTTCAATGTTCCATGCAATCACAGGGTTTGCGATCTTTCTTCCAAAGCACGTAATTTATACCCTCCTCCTTTTTTTGTCTGCTGCCTGCAACTTTTCAATTAGATATGTAAATACACAGAATTGTGGAATCATGGAATTACTGAGGTTGGAAAGGATGCTTGGATATCATCTAGTCTAACCCTTGTGCTCAGAGGAAGATTTCATTAATGCAGTCATGCTTTGAGTCCACTGGAGTTTTGAGTACCCCTGGACCCCACAACCTCTAAGCAATCTCTTTCACTGTTTTGTCCCCTCTTCAATGAAAAAGGTCATTAATGAAGATTTAAACAGCATTTACTCTTGGGCTTCTTCTTTAGTGGCTGAGCCTCAGCTGGACTTCTTGCCACTGGTTGAAATCCTTTGGCACTTCAGCCAGTTTTCAGTACATTCCACTAGTTTGTACTTCATCATTAAGATTTTACATGGACCAGGTTCAAAAGCGTTTCCAGCTTTTTTTCAGCACTGGACGTTTCCTTAGATGCTTTTTTGAAGACCAAAAGAATTTTGGCACATTTGAGTCTATTTCATATTGTCCAGATAATTATTTTTTGGTAGGTTATCTTAGGACATAATGAGAAGATAATAATGGGCAAAGATCCTCGCATCTCAATCAAGGCACTGATGAGTCTGAGTCTGTTTCTTATTTTGTGAAACAAGCTGGTTTGGATGGGCCCTCTCAGCTCAGTGCTGTAATCCTTTTGTTTGCCTTGTGGATTACAGTAATCAAATGTGCTTCTGACAAAATATGTGTCTCTGAAAAGAAAAAAAAAGAGCTTCACCTGTATCACTTACTCGTGTGAATCTGTTACCCTTTTGCGAAGCTGCAGTTTTTCCAAGAATCATTTTAAAGGGAGACCGCTAATCATTTTAACATCTAGCTTATTACCTGATGTACAGTAATGCCTGTTTTTCACTCATAATGAACTGTCAGAGCCAAGTGCAAATATAGCTGATTTTGTGCTTGTATGGCCATTCTAAACTGTTGCTGCTGGCATTTTTTGTTCTATCACCCCTTGCTGCTGCCACTGATAGACTGATGCACTTCATCTGCAAGAGAGAAGTAGCAATATCTTTATTGATGTAAAACAGCCATTTAACAAAGTTTGGCAGTAAATGCATCAGTTTAACAATATTCAATGGCAAGGTGTACTTGATTGTTTACAGCACAGAGGATGGGGTCAGACAAAACTGGGCAGGAGACCATCCTGTTCAATCATAAGGTTCAGAAAGGACTCCTCTGTGTTCTAAATTTTCTGATTGGAGTTTAGTTGTGACTGGATCCAGGCTTAGTCCCAGACTTTGTCAACACCTTATGGCTAAAGGTTTGTATGTGCACAATCAATATTTTATGTCGCTTAGGTAAGATCTCAAAGTTTAGCATGTTACTATTCACTTACCAAGAACCTTCTAAGGCAAGGGATCTCTCAGTGCCAGGGAGTAACATAGAGAGGTGTCCATGCTGAAGGGGAGCTCCTGACACACAGCCCCTTCTGTTCAGGAGAGGTGAACAAGCCTCAGGCTGTCCAGTTTTTATGGAGTGAGATGATTGACTTATGGTCATATTTGCACAGCAGCCGTGTTTCGTTTGGTGCATGCTCAACTAGCCCTCAGCTGTTGAACAAGACTCACGGCCCTTGGGTGTCAAGCAAGATTTATGGCCCTTAACTATTGTGTTGATATCTGTGAGCCAGACCTGTCACAGCCACCCCGGGTGGCTGTTGCACAGGCAGAAAACGGCAGGGGTTGGAGCACATCGCCACAGCTGCCAAGAGTGAAACAAAATGTTCTGAGTACAATCAGGTAATCAGGAGTTAGGACATTTCCCTTTGTTGCCCATAAAGTAGCTGAGAGATCTTTTCTGCTGCCGAGCAGGATTTCAAAATATTTTGGAAGGACTACTGGAATAACTTTTTCTGTCCTATTGTAATAGGATTCTGACTTTGTCATATAAAGGTCATTTCCCCTCATTAATGCCATAGCGAGTGTTTTGAAAAAGGAATTTGTCAGTAGTCCTTAGTAGCTTACTTCAGTCAACAGCTGGCTTAAACTTTATTACTTTGTTCCACACTAAGCTGTCCTTTTATTTTTGGAAAAGAGAGTTGTGGCTCACTGCTCAGTTTTCTGTCTGAAATTCAGGGTTCTTTCAAAAGTCAGAAATTAAATTAACACAAGCCTCCTTGTAGAATTGGATATGAGTGGGCAACACAATCAGTTATTTTCTCAGCCTGCTGAAATGTGAGCAGGTGCTTTCTAAAAAGTGTGACAATAGAATTTGGCTGTGCATATTATGGGGTAGACTAACATAAAGACTTACTATATAGGTACTTGTCTAATCCACTTTTTCATTATGTGAACCAGGAGGGAACCCTGATTACAGGTTTTACTTTGGATAACCACACATAGGATGATTTATTTTATAGTAATACTACATATTAGTCATGCTTTTGCATGGAAAGGGCTTTCTGTTTATTTCAAACATCTGTTTAATTTTTCTCTGCTGAAGGATTTTCTCACTTGGCAGTTGGGGAGGGTATTGTTTTGAGTTTTCTTTGTATAAATACAGAGGTGACAGCCTTTTACACATTGCACTATCGAAGGATTCCAGAGAAATAGTGATGAAACTTTCACTCACAAGCACATTTTGCTTTGCATTGTTTAGTGATCTATCTGTACATTAAAATTATACACATAATAGGGAGAAAATTCTGGGGGTACAAAAAGATTCTTGCTGCTCTTTTTTTAGCTAGTGCTAACTCAGTAAAGGAAAACTCTCTTTTAAAATGTTACTTTTTTTCTTGTTCAGGCTAGGGCAGTGTGACCCTAGTAATTCAATTTGCATGTACACAGTAGTTCTTTAGATGTTATTTGTGGGGTTTTGCAGGCTGATTTTTTTTCCCCCATTTTTTTAAAGAGCTTGATACTGTGAAGTCTGGTCTTCTTTTTGTAATGCCTCCCACTAGAAACCAGATTATTGTGAGTTATTCAAATAAAGTGAGCACCAGGTCTGACTTTTTAAAATGCTTTTCAAAGCTGACTTGCATCCTTGGGAAGAAGTGACTTTCTATGTTGAATTAATGTTATTTTTCTTTAACATAGAAATGCTACTAGTTCAGAACTGTTTTGGATGCTGCTGCTGTGCCAAAATATCATGGCAGTGAAAATGTGCTTAGGAATGGAGAACATAACATACTGCTTTTTTTTAATCAGTGTGCCATTTTCCTGAGACTTAGACACTGTCCTTTTAGAGGAAAATGAAATATTATTTTCTTAATTCCACCAGTTTATAAGTTGCTGTGCTGTGATTTATTGTCTAAAGTAGTAGTAGTAGTAGTAGTTGTTGTTGTAGTGAGATACTACTCATCCTCTTGACGGTCCAGAGATTACTTCCAGGGCAGCTGATTTTCGCCAGGAACGTGCATTAAGAATAAGTTGATCAGTCACCTTGACCTCTCTTTGCCTTTTAAATGTGTGTTCACTTTAATGTCAAGGTTAGCAGGGGGTGCTGTGGCTTGGCAGCCCTCAGTGACACGGGGCTTCAGGCCACCACTGCCGTTTGAGTGAGAAGCCCAGGTGCTGCGCTCGGGGCCGCCACGCAGACTGCCCTGCTGGTGGCCTTCCCTGAGGGACAGCAGGACCAGGACACATGGCTGGATTTTGTCGTGGTGCCCTCCCACTGCAGGTGACCTTTGCTGTTCCAGAACTCATCTCTTGTCTGTTTCTCCTGTTTTCATGTAGGTGCTGGGATGGCTGGGGAAGGTTGTGATTTGCAGTCGAGCTGAGGGAGGCGTGAAGAATCGTCCATCCCCTGCTGACATTTGAGGTAGTGTGATAATTTTTTACCTTACCTGCAAGTGACTTTATTACCAGTGTTGGCTAAGCAGATTGATCAATTGTATCTCATAATGCCCTACAGCTAATCCACACAGATCCTAGGATTCATTCCTACAGGAGGTGATAATTATAATATGCATTATACAAAATTCAGATTGGGATCTAATTGTCATATTTTAATATCCAAACCAATAGAGATATATGAATTAAGGCTGTTCGATTCAGTCCTGATTAAACTGATGAATTCAAGCCCTCCTGTCAATCTCTAGTAACCAGCATTCGAGACAGAGGGCTGGGTGACTCTCAAAAGTGGTTAAAATACATTTTTCCTTGTCAGAGAAAAATTATTATTCTGCATTTTAATGAGCCATTTCCCACATAAAGTGTTATTTAGGATATTAATTGCCTGACTTTAAATGCACGCTATTGCAACAAATTGAGGAAAAAGAAAAAAAAATCTGTGTTTTATCAGTGAGGGAGAATGTGAAAATGCCTATCAGAACACTGTAGATAAAAAATCATGGTTTAAATGACACTTACAAGTGTCATTAAGTTTGAATGTACGTATCAGTTCTAATTCATGTCTAATTCATTGCTTCTTTCAGCCTAATCAGAATACAGCGGGGTAAATTTGAATCGAACATCACAGAAATATGCTATTGTGTGAGGGATTCAGACCTGTGGTTGCTCGTGGCGTGAAGCTGAAAAGCTGTTATCTGGTGTTAAATTGCTGCATGAGACTTTACAGCTGCTATCTGTGTGCTGTAGCAGTTTTATGAGACTTGAACTTGCTATTCCTGTCTAAGTGTACACAGTTGTAGTGTCATTAAATAGAAGAGAAATTCTAGCTACTTCTAGCTTTAGTTTCAAAACAGTAGGTAAAACTTGCTATTCTGTGTCTGTGTTCTTAATGTTTCTGAAACCAGGTGGTATAACTCTAGATTCATTCATTGCACCATGGATCTCTGCTTGGGATATTGTCTATACGAATTTCACCAAGAAAATTAGAAGGTCAGAATAGTGAAAAGTTACTTGTAAAAGTGCTTATAAAGTATGCATTAATTAGTCATTAGTGATGTCCTTAACCAAAGTCTTCTTTGTTGTGGTTACCATTCCTTTTCATACATAGTTCAGCACACCTGGAAAACAGTTTATGAATGACTTCTGTTATTTTATAGCTGAAACATGGCCAAACAACCATATAGGAAACTGCTTCTGTGCTCTGTTTTCCTGGCTTTCTGTGCCCAGGGAGCCGTTTGATCCATAGCTAAACTGCCCATTCCAGATCCTCTGCAAGCAGCCTGCCACTGGAATGACACAGCTTGGACATGGGATCTGGCCTTGCTTCTGAGCTCCACCACAGACTCACTTGGGTTCTGTCACCCTCTGTAACCTTGCTGTGTTTCAGTTTCCTCTTTGTAAATGAAGGGTAATAATTATGAACTTTCAGAAGGGAGCAAAGGATCTCAATCCTTAGGAAATGCTGTTATTTGCACAGTGCCATATTTGATGTGATGTTGACATAGTGTTACCAGGAGAGAATTTAAATATTTTTCATTTAAGTGTGACTGGTTTTTATTCTTTCAAGTATATGAACCTAGTCACCTGAATATAGTCAAGTCTGATTACTGAAGAAAAACTTGTATGCAACAAGTGAACTAAAAATAAGGACTCATTTATTCATCATGGCAGTTCAAACTGCTTGTGGTATTCTACAGTTTTAATAATGTTGGGGAAAATATATGCTGTGAGGAAGTGATTTATTGAATATTACTATACAATTTGTGTTGAACCTAGGAGCAGTCAGTCTCATCATGCTTATGTGAACATGGCTGTTTTCACAAGATTGGTGTGATTGGAAAGTGTCGTACATACTTGAGGAGCAGATGGTATCATTGCTAATGACTTCTTAAAGATAAAAGGTTTTTATGTGTAAAATGTACATATATTTTTATGTTATATATTTTTAAAAATTTCTTAAAATTAAAGATCTCTCCAGATCTCTCTTGATCTCTTCGGAAATACAGCTTCCTATATTAAATTGTGATATTAAATTTATTCAGTACAAGAACCACAAAAAGGAGCAGTCCTGCTCTTTCACTTCCATGCTGACACTTTCCACATGGCCATGACACATTTCCACTGCCATTGAGAGCCTGGGGCTGAGTCATGTGAAAGTGATTAGTGGTGCTGATTAATGGGAGAGTCCAGTTCCTAGGACTTTTGCTGGCAGGCATCTGTGCAAGCAGCCTTGCTCCCTGCTTCAGTATAAAAATGCATACTGAGGCAAGGCTGCTGGTCAGACTTCAGAGGAGTTGGGTAACGTGCTAGATGAGAAGAGCGCCCAGCAGGGCTTTACAAAACTCCCTCCAATGTCCTGCCCTTTAGTCTGCTCCGTATGTCTGAGATCTAGCTTGGTATGGGATTTATATTTGTCAATAGACAGCACAGAGTGGGTTTGTGTCTGAGAAATACTTAGAGTGGTTGTGGATGAAGGTCCAGGCTCTGGTGCCTTGTGAATTTTATCTGTAAATATCCATTTCCTCATAGTACTGTGTAAAATAACACTAACAGCGATGGAAAAATGTGAATCTAGTACTTGGTCTTAATGAACAGTTGAATGTGCTCCAAAGTTTCGCTTTTTTAATGAGCTGGTATTGTGATGGAGTTCCTGCAGAGAAGGAAGTCATAAAATTAGTGTAGACGGACATGCTGTCCCTGGGCCAGCCAGCCAGCTTTGCACAGGGCAGCTCTGCTGTTTGCAGCACCTGTTTGTTGCATAGTATCCCATTTTGAGCTGATCAGTCCAAAGTCCATGTGCTTTATGTGTGATGTCTAAAATCGAAGGTTTCAATGCTGAGCTGATTGCTTTTGTCTCTGATGTTTGAAAAGTGGTATATGTGGTATGATAGGCTTCCATTCATTACGTTGGTGTAACCACAGCTGAAGAACACAGTTCATTCCTATTGTTTGTGAAAGAGCTATACACTTATTAAGAAAGTTTTTTCTAGTTGCCTGAGTGTTTCAGATGAACATCTCTTTCTCTTAATTGCAATTCTTTCTGTCTTAATGCAAACTGTCAAGTTTTTTGGGTTTGGGATATTTTTAATCCACTACAACTTTCTTTCATGTTGTTGAGATGGCTGGCAGTGTATCCATGAGACTGTATTATTCTGTGGAATGTAAGGGGGTTGGCAGTCCACTCTGCTGCTAGGCTGTGGTGTAAATGTGGGCAGTCTGTTCCTCTTCCCGTGTGTCCCTTTCTCTGTCTGTTAAATGGATAATGCCACTGACTCCTGCTGCAGGCCTGCTTCAGGATTTGCTCATGGAAAATATTATTTGGCATCGTTAAAATACCTTTTTAGAAATAGATCTATCAAATTACCTTTAAAATTAATATGGTTATTTCTGTGGCTTATTTTACAGACACTTCTTAATTTCTTCATTGGTGAAGTTTTCTTACAGGAAATTATGGGTGTTGGGACAAAGCTCTGTCAGTTTCCCGTGCATATTTCTAACTGCAATATGGCATTTCTCTTTGTCTCCATTGCAGACAAAGCCATCATTGTAGTGCTATGATAGCTGCAGGTGCCCATGTAGATTTACTAGCAGATAAACTCTCTAAACTAGTAACTGTTCAGTAGGTCATTAACTCCAGAGATTACTAGGCATGTCTGTTTGGATTATTCCCCTTAGAAGGCAGGCTGGCTTCATCACTCAGTGAGAAATCCGAACTTCCTTATAATCAGTTCTGGATCCCGTGTCACATACCCTTCTACCTCTCCAGTGCCAGAAAAAAAGCTTTCCATGACGCTCCCTGTACTTCCTGCTCATCAGATCTTCTGTCTTCTAACCCACGCTCATCTGCCTCGCAGGATGGAATCTCCCCCTCTCACATATAAATATTAAGGATATAAATAAATTAATAAATGAATTGTAAATAAATAACTAAATATAGAGATATATAAATAATGAGTTGAGTGCTTGTGAAGGTAGACCTTCAGGTTTCATCAAAACACCAATATGCCTGCATGCATGTGTGTGTTAAGTGCATGCAAGCACATGGACACAAACCAGACCCACTTCTGCTGCTTCCTTGGGAAGAATTCTTTCAGGTCCTGTGATAACTGAAACAGCTAAAATAATGGCATGTTATGTTACAAAATGTGAATTGGAAGAAGTTACTTGAAGTCCGTGAAAAATCAAGCCATGTACACAGTTTGTACATTAGATTGGCTTTCAGTAAATTCTGCCTGCAAAATAAGCTACTCAGTCTCCCTGTATTTAGAAATACCAGACACTCTAGCCTTGGAAAAATCTCCAATTAAAAACTAGCAGCATTCCTCCTACACCTCTTGGCCTAAAAGGTGTCAACAGCTGCATGATAAAAAATGTGTATCAGAAGTTATTGTTTCAGTATAAAGGTTTTAGAGATCCTGTTTGGATGGTATCTAAAATTGCTCATATGTTTTTAAGTCACCTTGGTAAATGTGGGCATAGTCTTTCTCTGTATGTGAGATGCTTCATCAAAACATACTTCAAATTTGAAAGTTGGGTATTTTGTATTCCAGGTCATACCCGCGCAAGTGGAGGCAGAAGTTAACAGACTTTTAAAGAATTTTATGAAAGATTTGAACAGAGATCAGCTTTTCTTCACAAGTTATTTCTTATTTAATGAAAACTTGTTTTGACAGTGCTGCATTTAAGATACTGAGTGATCTTCTACATTTGCTGGTTTCATTCAGTGCTTCTTTCAACTTTGTGTTGATTCTCACAATTAAGGTTCTAGCTCAAAATCTCTCATGTCTGTATGAAGTAGTTTAAGCAGTTGTTGAATGCAGTAAGCTACTTTTTGGTAGGTGCCCACCATTTATATATTCAGATTTGTGTGGACTTAAAGCACCAAATCAACAGCAAATGGGAGGGAACAATGCAGGTATCATCTTAGAGAGGACACATGGAAAGCCAATCATACTGCTTCTTATTATCACAGAACTTCTTAAACAGACAATTTTGCTTGCAGTTATTGTGAAAAACAGTTGCATTGAATAGGTGTGTTCATATGTTAACTCTGCATCAGTTTAACTGAAATTCAGAGTTGGCTTCAGTCTGCATATTACAGATTCAAAATAAATGGATATGCGTCATATCTTAAACTTACATGAGCTGCAGGACATACAAAACTGCACTAAATGAAAATGCACTGGTTCCTGTTAAACCTTTTGCCAAGAAGATGATTCTTTTCCTGCAGACCAACTGATAATAAATAAATACGTGATTGGAGTCCTGAGTGGCCATCCAGAAATGCACTCAGAAATCCTTTGTCTGTCATTTACTAGCTTTCATTTACTGTGCTATGTAAGTTAATGACTTCCTAAATGCCATACAAGCTCTGTTATGTAGTCTTTAATCTGATAAGGAGCACAAGAATAATTTAGCGTGTGATTAAACCATGTAATTAATTTGTCCCATGGTAACAAACTGTTAAGTAATTCCATTAGTCTAGGCTAAATACCAGGCCTTGAACTTAAATTTTACAACTTCTTGGAAGATTTTTTTTTCCTAGAAAAAATGTTTTTTAATATAAATATGATTTAAAATTAAGAGTCTGCTCCTTCTGATTTCCTGAAATTGTTCTTTGAGCAAAAACGACTGATTATTACCAAACTGTTCCAAAATTATGAAACTCCTGGTGATCTCCAATGAAACAGAATTGGGTTATAGCTGAGCATTTTTTAACAAAGCATCCTCAATTTCTTCCAGTCACCTTGAAGTCAAACCTGCCTTACAGACTTCAAAGATCAACTTAAAGAAATCAGAGGGAGCAGGGTTTTCATGTTACAGAAAAGCTCAAAGAGATCAGATGTGGACTTACTTATGATGTGTGCTGAAACCTAACTGACTGTATTTGCCCAAGTATCAGGTAATGTTTTTTTTAATTTGAGTGATGATGCAGATACTGGCACACAGGAGAAGGCTTGCAGAGATTATGCTGACTGAACAGTGGAACTGACCTGTGTGTAGTGATGATCCAACAGCACATATAAGATGGATATTTATTGTCAAGCATAAAATTAATCCTGTTTGCTTTCCCTCATGTTCCAGCCTAAACTCCCAGTGGTGTCACACAGGTTGCTTTGAACTGTGATTCCTGTGCTTCATTACTTTTTCCTAATTTCTGTGAGGTGCTAAGCTCTCTCACAGTGCTAGGAGAATTACTTAGCCAAGCTCTCTTGTTAACTATATCATCTTGCCTGCTTGAAATCAGATGTTTTTTACTGCTTTGCTGGATTAGGTCCACACTGCTGTAGTCCTGACAAGATTTGAGCTTCAATGCTGGCAAGACACTGGAGAGCTTTTGCTTTGTGGTTTGAGGTTTTTTTCACACTTGCAGAAAGTATTTTTTACAGAGCTGGAAATATAATTTCATCTCTTTGTGTAAAGTGTGAATAATTATCTCAGTGAAAGTTTTTTGAGTAAAACTACATTTTTTTAGTAGAGATTACTAGGGTGTTGGTTCTAGATACAGAGTTAGATATTTCTCTTTGCTTTCTTGACATGATATTGGATGTTAAATGGATGCATCGTATTTCTTCAAGCAGACGGGTATATACATTTTCCTATATAAAGAAATTCTAGCACTTTTCTTTGCAATTCATTGTACAAATAACAAAGCAAAGAGCAGAATTTTGTCTTTTGGATGACTGCTATCCAAATGCTAATAACAACTAAAAATTAAAAAAAAACAAAAACACAGAGAAACCTTGGAAGAATTAGTGCTTAGTTGAGAAAAACACTATTCTCGTAAATAGGCCTGAATCTTACTTAATGATACAATTATATGCAAAGCTGTGTATCTGCTCAGCAATTTGCATCTGCATGTTGTGCAGCTAAATGTTTGCACTTTCTTCTGAGATGCATCTATTTCACTGCTTTGATCTGCTTTGGG
The DNA here is from genome assembly GCA_013397075.1 of Rhabdornis inornatus. Taxonomy (NCBI): domain Eukaryota; kingdom Metazoa; phylum Chordata; class Aves; order Passeriformes; family Rhabdornithidae; genus Rhabdornis; species Rhabdornis inornatus. The sequence goes on from VWZS01001745.1 coordinate 95,290, forward strand.
GGCTAAAAGGCAAACAGAGCAATTAAGTCTCTTCCAAGTTCAATTTTTTCTATCTGTGTAGTAGACAAAAACTCAATACTATAACTGCAATCCTCTTTTAGGAATTGTTTTCTGGTGGAGAGATCTACTAGTCTTAGAGCTGAGATCCTTCTTCTGTGTACCTAGTCCATCAGGTTACTGCTGTCAAAGTACAGCACATTTTATTGTAAATAAAGAAGTGATACACCGTGTGCCACAGCCATCCCTAGACTTCTTAGCCAAGATTTTGGAGAATGACTTTAAACACCTTTCAATACAAGTCCAGAGCAATGTCCAAATGTAGATTCACTGAAGGACTCCTTAATCACATCAAAGAACTCATAATCATTTGGCCTGTTACAAGTTTAAATCAGAGTAATTCACAGACACATCCATAGGAAAAATAAACCAACTTAAAGCACTGAAGGTGTCTCTTAAAATAGAGAGAGAAATAAACTGGGTGTTGAAATTATGAAATTTTAATTTCAACACCCAGTTTATTTCTCTCTCTATTTTAAGAGACACCTTCAGTGTTCCAAACTTAGAAGTTTGTGTAGGAAAAAAATACTTTTTTAAACCCAAAGTGAGCAATTAATTCAATAGCTTCCATTTGCAATTTTAAGATTTTAACACTTGAAATCACTATAAATTATTTAGCTGACATAAAGACCTAACTAATAATATAAAGTTGCCTCTGTTCCATAGGTTAAGTTTGTATTTATAGTGTATTTTTTTGCAGTCCTCAAATTTGCATAAAAACGCCTAGTAAGTGCAACTTTATGTTTCTTCTGTTGTTAAGATTTTGAGTTGTTTGTTGTTTGTTTTTTTTTAAGTGAAATGTGCCCTTTATGAGGTTTTTGGTTGGTTAGTGTTTTAATTTGGAGTACGTAACTTCTGCTTCTGTGGTATCATTCCTTGTTCTTTTTATATCCAGGATAACAGTACACAATAGGTGAATGGTGTGTTACTCATATCAGCTGACACAATTTGTTATTTCTGTTTCTTTCTGTGGCTGAGTATAGAGCCCTGACAAGGGCTCTGTAAAAACAGGCACTTGTCCAAGGGCTGCTGATGACTTAATCAAGCCATAATATCAGAAAGCAGGGAAGAAGGCTTTAAGTCCATTGCAGTTTTAGATTGTGTTGATCGGAAGGGCTAAAACTAATTCCAGTTGCAGCATGACTCCATCCTGTTGGCACTCAGGGGAGTGAGGGTACACTGGCAAAGTGATTTCAGCTATGCATGATTAGCCAAAGTGATGTGAATGTTTTTAGGCAACCACAGAAGGATTACGTCTTGGTGTCACTGGTCATGTCCTGAAATAACTTTTAAGGAATTTCCACACTGTGAAAAGTAAAGGCCTTTCACCCAGAAAAATTCTGCACAAATACATGCACACATGTTTGGTAGTTGCAAGAAAGATGATTCAGGACAGACCTGGAGAGCCTGGAGTTATATTCCCTTCTCAGCACTTGTTCTTATTTGGAGTGGAGCTGCTGGTGTATATTCACATGCATGGCACACTCTTGTGCTCTTCTAATGGAATGATGAAACAGTAGTGTACGGAAAACACTTCAGATTAATCCTTCACTCAGTAATTTTGCATTTTGTTTTGCAGCAGAGAGGCTACCCTTTGTTCTGCACTAGCTGCAGAGATGTTGCTGTGGCAAGCAATGATAAACTGGAGGAGGTTACTGGGGAAAAACTCTCATATTTGAAGTACCCTGAGTTAATGATGGTGGAAAAAGCAGAAGTGCCCTAATAGGTGCAGTTGAGTGTCCTTGTCCTTCCTTTTGCTCCTCTCAGGTTCAGAAACTATTTAAAGGTCACGATCTTACTTCAAACAGGTTTTTTTAATAAGCAAGACTCCTTCTGTTTTGCTTTGAGTGTTAACATTTTTACCTTACCAGAGTAGATGCAAACAACTCAGTGTGCTGTGACTAAACTGGTTCTTTTCTCAGGGAGCTTCTTAGCCCAGTTTTGCCTGTTTATGCTGACTCTGTTCATGTCCCACTGGAGATATGTTGTGTTTAAATTCACTTGTGATTGACCTTACTCCAACATTGCTATAGAAAAGGGCCAAGATATTTTTTTTATCCTTTTTATAACTCCTGGCTCCCTTTCTGTACTGAAGTAATTAGCCTGAGCTGACCTCTAGCCAAATGTTTCTGTGGTCAAGTTTCAGCTGGCTTGAGGACAGTCAGCTGCTGTAATTTTTTTTCCTGATTTTAACTCTGTTCATTCTTACAAGCTGCTGGAGTTGGGTAAGACATAGAATATTATTCTTTAGAATAATATGCTACAGAAACTTGAAGGGTTTTTTTTGTTGTTGTTGAATAAGAGCCATTTGTCTTTCATAGGGTATGTGATACTATGGTGTTGTAAAAGGTCAGTTTTGCCCTAATGCCTACAGAGAAGCTGTCTCTTGCTAGGTTAACATTGAAGCCTCTGGACAATACTGTTCCTATTGACAGCAAGAGTGTCTTAGAGGAAGGGCAATGGGTCATTATGGAGCAGATCTTTGAGAACTTTCTGCAGGGCAGTAGTTGTCTGTTGGTGCTGCAGGTGGCACTTCAGAGGACTCTTCTCTCAGAATTTTTATTCTGTACCACCGAAAGTGGTATCATGATGGGGCAGCTCCTGCTTTCCACCAGATTTTCTTCCATGAGACTGGAGATGTAGCAGTGTAGCTTTCTCTTCATCTCAAACACTGCTAGAAGTGGACATCATAACTGCAGCCCAGCCTAGCTTTTGGTGTTTGTGCTGGATGCAGAGGTCATGTCCCTGATGCTTCACACCCCATACAGAGCTCCATTTGCCTGGGTGAGGCCTTGAGTACAAGCCCTGTCCCAAGGGCTCTGGGTTGCAGCTCCAAGGAGATAGCACAACTTGGCCTTTTTCAGAGGCTCTTGCACAAAGGGTGGAGCATGATGCATCCATATTTTCAGATGAGAGCAGTTACTGTTTTTGAGCTCAGTCCTGCCCATATTGGGTATGTTCAGAGTATACCAGTTGGATATTTTTCACAGACACAGCTTGTCTGAATGGATAACTCAGTGGGATATCCCATGTGGTTTTAGGCAGAGCCAAAACAGTGTTTTGTCTTGCTGAGATTCTGGCATTTGTGAGAGTCCACCGAAGAAGCATCGTTTGTTTCTATACTGCATTTTACTAGCAAAAGGGCAAGGGATGAAGCAGCAATTTCATTCATCTCTGAAGTTTAGGAACACAAATTTATCCTGTGCCCTTTTTCAGAGAACTGGTTGTTTTAGTCAAGATCTGTGGCTGAGCAGAGAATTTCCCAGTAATTGTAGAATTGCTCTTAAACGAGTAATAGCTGCTGCTGGAGGGTGGCTGTGCCCTCCCCTCCACCCTGGCTGCTCATTCCCAAGCCTGTGCTGCCCTGGCTCTGCTGCTGGGCTGCATCTTTGGGGAGTCCTGATAAAACTGGTTCACCAATAGGTTCATTACAATAAATGTTTATGGATTCATTTTAACTGGAACAATCTCCTGATGGAGCTCACTGTGTTGCAGGTATGTAAACAAGTCTGCTAGTGGAAGAGGGAACAGCAGTACTGGAAGAAAGTTGTTTTCCTCTGCAATAACAAGACCTAACTGAAGTGCAGTGTGTTCGTTGACCTCTGTGATGTGTTTCCAGGCTCTTGGGTTAGTGATTCCGCTGTTAAACCACTCTTCTTGGAAGGCAGCTGAGATGGTTACCAGTCAGGTGTGCAGGGATGGAGGGGATAGTCATGCTGTGACAGCTGCGCATGGGGACCAACCCTGGTCCCACCAGAGTTAGTAGGTGTGGTTATGAAAAATGAAACAGTGTGCTCTGAGTGATGGATTCTGATCACATTTGTTCTCACAGGAGGACTCCTGTGAGGGTTTGGCCTTTTCTTGTGGCTTTACTAGGCAGGAAGAAGTAGAAAGGCTTGGAAAAGAGTGGTTGGAAGATTAGCAACGGCTGGTGGGTGTGGGAGAACAGGAAAGTGTGAATAGGGAGGCAGCACGGAATGCCTGGGTACTGGGAAAGGAGAGTTGTAAATAAAGTGACATTGTGCTCAGGCCTGTGGAAGAGAAAATAAGACTTCAGGGAGAAAGTGAAAAAGCTGAGGGGGAGAAGAGACTGATGGGGTAGAAGTTGTGTAAGAGGAGAGGATTTGACAAACACAGAGGCACATTTTTGTAGTAGATTTATTAATATCAGATAATAAGAATCCTTTAAACAAGAGTACAGATGAAGCAGGGGGACCAGTTGAGCTACCTGAAGATGTCGCTGATCTTCGATGAACCTTGTACTGTGAGAGTGTAGCTCCTCTTCCGAGAGTTAGGAGGATTGTTGGCCTGTGATTTGCTTTATTAGCTTTGTCCCAGGTCTGTGCATTCCAACAGCTGCAGTTGTCACTTCTCCTGGTCTTGGTCCTGCTCCCCAAGTTGTCTCACTCCCACACTGCCCCAAATCCTCACTAAAGCACTTGTCTTCCTTGCTTCCTTGCTTCCTCTTCCTTATCTCCCTCCCTCCCTCCTTCCCCCTCTTTGGAGTGACCCTTGTCTGCTTGGCAAAATCCTGCTGGTGCCTGGCCAGTCCAAAGAGCTCCTACAGTTCTTGTCTTCATGTAGCAGTCTCATGCCCACTCAGGCTGGCCCAGGCTTGTCTGGGTGGTGCTTCTGGGCATCCCTGTCCTGATATGTGTGTGGTGGGGAGCATTTCCTGACTTGCCTTTGGAGGTCTGGCTTAGGTTCTGCTAGTCTAGAGCAGTTTGAGTAAATGCCACTTACGTTGAGCCTGAAACCTGAGAATTATTTAAGTTTAAGGAGAATGTTAGAAAATTCTTCTGATTTTCACGTTTTGTACTGAACAGCATGGATGAGAAATCTGGAGTTGGTAATAGTTTGGAGTTTTTTCTGGGCTGTGATTCATTCTGTTCTCTTAGTGTAAGAAAATTGACGGAATTACCTTCTAAATTCAGTATAACTATAGCTTTACATTCTGTGCATTCTTGTGTTTTATGGTCTTTAACCTAATTGAAACTTTGATAACTATACTAAGAAACTGACTAGTTTTTGATACCCAGACTTGATAGCATGAATTGTTACTTGATAACACCTACTTAGAGATTGTTACTCATTAGTTGGCTTGGTTGTTTGGACACTTGTGATTTAATCTCCTGTTAGATAAAGAGAATCTCTCAATGAAAACAGTCCAGTGTAGAATCAAGGTCTGTCATACTAAATTACGGTCCAATGTGGAAGTGGAACTATTCTCTCTGCTGCCTCTCTGAGCAAGGTATCAGTGTATTGTGCTAGTTTGGTGCCGTAGAACAAAAAATTCTGCCTGACTTGTTTCAACATCCATGCTCATCTTAACATGTGTGTTGTAGCTTTAGTTTTGAAGGTCTCTGGTAATCTCTATGGCTATAGATGGTCAGGTTGTAATCCATTGTATGGATGCTTTCCTCATACTTCCTATGAACATCTCATGAGGTTTTTGGGAGCAAGGTATCATTTTGTGCAGAAGTCTGCACAGTCTGCAAGTCCAGTATAGAGCAGCTGCTGCCCTTCACCAGATGCTGGTGGTGATGGCAGGAGCAAAGCAGTGCCTCAAAACAGTATTACGTGATGGGGTTGTAAGATGTGTGCGTGTATGTGTGGCACAAGTGAATTAAGGAAAACGAGGTGTGTGCTTTTGAGGAAGTTCTAAAGGCTTGCTGGTTTATGCCAGGATTGTAAGTGTTTGCATTCCTGGAGGTTTTAAAGTCATCTGGAGATGCAGTCTATCAATTGACAATACTTGAATTTTCCTCCCTCTGTATTTAATGGACTAGAGATGCATAAACTACTTCTCTTGTAAATACAGTATTTACTATCTGTTCTAGACTGCAAAATGATGTATTACTTTATGAGGCAATAAACAATAAACTAAATGTACTTCTGGTTTAAATCCAATCAAAAATTCAATAAAACTAGATAACAGCTTAAATGTCGTATCATATTAAGTAGTACTTGCTTGTAAAGAAACTCTCTTACTGTTGTTTGTTATTACAGAGTTAGAAGTATGGATCTTCGGCATCTGCTGTTTACTTTGGCACTGATCTGTGCAAATGACTCACTTTCTGCAAGTGATGGTAAGTTTTATGATGCCTTTCCATGCCTTTGTGTGTGTGTAGATATATATATACATATATATTTAGCTTTATATAAAGGGTACTTTTATATTGAATTTTTGATGACTGTGCAACTTTCTTGATTGCAGTAACCCAGGTACCTAATATGACATGCATCAGTTAATCTTTTTGTAAATGTAGTGGATGAAGTTGGGACATTTGCAGAATGAAGGTGAATTTCATAGACAGTTTTTGATGTGTAAGCAAGATGTAGCAACGTTAGTGTTACACGTCTGGATTTTATTTGTGTGGATATTGAATTTATGAAAGAATTGTATGGGGTTCGGGTTTTTTAATGTGAACTAGTGTTTTTTTCCTAAACAAGTCTTCTAGTATATTCATATTTTAAGTCTAGGATATGCATATCTTAAGTATAGGACTGTTTGGCCATACAGAGTAACCATTTAAAGACCATATGCTTTGAATCTCAGGCCAGTATGAACAAGTCTCATAAGAAATAAACTTAGTAATTCTTGCGTAGAGATTATGGGATTTCAAAAGAACGTGTACCCTCAATCAGCCAGCTGGGACTGGTCTTTAACTCATTTAACAAAACCCATGAGCTCCAATGGGACCTGCATGTTGTGTCAGATTGATCTGCTTATGCTTGCTATGATCTAATTATGTCAAGAAGTGCAGCTCAGCCTGGTCGACTCTGTGCTGTTCTGGTCTTCAGAACAGACAGCAGTAAGTTTTTTTTTAATAATAACTGATTTTATACAGACATGTCACTCTTCTTCCAAAGGTACAGAGCAGCTGCAGGTCTGTAAACAGGTGCCCCTCCTGACTTCCTAATCAAAATCGGTGTCAGCAAAGCAAGTCACAAAGGGCTGTTTGTCAAGAAATTTTATTAAAAGTGGGGTGAAAACAGCTTCCACTGCAAACTCGAAATAAAGTGATGCAATTTTCAATGAAAATTTCTGACATCTCTCACTTTTTTCTTTAGGTCCATACTTTAGTTTTACTGAGTGCAAATCTATAGACTTGCAAGCCATGGTTCCTCAGCTTTTCTAGGGCTCGTTTTAGAATATAGTAGTAGGCCAAAAGGCTATGACATAGTTGCCTGTAGTCACAACTGGTAGCAAGAAAGGTAGCTCTTTGTCCTGATACAGTTCTGTATTTTCTTGGAGTTGCATACTTTCAATTTCCAGGTATCTTGTACACGCTGAAGTGCTGGAGAGGTATACAAGGTGTTACTTTGATGTTAATGGAGACATTAAGCTAAAATAATAAATAATTAAAACTCAGGTGATCAGTTCTCAAACAGTTCTTCTATAAAGTTCATTCTGTTTTATTAACAAACAGGTTTGGATGGAGAAAACACAAGTTTCAGTTTGTTTATTTCTATGTGTGTGGCTCAGAAAGAGAAATCTTATCAAAAAGAATCTGTAAGACTGCTAATTAAGGCTTTTTCCTTAACATTTACCAAATATATACATTTACCAGCTTCTATTCATTGCCACCACAGAATGGTCAGTAGAACAAAAATTAATGTGTCCTGACTTGATCCTTTCCCCCGCCATGTCTGCATTTTACAGTAGACTCATTCAACAGTCAAAATTAATCCCCAGGGCAGTCTACTGGACCAACTGATTTCTCTCTTGAGTTTTAAGAGCACATGAGGATTATATGATCCTTGGCAGATGAGCTATGGTCCAGATGTCCTAACTGCAGTAAAAATCTGTGTTATAAATAAAACTTGACCACAGCATCATCTTTGTGTGACTTTGTATATGGTGATGAAATAGTAACTTCCATGAGATTACCTTCAGAACCGAAAAATTGAGAATGTTTTGGTTGTTTCTGGGCTTAAATAGACAGTACTAAATATTTATGCCCTGATTTGCTATACTATTAAAGCTTGTGTGTGTGAAGGGAATCACTTTGTTTAGCGATTGCGAATGACTAAATTGCTTTTATTGCTTTGACACATTCATTATGAGTTGGGCAAATGCTCAATTAAAAATGTCAGAGAAGGAAGTATAAATTGAACAGCGGTATTTGAGATAACAGCATGGAAGAACATCTGTTTGCTGGGGTTTTGTGATTTAGGAAGAGTATTAGACAAGATCTGTTTATTACATGTTTGGGTTTTCTTTTTCCCCCATGTGAATGTGCTTATACCTAACAAAGTTCTCGTGAGGATCCAGCCCCACTCAGGTCGTGAATCCTGACAATCTTACAGTGCTCTGCCCAGCATAGTCTTTCTGAAATCTTTGTATAAACTTAATTAAATGTGCTCTATGCTTGTACCATATCTGATATACTGCCTGGGGACTGGATCTATGGTGTCATGGTTCCCTAAAAAATTCACTTCAGTAGTTCTATTTCTTCTGGCAACAGAAGAAATAAAAATTGCATATGCTTGATAGTCTTGTACCAAAGCGCAGTACTGAACCACTGTAATATAGACTTGTACATTGGATGCATTTGTGTCTTGAAAATAAACAAAGCTTAAGTTCAGCCTTACGAGAGAGTGATTGGAGCTGGCTTTGTGCCATGGGGTCAGATCTACCCTAGACAGAGTGAAATCCCATGCAAGTTTCCTTCTGGCAAGATCAAGGGTGTGAGGCCTGCAGTTGGCCAGGCAACTGCACAACATTTGAGACAAGATATTGGACATTTAGTCACCTATTTGCTGTCTCCAGGCTGGTATCCAGTTCTGCTGGAGGCTTTTTAGTGATTTAGCTTGTTTTTCATGCTCTCCTCTTGCGAAGGAGCTGGCTTCCAGCTCCCTAAACTGAGACTGCAGCTAGCAAGAAGTGGGAGGGGTGTCCGCCTGAGGTGTCTCTGAGAGGGTGATGCTGGAAGTGACCAAGTGTGTTCACTGCCCCTGGTGTTTGACTGTAATTCAGGGCTGGGCAGTCTGGGACTTGCAGCCTTTCCCTAGGGTTGCTGATGCACGTGCTATCCATGCCCTCGAGCTGCCTGATGTACAGTGACAAGGGCAGAACAGATGCAGTGGTGGAAAGAAAGTAAAGGCCTCCATAACAGGAAGGTAATTTCTAATAGGTGCGTAATTACCGTAGGTAAAGGGTTTTGTGCCTTCCAGACTGGAAAGCACAATGCCCATTTTCACAGCTGATTAAGATATTTTTGTCAGCAGAGTTAGGCTTCTAGGCTGCTTTGAAGATGGGGAATTGTGTGATTTTGACATTTTAATTTAGTTAATTAGGTACATAAACAAGAAAGAGTACTGTGTCATAAGCGGATGTACATCTGTGCAGTATTAATTATGGTTCAGAAAAAAATATAAAAGCTTATATTTGAGTACAAATACACAGTTTGTATTTGAGATTTTACATTAATGTAACTGTATCTAGAATCCACCAGGGTATTTTGGTTGACTCTACCTGCTGGCATCAGAAGCAGTTGACGGGAATTGCTCCAGACATAGACTGAAATATGTCTAGGAAGCAAAATGAAAATTGTGGTATTGTTTGCTTGTTCCTTCTCTGCAACTGATGAGTGTAAGTCAAATAAGGACATGGAGAAACAAACTGGGAGTTAGTCCCAGTTAATAAAACAGTACATACACTCAAGCAGCTCCAAAATTAATTTCTCCCCAGTGAAAAAGGTGGGAAATGTCTTTTACCATATTTTTATGCTAGACCAAAGTTCATTCCAGACTATTACAGTTATGTTAATTCATCCTCTGAAACAGCTTTAGAAAGGCATTCATATTTAATGATAGCACAAGAAAAATAATTTTGAGTGAACTGGTTTTTTACAATGACAATTTTAAGAGCAACCAGCCTTAAATTATTGTTCATTTTATCTAGCTGGATTTGAAAAATGTATTTATCTTTTTCCATCATAACTTTTTAAATTATTTTATGAATCTGCTATGGTCATATATTCTATTGGCATGACTTTTATTTAAGAAATAGACTTAGTTATTTTCCTTTCTGAAACAAATCCAATCCAATTTTTATTTCCATCAGGATGTCCTTTTGTTTTACTGGTGTCTGTTGTTGTTGTACTTTGATGCTTTGTATGCATTACATATTGATGACAAACCATCTAGCTGTATGTGTGCACTGGATATCAGTGCTCCAGTTGCAGAACTGGAGATTGAATCCATGACCCATGCATAGGAGTTCAGGGTCATTAGAGACATGCCTGAGCAGCCAAGACTTTTGTGCAGGGCTCCCAGTGATACCAGAGGACCTGCAGGACACCTGCATCTTCCGGGGATGGTCAGAAGCTTACAGAGCTCTATTAAAAACCTTAAGGCCAGGTATCTGATACATCATTACCATCTCTGTTCTGGGAATTAAGTCAAGTCTACCGGCTGCTCATGGTTCCAGGGCCTGTTTTGACTAACTCTCTATTGACTCTTGGGAGCTTGGACACCTAAGGATAAGATTCATTACAGGGATACCCTCTAGGTACTCAAAAAATCTGCATAAAGCTTGTAGATAGCACACTTGTGCCTTTTAAGCAGAAGCTGAAGGCAGGCAGAGTATCCTGGGCAGTCTGAGATAGCTACAGATATTTAGGCGACTAGATTTTGCCCTATGTGGCATAAGGGGAGCTAAATTTAGTTGTCTTTATTTTGAACTGAGCCTCATGTTTGCCTTGTTTCAATGTGCGTAATTCTGCTTGCTTTCTTCTGGCTAGTGTCGTAGCTGCTCAGCCACACACTGTAGGTTTTCTGCTACTGCCAAGGTGAGGGGTCTTCTCACAGGATTGACAGGAGAGCACTTGGGGTCTTGCTGTCACCATGAAGCTTAGTAGCACACACAAGTTGTCTAAAGACTTTTATGACACGTAAAAGAATTATTATAATTAGAATAAGCAGAAGGGTGCTTTTGAATGGCAGCATGTTCTCTTCTAGGACAGGGAAATTCGTCCATCAGTTCATGGAGTCAGGAGGTACCTGGCCTGAACCATTCAGAAAAATGGTCTTGTCTGAAAACATATTTTGTGATTTAGGTGAACTCAAATTTTATAGATGCAGTCAGTGACAAACCATTTCTCAGGTATTTGGTATTTTTTTTAGTAACTTTTTTCATAATCATGAAGACTAGACATATTTGCATATAATACAATCCTAATCTTGTTGGGAAGGGACAAAAGGACACAATCTTCCTTAGCTTAAACTGCAAACACTCCTGCCTTCTCTTGATAAATAATAGTGCCATAACACATTTGGTAGTCATTCATTAATAGTGGTCATTTTCTCGTCTTAATTCTTTTAGTTTGGTTCATCTTTGCTATGGCCTTTTGCCTGTTTTCTCCATTAAATGCAGCTAGATGTGGAACACAAGTCCAAGCACAGCTGGCAGTAAAGTCTGAGAAGCTGAGAACCGTGATCAGTGTGTTGCATCCTGGTGTACATGCATGGGGGCAGAACTGTTGAGAAGGCAGATTTAAAACTTACACCTGAAAACAAAGCCTTTAGAATAGCTGCCCTTTTTGCCTGTTTTAAGTGTTTCTGAGCAAGAAATGTGTTCCATTATCTAGAAGAAATTGCTATAGACACATTCCAAGAGCCAGAATCAGAAACCTTGGCACAGAGAAGCATAAGTTATACCACTGTAATCTGGCTAAGCCATTTCAGCTGAAGAGAAGATTCATTTTGGCAGAGAGAAAAACAGTATTTCCGTCATCACTTTCCATTGGGATTAAGGATGGCTTTGATGACTAGCAGAAAAATCTGAGGGAAGGCCAAGGAAGTGCACTTCTGAGCTACTTTTACCACTCTTGCTTCCTACCCAATAGTATATATTTCAGGTAAACCATTTGTCTGGGCCTGTGGGACAGTATCTCATGGAGAAGAAAGAATTTCACTTTGCCTCTCTGTCTTTTACAGAAAACTGTTTGGGATTTCTAAATGTGGAAAACACATGCTGAAAATTAATTGCAGACAGGGCTATATTTTATAAGAAAACTCATAAAATAAAAAACATTTTAAGGTATTTGAATCCTGAAATTGTGCCCTTAAATGTCTGTATTTAGGCTTGTATCTGAGTAGATCCAATGGTTTAAGTGCTAACCTGGGATACAGAAACATGTCTGCTTTGTCCTGTCCTCCAAACCACATCTGTGACTCCAGCATTTACTGAAGATTTTCAAGCCTTTGAATATCTTCACCCTCAAGCCTGCCAAAAATACATCACGGGCAATCAGCTTCAATCAGACACCCTGTAAAATAACATACGTGCCAAAGTTTCCCCATCCAGTTATCTCTGTCATCCTTAATATTCCTGCTATTGTGTGTTTTTCCTTCATTGCTCTTTTGTTGCTATCATATTTTCTTCTCTGTTAAACACAGACTTTCCAGTTTGCTGTCCTCTTATTGCTATGTTTTGAGGGAACTTGCAAGAATTAGCAACTCATCGGTGGTTAGTGCCTGGTGTCCTGAGAAGGAGAGGTCAGTCTTTCTCCCTCGCAGTGGCAGAGCTTGTGATCCCAGCAGGTCTTTGCTCTCCCAAGCAGACTTACAGACTGCAGCCTAGCCACCAACACACACACTGATTCTCCTGTGAACCAGAACTGCTCCTCCCCTTCCAGGACAAAGCTGCACCCTGAACCACTGACTGATGGTGGCCACTTGTGGCTTGTTTTCAGAGGAGTGAGGCCAGTTGGAAACACAAACTTTTGCCCACGCATGCAGTGAAGCCTGTGTATTTATGGAGGAAGATCAGATGATGGAAATTATGCAAAACCTTGCACAGCAGTTTTTTACCACTATCTAAGAAGCTAGCAAGTGATAAAATTCCTAGTTACAGTCTTTCCTTAAACTCCACTTTGTATTTTAAATGTAATTATGTATTTAATGTGAATAGAGAAACAGTGTGGACTGCACTAGCCAAATCAATGCAGTTAATAAACTAACTCTGCACCAGGGGAAGGAAGAGTAGCTCTAGCAAATAAACACTAGTCTGTGTTATAAAAGCAGACTACATGAATTATAATGAACTGCTCCATACAGTAATGTACACACAGAGCAAATTTCTTTCAATACCATCCATCTCTAACAGGAAAAATAACCTCTAGTAGCTGCATATTCATAGTATGCAATGAAATGTTCATTAAAAGGGGTGACTTTTTTCATTAGTTTAAACAATGATGCAGTTATTGTGCAAAAACTTGCACTGCCCGATTTAAAACACAAGAGATTTTTACAGCCAGGAGACTCTTTGCAATGTTGCACACTCCCTTTCCATGCTGTAACAGTGGGAATTGTACTGGAAACTGAGTAAAAGTGTGACTGGAATTTGGAGAGCTGTAATTGAACAGACCTGGTTTCTATTGGTACAAATGAGGGAGTATTGTGAGCACCTCAGCAATATTTTGACACAACTGGATGTTCCCCTCAACTATTCCAAGGGATCAGAAGCGAATGAGAAACATTCTAGAGCCAGAGTTCACAATATGCCATTCTTGAGTCACACAGAGTGACTCTGAAAGCTTTGCGCTGGCCAGAGCCTACAGCACAACCAGATGATTCTCAGGGTTGCAGCAGAACTTTCAGCACAGTTGGGTAGTTTTGGAACTGGAGCCACCATCTGAAGTGTGCCTAATTCCAGCCTTGAGGAATTTTTGGTCACTTGGGCTCCAGAGACTCCCCTATTTCCAACCGTGGCAACTGCCCCAGTCTTCCTTGTTGCACTCTGGCACACTAAACTGGTACCCAGGTGATTATCGACTTCTGAGGATGGAAAGGGAATGAGATACCATTGGGGAGCTTGGCTGTGGTGTAACCCTCCAAAACAAGTTTCTGTCAGGATTCCCCTTGGAGAATAAAAGTACCTGGCGTAATATGTTTCCCTTCTATGCTACTGGAGCGGTGCCCAGAATGAACTGTGGAAGAATGATACAGTAGGTGAGAGGCAGAGCTGCAAACTATGAGTAGGACTCTCTAGCTCCTGAACCTGGAACAAGTCCTGCTACTTAACAAGGTAGAGGTTTCTCTACTTTGCTTGGTATTCTTGCCTTTTGTAGAAGCATAATCAGGTAGTAACAGCAATAGTCAGTTTTCTTCAGAACATCTAACAGATTGTCACTCTGCTAGGGATTTTGAATTCTTCCTGCATAATGCAGTGAAGACTTTGTTTTTCAGAAGTGCAGGGTGGTTTTTTTTACAGATAATTAAATGTCTGCTACTAAGTCATTTGGTACAAAGAGGTGTTGAAAAGCTGTAATGTCGGCTGGTAAAGTTGGTGGACTGTCTAAAGAGCCCTACATAATGCCAATTCAGTTCTGTGTTTCATTCTCATTCAGTTTGTCAGGGAGACAGACAGTTGTTCACTCCCTGCCATGAGGATTTTGTGAGAGCCCTTGACACAGCACTGTAAACAAAAGTTCCTTAAAAAACACCAGGGATGAAACAGAAGGACTTGTATGGATTAAAGAATTAATCAAAAGGGGGGAAAAAGGAACTAAAGAGTTCCTACAGCCGAGGGTATTTCCTGTCTACTGATCATTCAGGGAGGAATTAAATCAAGACCTGTTCTGCTGGGAGAGCTGTGTGGCAGGGCAGGATGGAGAGCAGTGCAGGGCTGCAATGTGCCAAGGGAATGAGGCAGAAGGATGCGGGTGGGCGCTGCTGGAGCCCCACAGCTGTGCGCCAACACTCGGCACGGCGCAGCGGGGGCTGCCCAGGGAAACGCCACAGATCCACCCAGACCAACAAAGTGTGTCTTCTGTGGGCTATCACAGACTGTACCATGAGCATACCCACAGAAACATGCTGAAAGGAAATACGTTTCTTTTGTATTTGGTCTGAGATTTTGTTTATTTTTTACTCCCTTATAAATGCATACTCTTGGCTTTAGGGTTGACACAGAAACTTCAGAAGCAAATTTGAAAACTCGCTTGCATCAAGAATTTGAACCCCTGAATCCCTATCTGCTAGAACCCTCCTCTGTTTTTCACTTTGTAAAGACAAAATAACAAGACCAGTTGTGTGTTTGGCAGGCAAACACCATATGCATCATGTTGCTTTTGAAATACACTTTGTGTTTGCTACCTATACCTAATGTATAACAGGAAAAACAGACAGTATTTAATAAATAGTAAATCTTCAACAAAAAACTTGTACAAGTAAAATAATGTCATTAGGCTGTTTGAATTTGTGTCTGGTCTCATAGGTAAAACACTGAACAAAGAATAATGTGATAATTTACCTTTAACAGGAAAACTGCAAGTGTTAAGGGAGCAAATGTAGGTAATAACTATAAATATTAACATAATCTATTTCTTATTTGCTGTTAGTAATCAAATAGTTAATAGTCAATGTAAATACTTCAGTAAAATGCTGATGTCAACTACAGTTACTGTTGTATAGGTTTTAATTCAACCCATCTGTTTTAATTTTTGTATATATCCTGGTTAATCTTTGCTTGCACTGAAGTGTTTTTCTGGAAGCTAAAAGTAATTATTAAAGGAATGGAAATTATTAGTGGTTCATGGTTTGGCAAGGAAAAGAAATGCCTTTTCAAGTTCTTCGTGTCTCTTTTAGAGACCTCTTGCACCAGAAATGGTTGAGGTTGGAGTATAACACAAAGTATTTTCTGTCATGTGATATTTGGGGTTCATCCCAGTGAGGTGTCTGGAAGTGTAAATCACTGGTCTGATTATTCTCCACCACTTAATTAAGCCCATTTATTTCACAGAGCAAAGGAAATATGAGTGTTTTATTATAAGGGAGGTATAAAACACTGGGGGAAAATGTCAGAAATGCTGGCATGTGTACATGAACAACGTAATTTACTTTCTAGTGAACTGTGTCAGTCTCATGTGAAGTGTATTCTTCAGTGGATTTGTAGAGGATGTTTGGTCTTGATAACTTGTTTAGTTAGCTTTGACTGTAACTGTCCTGTCTAAAATTGTCCTGCTACCCAAGGATATATCCACCTGGCTCCAGAACTCAGCCTTCATGCTGTGAAGATCTGTTAAGCCACTTTGCAGTAGAAAAAGAAGCATCTAGGGCAGCTCCATAAGTAGTGAAATAGATGTGAGATCAATAATTTATTATCTTTCCTTTCTGATTTCATAGCTATTTCACAATAGGAAGCTGTAGAAGTTTATCAGAAAAACCCAAGGTACCTCCTTGTTCTCTTGTCACATGCCTTTCAACACACCTAGGGACCTTCAGAACTCAATTAAAGTCCTGGCTGGATCATGCCATGCTTTACAGATGTAGAGGGCAAGACTTTGCTCTTGAAAGGATGCATTGGGAGCTTTTCAGGCTATCCAGCTGTCACAGCTGACTCTGTTTAACCTCCCATTCTTGGCCAAGCCAGTTAAGTTAAATCCTTGTCTACAAAAATAATTGTAATAATATTGCAAGAACCCTCCTGACAGAGACTTCATGTTTGTTAAGACAAGTAACAAGAGACAAATCGTCTGAAATTCATGTGGTGGCCCAAAACATGCAGCTGATATTATGTACTTTTCCAAGGCTGTGAACACTGCTCATAGTTTAAAGTAGATTTTTCTCTGGTTTGTCCTTTTCCTCCCTGAGTCAAGAAACATTTGTTTTTTACCAGGAGGAACGTGAGTTACAGAATCTGGCACGTTTGCATGTGGTACAAGCTTGTGAATGTTTTGTTGAGATAAGTGAGTGACAGCTTCCAGTTGGTGTTCTGCAGGAGGTGAGGGTTTCTTTCCAGAAGTCCTGACCATCTCAAAATAACTATATTCTCCTTGCAGAGCTCCCAGTCTGACATGTTATCTTATCCCCTCAGTGCAGCAGTGCTGATATTCTATTACACCAGTTTTTCTAGATAATTGTCTCAAGTAGCAGTTTTAGTTACAGGAAGGACTGAAGGGATTACATCTATCAGAGTTAGTGTTTGGTCTGTGTTGTCCAGCATTATAACAGAAGAGTTGATTGTATATTGTTGTTAAATGCTGTTTTTCAGTTATGAGAGCATGTTACCACTGGAATTCAATGTATTTTTTACAAAGCCAAAAAGGGCATTTTTTTCTTTAGAGAATAAGGCTGTGTTTTCTTCTGTTTTAGACAAGTGTCAACAGTTAAGCCTTGTTATTTAATTTCATTATACCCCCTGGAACTTTCTCAAGAAACATGAGTTATGACCATGTCAATGCTTTTCACTTCATGGGTTTCACATCTCAGCAACTTGCAAAGATGTGTGAAATACAATTAACAGTTCCAGTAGTCCCAAGATACCTATATATAAGCGCTGGCTTTCTAGAAACAGCATTGTTTTTCCCAAGGTCATAGCTATCCCTAAAGGAAACAGAGTATTAGCCTTAGTATGTGGCTCTTAAACCTGTTTAAGAACACAAGTGGGAACTGATTGAAATAGTATATCGCTTACATTGGTAGGAGTCCTTGATCTGAAGAGAAGTGGCCTCTGTATGTTGTTCTAATTGCTGTGGGAATCCCATCATGCATTCAATTGTAGTTTATGAAAAGCTACTGTAGGCTTCTAAAAGATTACTTTTAGAAAAGCTCTTAATCCATCATATTGCTATTGGAGGTGAAGCTGCCGTGACTTATGTATGTGAGGAAGTCTCACAGCATTTCCTGGTTGTTAATGCACTGTAGCATTTAAATGCAGCATGTTAGAGAGACATGATTTTTTTACAAAAATACATAAAAATGAATCTTCCTTCATTTTAATCAGGGCAAGTCTCAGGTATTAAATGAGGAATAAAAGTTGTTCCATATTTGAGACAGCTACAGGGTAGATATGTCCCTGGGAGGTTTAGGCTATCCTGAGTTCTCAAGTGTTTATTTCAGTGCTATGAGTGAGCTGGAGGGTTAGTTGGATTTTTTTTTTATTATTTATATAGGTGGTTCTCACCTGATCAATGTGAAATTACAATTTATTTTTTGTTTGTTTCTTGGAGGGAAACATTTACCTGAATTGTTGCTGACAGACATACCTGTTACTGGTCTCAGCAGAAAGGCAAAGAGGTGGTAATAATCTGAGCTTTCCAGATAAGGCTGAGGCATGTTGGCAGAAACGGGTGAGCTTCCAAAGCCATTTACTTGTCCTAAAGAAGGCAAAATCCCTGTGACGCCAGGAAGAGTAATAGTTCTGTAATAATGACACTGCTCTGAAGCAAGCTTTCAGCATCTGACTGTGCCATAGAAATTCCACCGTGTCCTTAGAAAATTGATTAATATCTGTGTCCTCGCTCCCTAGCTGAAAAGTGAGAAGGCACTTTAAGGATAAACTTCTTAATCTGTTTGAGTTTATCAGATATTATGATAAGTGAAATTGCTGAGGTTGTGCAATATCCTCTGTCAACAGCATTGCATTTACTGTGCAGAGCAAAATGATAGAAAATTGTATCTCCTCTTCCAGGGCTCATGAAGCTGGCAGGCTGCCTCCCCTGCCAGGGCAGGGAAAGGTAGCTGTGTGCTTGTCAGGAGGTAAGGGACACCACACACAAGCAGGGAAAGCATATTTGTTTTCTGCCTAAATCTGCATACTTGCAGAAACTATGCTTTTCTTCCAACAGGCGAGGGCTTATGCTAATGTGGGCCCATAACTAATTGTTGCCATGGGAAACTCCGAAATGGCCACCCACGCTTTTATATCTGAATGGAGCTTGTGTTCAGATACACTGTTCCATCTGTGTGTTGGCATACACACATTAGTGCGTATGTATGTTTCTTCCCTGGTGTAGCATGGTCAAGTTGGATTATGAAAGGTTGCCTTTCATGTTAAAGATTCTGGAAGTGTCAGCCACACCTGGACCACTGTGTCTTGTGGGGCTGCTCCAGTGCTGACATGGCCAGAGTACCCTGTGGTGTTCCTTCAGTTCATTGGTGTGCTCAGAGCTGACAGAAAGGCATAGCAGTCCTGGCAAATTTTCACTTTTTCTTTGATTGTTGCCAGTGTGACCCTGCAGCCCTTCTCCCCACAGAATAAAATATGATGCAAACATTAGAATGCAAGCGTTGGACCTTTTGAAAGAAGAAAGTATTGTGTTTTGAATTGAAAACCCATTTTCCCCTTTTCTTGTACTCAGGGTATATTGTCCTGAGAAGTTTTCTAAAATACTTGTACCGTGAGATCTGCACTTGATATGGAGAATCCCAGCTCAGATGACTGAAGTTTGGAGAAGCTGGAAGTGATATAGCCATCCTTGGTGACAGGTGGTGACCAAGGTGTCTGCTGGACAGGAGAAGTCAATGTCACTGGCACATGGTTTCTGCTAACCAACAAGTGCGTGTGGAAGGTACTTGGACAAGCAGGTGCTCTAATCCATTTGAGTTACACTTGTTGATAGGTTGAATTTTACTTATTTTTCAGCTGCTTAGTTTTTGAAAGCTTTTTTAGGTCTGCTACTGAAGCCGAGCTATTTGCTAGCAAGCAGCATTATAGAATCACTAGGGTCAAGAAAGAAACAAGGACTTCTCTCACTGTACTGTTGTCCTTTCAAAGCAGATCTGTGTGAAGCATATTCAAACATATTGATGAAATGTTGTGGAAAAGGCTGCATTGTCACTGGCTGAGCTACACATTTGCTTTGGACTGTGAATTTGGCACCATTTAGTGAGACGAAAGAAACACCAGCAGTAGAGTGCAATGCTTGGCTCCCTCCCTGCCTTCAAAACAGTCTAACCTGCCAATTTCTCCTGCGTACCCAAATACTGACTGGATTAATATAAATGTTAATTTTAGCATCATTTGAGACAGCAAGCTAGCACTTGTTCCTGTCTTGCACTTTCATGTTGTGTGTGAGCACCTTTAGCCACCAGCAGGTCCTTTCCTATGTAAAGGATAAGCCACAGCTGTCACAGGAGCATGAGCCCTAATGATCCCCTAACTGTGTGACTTCGTATAATTTATTAGGCTGTTCCCCTGCTTTCCTCCTTTTTTTGTTTTGAAACGTTTTTTTTAAGTCTGAAGAAATAGAGACTACACATACTATGAATATAATTTTATTATGATGAATTTAAATTTATTATGATTATGATTTATTATGATACTACAGATGACTCCAGGTGACTAGAGATACTTAGTGGGATTTTGAGATGTGATTTACACCTAATTGTCACTCTCTTGCTATGCTTGCATTTCCTTAAATGGCAATTTTGCTTTAAACTGGGAGAGCTCACAGAAACTATAATCCTTTACCTATAATGAATACACATACTGACAATATAGACTTACAGTAGGGCACTGAGGTGCTGGGGTGAGTCCAGAGAAGGGCAGCAGAACTGGTGAAGGATGAGCTGGGGAGGACAAGTCCTGTGAGGAGCAGCTGAGGAAATTGGGGGTGTTTATCCTGGACAAAAGGAGGCTCAGGGTGACATTATCACTGTCCACACCTGCCTGGAAGGAGAGTGAGCCCAGGTGGGGGTTGACTTCTCCTCCCAGGCAACCAGCGACTTTACAATAGGACATGGTCTCAAGCTGGCCAGGGTAGGTTTATGTTGGACATTGGGAGTAATTTTTTTACAGGAAAGATGATTAAACTTTGGGATGGGCTGCCCAGGGAGATGGCGGAGTAACCATCCCTGGAGGTGTTTAAGGAAAGACTGGAAGTGGGACTCAGTGCCATGGTCTGGTTGACAAGGTGGTGTTCAATCACAGGTTGGACTTGATAACCTCAGAGTTCTTTTCCAACATAATTGATTCTGTTATATTGAAAGTGAGACTACCAAGCTAAATACCTCTGCATATAGGCCACCTGATGCTCATTACCTCCTATTCCTAGTCTTGAGTAATTTACTGATGAAGAAAAGACTTTACAGAAAGAATGTGAATTAAAAATACAGTGTATAAAAGTTCCACTATTTTTAAATGCTCTTAAATAGCTTTAAGAATTTGTCAAACTGAATTGCATAAATGAGACAGAAACCTGTTCAAGATACAAAAGATTTAATGACCTTGGAAAGAACCTTTTTTAGTGAAATATCAATATTGAAGTTGTAAAAGAAGAAGACTTTTGTTTTTCCACCCTCAAGATAACTTATCTAACTGCTATCTGTATTTTTGATGAATTACCATAATATTTTGTATGTGTTACTTGGGCTGCTTAAAATATCTTCATAGATCTCCAAGTAGATAAATCTCTGCTTTCAAATCCTTGAAATACAATTCCAGGTGTTTGTCATATTATAATTGTAGTTGTAGAACCATGAGCACAACAAAAATTTCTAATTGACTTCATTTTTCTTTCATTTTGTAAAGTGCCTTACTGGAGAAAATGGATTCTTAGGTGTGTGGGTTACTTTAAAGCATGAAATGTACTATGTAAGGACATATTCCAGATGTAGTATTTAATCCTTTGGCCAAATTATCTTCTAATAAATTAAGAAAATTTTGTAATAAAAGTATTTTTAATAAGTGAGAAAATGGTACTTAGTTGTTTTTTGAACAACAAAATTCTGCTATTTAAGTGTTTGCAAACAAAGTGTTTGCAACAGTTGTTTAGAATTTTTTTTTTTGTTTTAGTGTGTTCTTATTTTTCTTTTCATCCATTACTGTGAACTTTAATCATATTGAGCTTAGCCCAAAGGTTTCCTGTGTTCCAGCTTTTAAGCTGCCTAACCTGTGTAAATACATTAGGGCTGTTCTAAACCATTAAAAACAAGGATAGATGGATGTGTGCAAAGTTCAAATGTGTTCTGCTGGCTTTTATCATCAGCGTGAATCATAGAGCAATTTAGAAGCTTAAAATAGTTCGTTTTTCATAAAACGCAGCAAAATACAGCAAACGAAATCTTTTTAGAGAAGACAAATATATATTGAGCATTTCAGTTCAATGTTGTGGGAGGTTTCTTACTGTAACAGACTTTTTTTTCCGTTTGTATGTTTGTTTTGTTGGTTTTTTTTTAATTACTTTTGGTGTATTTGAAGTGGTGTGTGTTGAAAGCTGTTGAAACTGAAATCCTTCTTTCATCCTCAAAGATGAAGTAGTATGGTAAGTTTAAAACATACGCTTCCAGGACAGGCTGGATCACCGTTGCCCAAGTCAGGATTCAGTCTTCCTGCTGAATTCGTGTCTCTCCTTTTTCTTTTATTTTCTGAGACCACCAGTTTAATTTAACATTTTATGCAGAATGAGTGAATAAAAATGCTCAGAAAACTTTAAAAGCCCCAAAAGTTACATTTGTGGGCCAGATACAGAGCGTCCTGTGTGAAATGTCCTTGACATAGGGTAAGCACTACTGAGCAACAACCAAGACATCACTGTGCCACCAGTGTGATTTTCATGCTGAATCCAAAACACAGCACTGTATACCAGCTGCTAGAAAGAAAGCTAGCTCTGTCCCAGCTGAAACCAGGACACAGCTCTTCCCTAAAAGCAGTAGGCACAGTGTGCCAAACCAGCAAAGCTGAGTAGGGGAGTACATCAGTTCAGGAAAGTGTATGAAATCCAGTAGGTTCATTGCAATTAATTGGATTTTTTTTTTCATCTTGAATTGTCATTAGTGTACAGACGCAAAACAGTAGGTGCTTTTAAAGCAACCATTAATAGGATACCATTCTCATCGGTGTTGGGAAAAGTTAATCTCTTAGAGGTACAGGGTAGGCAGTACTTGTATTGACAAGCAGGCTGGATAACAGAGAGCAAGATTCAGTGAGGTGAGGTGACATGTGTGCCGAGACCTGTTCATTTCTGTGTATTCATAAACAACTCAGCAAAGCAGGCAAATGCTGAAGTTTGCAAAACAGGAAGTTTGTCTGTGCCCCACTAAACCACAAAGGACCAGCTAAAGAGCTGCAGAAAGTCCTTACAAGGCAAATGCCTGGGTAATAAATCATTAGCAAACAATGCTCGGTGTACATAAATGTCGAGTGATGCTTGTAGGCAAAATACAACCCTAACATGGCACATAAATTCATGCACTCCAAATGTTATGACTCAGAGATGGGATTTTGCTGTTGTGACAGGCTGTCCCCAAGAAGGTCAGCTCACTGCTTGTCACAGCTCTGTTCCTCCCCACAACACAGACATGCAGAGCTGGAAAAATGCAGAGAAGGCCAATAAGGATGAGCAAAGCTTTGGAACAGATTCCTTGAAGGTCCTCCTTCACCTCCAGTTTTCCCAGGCTGTTACTCCTCAGATGGTCCTGCAGTCAATGTCCTGAAATGAAGAACCAAGAGCCTCAAAAACAAAGGTGTCTCACTTATGCTCACAGAGACCAGCTGGGCTGTTGTGTGCAGACACTACCTGATGGCAGCACGCAGGTTGCATCAAGGCATACCCTAGAGAGAAGAAGCCCTCTGGCATGGCTGATTTTACACTCTGTTTCGGTGTGTGCAAAGTAGCAAAAGTAATTCTGGTTGGGTCTAGTCCCTCTTGTACTAATTATTGCCTCTGACACAAGCTTTCTGGAGGAACATGGTCAAAAACAGTTGATTGAGACAAATACTACTTAGCCAGATTTTAAAAGAAAACCATAAAAGAGTAAGGGTCTTAGAAGTCTTACTTTTCCATGGTTGTTTTGTTTGTCTGCCAACCTTAAGCTAGAGTTTAAAAATATTGTGCCAGGTGAAAATTCTGTTATTGAGCAGGAGTAACAGAAATGTAGTAGAGAATAAGGGCAGCTCCTGTTTTATCATGTTCTCCTCCATTCTGGTGTTTATGCTATTTCCACAAAAAATACTGGAAATTGTCTAGTCTGTAGTCAGTTTGAGGGAGTCCTTGGCTTCTCTTCTGCTCTTGGTATGAAATGAGTACCATTCCAGCTAGAGTAAAAAACAGCAAAACAAAAACAAACACAGGAAAAAAAAACATGAGAAGAAAAATTTCAGAACATTTCAGAACAAGGATGGGCAGCACTCAGTGTTTCGTCTCATAGTTCCTTCTGCAGCCAGGTTTTTCCAGCTGAGGAGGCTTTATCCATCCTCAAGAACAGCAGTCCCATCCAAGAACACATGCTCTTGGCAGCGAGCTGGTCCCATCTGATGTAGCAAGAGAACTGAGAATAGCTTTCTAAGGGAGAAACTTCAGACATGGCTATCTAATGCTGTTAGGTTTTTGAGTATTTATTTTGTGCGATTAGAGAATTGGAGATTAAGGGTGGGAGCTTGTGCTGGTTTCTTTTTCTTTCTACTCAAAAATAAGCAGCCGAACATAGAACACACTGAATTGTATCAAACCTGCTGCTGCATATGAAATCCAAATTTTCACTCTAGTTTTGAATTATTTGGAAAAAATCAGGCATTGACATCAATGTTCAGTCTTTGTTTTGTACTGTTTTGTAAGTGTAGTTGGCTTATTTTCCAGTTTTCTCATTTATGTTAAGAGCAAAGAGGTACAGCTAACAATAATTTTGAATATATTGATCGATAAAACCTTAGCAGTTTTGTTGGGGAAAAAAAAAAGAAATAAATTATGGAATTTGGATCACCATTTTTTTCTAACAGGACTATCTATTTTCAAGGAATTGTTAGCAGTGCCTGTTAATTTAAAGCAATCTCACCAGCCACTGCTGTGGGAGGATTACCTGGTCACCCATTCAAGGCAAGACACAATGTCATTTAGAAACAAATCCCTGGGCTGTGCTGGTGCTACAACTTGATTCAAAGTAAGTGGAATACCTTAGTAGTAGTAATAGCAGCAGTAGTAGTAGTAGTAGAGTGTGTTGTGATAAATGATCCTGAGACAGGTCTTGGTGTCTTCGTATGCAGTGCAGACATAGTAACAGAACCATATATAGGAGATAAAAATGACCTCTGTATACGCTTCTTAGAGAGGACCCTACATTTGAGAATATCAAAATACTTAATAGAGATTTAATACAGAATGCCAATACGTTTCATGAGTATTGTTTTCATCTAACTGCTGAGGGAAACAGCAATATAAAGAAAGAGTGGTTTTCCAAAACTGCGATGGTGGAGAATGTGCAGACCCGGCAGAGAAACAACTAAAGTCCTAATGGAGAGGCAGGTTTCTCATTTTACTGATTTTTGCATATTTCTATCTTATTAGTAATAAACGTGATATTTTTTAAGTATGTGCTGTACTGATTATAATTTGGTAATGCGGAGAACATCTGGTTCTGACTTTTAGTTACTGGAAGGTAAGATGGATAGATTCTTGTGTATGCAAGTCAAATCTGGTATTGGGGTATATCTGTATTAGGAAGGGGTGGAAGAAAATTTTTTTCATGTTTCTTTTAATTTTGTGTTTTACTTTACTTTAGATACTATTCCCCTCACTGAAAACTTGAAGTAGAGAGATTTTGTTTTTAATACTGGTAACAGTCTTTATATTTTATTAGCTTTCAGTCTGCTGAGATCAAAAATTCCTATCAAGTATTGACATTTACCAGATGTAATTTATGAGAATACTTTGGCTTTTCTGTATCACTTTATTGGTAGAATGATTTAACTGTTGCCTAAAACCTGAAAAATATATGCAAAATGTGCAAAGAAAAAAATATCATGGTATTGATTGTGTTGTTCCATGCCACATAAAAGAGAAGAAAGACAGAAAAGGAGAAGTGAATGGTGATGGGTGAGATTGAAAGCTAGTGACACAGTGGACTACTTGTATCAAGAGCAATACTCCTTTAGTAATTGTAATGATAATTACATCATTTGACATGTATTAGGTTGAAAGGTAGGACCAACATTGTCTATATTCTGAATGAATAGCAAATTCAGAGTTTGCTGATTTTAAGTTGCATTTCTGTGTAAATACTTGTAGGAGTAGATTTTCACTCTTGCTCTGTTTTGCAGTTTATAGTCCTATGCAGGTAATTTATTAATTTGTTACAGAACATTTACATTTCAAATGCTCGAGTATGGCTGTTAGGCACTAATTTCCTTCTAGAAGGCGCTGAACACCCTTTACACCCAACAGAACTCAAAATTAAAGGCATGAATTAATTAATTCCGGGATTTATTTTACTTCATGAGAGAAAATTACCAACACTGTTAAGTGGTTCAGAGCAGGAAACATGGGAAATGGTGATCTGTGCTGAAGGATGCCAGTTCTGACAGATCCATGGTACTGAACATTCATTTAGTACAACATGGAACTGAAACCTAAGAAAATACTGGAAGACCAGAGCAATTAAAAACTGTTAATTGACTGTGAAACTTTCTGGAAAAAGGAGGGATAAATGAAGAAAGCTGATACTGCTATTAAAATATTATTTCTGCATTTGAACATAGAGTATGTTCAAGCAAAAAAAATATTTTAGACTTTTTCTTTTCTAGTAGAATAAAGGAATTTTTAGCAACTAGGTACTTTTTACATAAAACAACATCACAAAAAGGCAAAATTTTTATTGATGAGTATATGGAACTCTGTACATGAGTTATGTATATATATGCCACAGTCAGCATAAAAACCCATTCCTATGTTTTGGAAATATGGGATACAAAACATAAATGCATTAATGCCTCCAGAAACAAGCAAACAAATTCTGTTCAGTTTCTAAGCTTCTCATCCTGCTGATTGTGATTTGACCCTCCTGTCTGCTATCACAAGCTGGACAGTCTTGTTTGTACTTCAGGAAGAATTAAGGTGATTCTCTAAATAGCAGTCCACTCTAAAAACAAATCATGGCTTGTCCTGGTCTAATGAGCAGGTACAACTGGACTCTGCATGGATTATTGCCATGGAGATTGGAGATGGTTTTTTCTTATGTCAGGATAGTGAGCCCTAAATCTCTTCCTTTTGTCCCTAATTGTTGATTTATAACATTTGTCCTGGACATGATAAGCTGTTCCATTTGTCAATAGAACCTGTTCTCAGAAAAAGGGTTTTTCCTTCTCAATGAGTGGCACCGTTTTTTACTGACAGAAGCACAAGCATTTGAAGCAATGGTTTTCAGATTTGTTTTCTTTTGTGTGGAATAAGAGGTTCCAGGGAAACAGCAAGATTTACTGTTGGAAATGCTTATGGTGCGTTTATAGATATGTGCAACTATCCTTTTCCTAGTCTTGCTGCCAGATGTCTGAGAAGCCTATTTCTAAATGTTATTATGATGAAAAGACTTCAGTAAGATTTCATACGTTGTTCTACAAATACCCGCTTTCTAGCTCAGTTGTGAATTGTGTGAAGGTCCTTGGGATAAAACAAACAGACCAGTATATGGAAGATGAGGACAAATTGAACATCATTTGTCCACTAGATGGAAACAGAAGCAGTGTGTATATGTGCATGTTTTTTTTCTGTATTCAGCTGAATGTTTTACCTCTTGTCTTCACATGAGAGAGAGTAAATAAAGTAATTTTTATGATTGCAGTTCAAGTCAAGAATGAACTGGACAGCAGAGTATGGCTGAAGACTAAAAATGCATAAAAGAACTGAAGTACGGGAGGGGAGGGGTAAGAATAACAATACAAGGAAAGTGAAAATCAGGGACACTGAAAATACTGTATAAATGAAAGCTGCAAAATGCTGGCTCATGAAGAAGATGGCAGAATATGTAAGATTGTTTTGATTTTCTGTTCGTCAGAGTTTACTCATTCTTTATTCCTTTGCAGCAGGGAAAAAATGATCTTGAGTCTTTAAATGTGTCTGGAGTGATTATGTTCAAGAAAGCCTTGATTTAGAAAAGCTCTAGCAGTTCTCACCACATCTCCAGATATTACTGTTTTCATTCAAAGTTGAACTTCTGATGCCCACTTCAAAACTGAAGAACCACAGCCTTCTTAGTTAACAGTTAATCATCTGTTCTGTATGGATCCTTTTGAGTCATAGAATCCTTCAGTCACAGAATAATTTAAATCAGAAGAAAACTCTTCTCTAGTCCACCCACCTGCTGAAAGCAGGGCTGAGTTTGAACTTTTATCAGGTTGCTCAGGGCTTTGTCAAGTTTTGAATGTTTAGCTGAATGCAAACCTATTCCTGTCCTTGACCACCCTGTCTGTGGAGCAAAAAAAGAAATTTTTGTGTCTAACCAGAATTTCCATTATAGCAACTTCTTCACTGCCTTCACCAGTTCCAAAACTCCCATGGTCTCCAAAGCTGAAGCTACTGTAGACCTTCACATCCCCCACCCCCTGTTCCTTAACTGAAGGTCCTGCAAAGCATTTCCTTCAGTTGTGCTGCCCGGTGTCTGAATTACAAAAATGTCACTGATCGACTCAGTTCACCTGAGTTACAAAAGTAAATAGGGAAATTTTCAACACCTGTACTTTAGAGACGCTTTGGAGATAGATTGACAGTAACACAAGAATGACAGGCATGCTTCAACCATGATTGAGCTCACCATAAAGCAGATGTCCATCTGATTTTACATGCCTCCTTTTCCTCTCCACTGATTGTAAAGGCTGCTGGCTGTGCTATATACATCATGGGTGTCTAAAACTGAATTCAATTAGTCACACCTTTGCTGTGTCACACCACATCTCTCTGTAAATCGTGGGTATTGGAATCCTGCAAGATGAAATACAAACTTACTGAATATGATAGTTGCTGTACTCTGAAGAACCTGTCCTATATGGGGATGTCATTGTGGCATTAGCAGCACCATATTTACAATTTAACATTGGCAAGAACATACTTTAATTTACTATAACATTTTTATTGGTACTAAATATCCAGTTAGTTTGCTCCAAAATGTTTGCAAATTAGACTAATGTAGGCTGTAAATGCTTTTTTGTCTGCTCTGCATATCTCCTGACAAGTTGATAAGTTTATCTGCTGTTTCTGTTCCACAGTGCCATACTATAGTTTTTGGCTGAATTAGGCAGTATCACTTTGTTGTTCAGTCTGTGAAAGCCTAGACAGAGTTTTTAAAACTGTTAATAGAAAAGGTTGGTCATGGACAGGTATGTGGAAAAATGCCAATCTGACTGGAAGTTCAAAGGCAAGGCAAAAAAAGTAATTTCCCAGCATCCTGGGAAGAAACCTGAATCTGCACAGATACACTGGCCTTCTGTAGAGGGTTTACAGGCTCTTTTCTTTCTGTTTTGCTGTGTACAAAAATTAATAGGAATAGAGTGAAAAGGTGTTTCTAACTTGCAGGCTTCCTTTCCCTGCCAAAGAGCGTCATTCTCCAACCAGCCTAAATATCCCTCCTTAATTAGTAACAGATGCAGCAGTACGTGCACAAGCGTTGTGTCAAGAGGACATTTGGAAATCATAGCAGAAGGTGCTGTGCCAGATACGAAAGGAGTATGTGAAGCTGAAGCAGGGAGTTGTTAGGAGAGTTCAACAGTTGTTTTTTAAAGATAGGGAGGGAAATGGGGCAGCTGTTGTGGGTTTTTAGGTAACGTTGCACATGACCCCCGCTTCTCTTCACTGGCAGTCTTTATCTATTATTTAGATTCGTCAAAAATGCATAGGAGTTAGAAGAAATGCCTCCATAACTGATCCTCAAAATTATGCTTAAAACTTTTAAGCATTTTCCTCCTGTCTACAAATGGAGAAGCTTTATAGAAGTTTGATGTCCGTGTTTTCTTTTTCCCTTTTCTCCTGCCATCACATTGTTGTGTATGGGAGGCAGACCAGGTGCAAAGATATTAATGACTGTACCAGTACACATAGAAGAAACAAAGAACATAGCAGCACACAAAATTAAGCAAAAAATATTTTTCTATCCCTTCTCTTTGCAGTGCTGTTACTATATTGCTGGTATTTTTATTACTTCTGATGATGTTAAGAATAGAGTAATTGACATATATATTTAATAGAAAGTGTTATTGGGCCTTTAAATGTACTTGTACCAATCTCGACATACTTAGCCCCTCAATTCCAAATTATAATTTTGAAAACTTTTGGGGTTTCGTTTAGTTTGGTTCAGTGGTCTTTCGTTGTTGTTGTTTTTGTTCTGTTACGGGTTTTTTTATGGTGGTCGTGGTTTTATAATTATTTTAGAATAGTACACTTATATAGAGTTACATTGCAAAGTTTCTGCAAGTCTCACTCAACACCATGACTACAGTCCATTATATACCAGATCAGCTATAATTTATAAATACTGATGTTTTCAGTGCATTTTTATACCAGACTTTGTAGACTAATCCAAAATACTTAATTTTAAAATTTATTATTGTGAAAGAGATTTAAATGTATTTTTAAATAAAGTTGGAAAAGTAGAATCATGAATGAGCATTGAAGTGCAGAGCCTTTGATAGGCCCTGACCCATAATGGCATGACCAAGAAGGTAGAGTGGCACCTCTGGTGCCAGTGGTGGCTCTGGTGTCATATGGATAAAGAGTGTCAGGCAGCATTGATGCATCTTAGGTGTCCACTGCCCCTTCTGAAATACTCTGTGGAGAAAGGATGCTTCCAGGAAACCTGGACTTGAATTTCCCCAAAGCCATTAGCAATGGTTTTGGTGTTAGGAATGTGGGAATGAGGTTAGCAGCCCTGCTGCTTGCAGTGGCAAGCACTGTCAGAAATAGATCATTTTTGTTGTCCTTTGGGAATGTCAGATCTGGTGCCATGTGGTTCCTGCTTTCCTCATTGTTTCTCTGTACAATGAAAGGAGAGGAGTTAGGCTTCATGACAACAAGAACTCGCTGTGACCTGACAAATCCATAAAACCCTGTGTGAGGGCTACAGAACAGTGCCACAGGATAAGGTAACTGCCCTTACTGTGCTGGAGGAGTTCTCATCAGTTATTGTTTCCCAAGAGTTGGATAATTTGGAGAGCTTCTCTGTAAACCACTTCAAACAAGCTGACTGGTGTTCAGTCACAAGAAGTGTTTTCGATTCTTAAGTGTAGAAAGGGATTAATGAGGCTTTTCAGAAATATTTTTCAGAAGCATCAAAATCATCTCAGTTCACAGAAATATGGTCTTTGCCATGTGTGAAGTACTTTATAAATAAAGTAATTGTGGCTCAAAATTTGTAACCCTGTACTTACACCCAGCGTGCTTTCAGGTTGAGTTTAAGTACCTGAATACCTTGGGACATTTTCTACCTAATAGTTATATTATGCATAAGCTTTATTTTTTAATCTCACTGTACAACACACCTACAGAAACTGCCCTCTGCTGTGTGGTAACTACTGGCCAGAATCTACCACTTTGCTTGCAATAATTTTCTTTAATGACTCATGAAGGATCTGTGAAATGTATTCATAATATTTATATTACTGTTGTTAAGCCAGTGTGTTCTTGTTGGATTGAGCAATCTGGAGAGCTTTATAAATACTTGCAAATATTGCTGACAAGCTGGAGGCAGTCCAGTGGAGG
Organism: Rhabdornis inornatus; assembly: GCA_013397075.1. NCBI lineage: Eukaryota > Metazoa > Chordata > Aves > Passeriformes > Rhabdornithidae > Rhabdornis > Rhabdornis inornatus. Next base: position 126,537 of record VWZS01001745.1, read on the forward strand.
GACACTAGGATGGGTAGAGGGAGGGAGCACAAGATAAACAAGGGAAGTGGAAGAAACTGGCTTTGTTTTCTGTTACCAACAGGAGCTTTCATGGACAAGCTAGTTTCTTTTGAGAGGTAGACACAAAAAGTAGGAAGTGGCAATGGGTCACAAATTGCAAGAGAAGCTGACCTGCATGACCATAAGAAACACATTCTTCTGCAGACAGAAAAGGTTTTGCCAGAGATGGGATCTCTATCTCTGAAATACTTGAAGCAGTGTAAGGCCCTCAGCATACTGATCTAACTTGAAAGAAGGTCCTACTTAGGCTGTGAGGCTAAACAAGATGACCCCCAAGAGATCCCTCCTAACCTAAATTGTTGTCATCCTCATAAAGAGATGCATCATAAATTAACAACTTTATGTCCTCCTCTGCACTTGCAAGCTCCCTGATGGCAGAATGAGTGTAGGCAGTGGTGCTAACATGTTACGTGGTTACTATTTGCCTCAGTCTTCCTACTGAAATATTTAAAGTTGCCTGTAGTTTACCACGGAATTTTCTTTTACTCTCTAAGTGAAAGTGTATGCTCAAATTCTGGTGTTCCTGCAAGAACTCTCAGTTCTATGTGTGTGTGCTCAGTAGAAACTTGCTTGCACTTGGAAACTAAAATCTCTGAAGACCCTGACATCACAGTTTGCTTAGGCTCTCCCAGCAATTAGCACTGACGAGGCTGTGTGTGCTCCCGACGGAGGGTGTCAGAGCACGCTGTGTCCCCGGGCTGCAGAGATGAGGCAGAGTTCCTGCAGCAGCCAGAACCAGCTGCTGTGGGCTGGGATGTGGCCAAGCCTGGAAGGGAGAGCAGGAAGCCTGTGTCTTGTGTGCATTCAGTGACCCCTTTGTTGGTGCCAAAGCAGTGTGGAGGAGGGAATAGGTTCAAATTTAGTGGGGACAAAACCTAAACTGGGAGGAAGGCATACGGGCGAGGGCTGTATTTATGCAGCTGTGTGGATGTGAGCTGAAGGCATCTTGTGGCCCTGTAGATGCCTATCTACTTTCCTTAAGCACTTCCATGCATTTGCGGCTCCTTCCTGGAATGATGTCTCCATATTCCAGGAGAATATTCTTGAAATATTGAAATTTTGGTTTTGGATAGTCCTTTAGAATAAGCTTACCTGAAGCACAGTTGAACCCAGCTCTCTGTACAGCTTGTACCTGTTGTCTGCTGCTGTGAACATGATGCAGATTTTCCCTAAAGGTGATCTTGCATTGTGTAACTTCAGGGCACATGAGGGTCCATGTGTTGGCTGAGACATGCAGCGCTGGATACACACACAGCCAGAGAACCAGCCTAAACTGTTTTTGACAGGGTGAAAGAGAAGGCACCTGCACAGCAGCTTGCTGTATGTTGAAGGACTACGGTGACACACAAAGAAAAGATAAAGATGCTTAGAATGGAAAAGGGGGGCTGAGCACAACCTGAAGAGTGGATTCTGTGATAAGGGCAGGAAGCAAATGACAGGTTTGTGATACTGGGGCTTGAGATCACACTGGCACAGAATCTGCGTGATCCCTACAACCTGCTTTCATCCAGAGCCTGAATTAGAACTGTATTTCTGTCTCATCAGTGTGCTGCTTCATGCTGAAGGGATGTAAATCTCACTGGCAAAGCACATGTCAAAGTAAAGGACATATGGAGTAACAGCAATTAGACATTTCCCATCGTAGTAGTGTTGTTGCAGTTGGAATTCAGGAATGTTGGCTGATATTTATTGCGTATTTTCTTCCTATGTACATAAGTGGGTTTTTTTCACTGTGCAGTAGAGCTGCAGAACAAGAAAACATAAATCTGCTTTCTGGAAGTTAACCTGGGCACTGCACTAGAAGGGCACTAGTTTGGTCTCCACAGAAGTAACATATTAGCTTTTAAAGAAGGTAGAAAGGGAACATTTCATATTACATTGCTCTTCTCAATTTAATCTGAACAGGCCTGTAGTACATTTTGCAGAAGGCTCCCACGGGGGAATTGTCTAGGTACACCCTGTTCTGCGTGAGTAAGGATGGCAGGGCTGGCCCCACCCTCTGTTCATTTCGTAATTAATTTGTGTCCTTTTTAGTGATAGGATTTAAACTGCTTGGGCGTCACTGTGATCTTGACATGCCTAATATACAACCCAGCTTTCTAAAAAGCTGTTGAAATATTAATGGTTACTCAGTGCATCTTTGATGTGAACTTAAAAGACAGTTTTCATAGAGGAAATTGCCGTTGTATCAAAAAGAGGTTTCTCACCAGAGTGCCTGTGACAAAAAGTAAATCCATTTATAAATTCTGTAACAAATTACTAAATGCTTCAACACCCACATTATGCAAGGAGCGTACAAAGGATGACAAGGATTCTGTGGTGGCAGCAGTTTGGAGAAAGCTTTGCAGTATTTTAACAACTTGATACCTTTTCATTTGTAATACTTGGGAGTTTTTGTTTGATGTGTTTATTTTTGCAGTCTTTAAACACACTTAGGTAAGTTTTCACAGTCACATAGCAGAGCTGTGGTTCTCATGGACCCTTCTGGACTTCAGATGGCAAAACAGAATTCACACAAATCATAGAATCACAGAATGGCTTGGGTTGGAAGGGGCTTTAATGACCATCCAATTACCACTCCCTGCTGTAGACAGGGACATCTTTCAGTGGACCAAGTTGCTCAGAGTTCCATCCAACCTGGCCTTGACCACCTCCATGAATGGGGCATCCACAGCTTCTCTAGGCAACTTGTTCTGGTGCCTCACTACCCTCATGGTGAAGAATTTCCTTCTAATATTATTATTAGAAGGAAATTATTATTATTACTATTATTATTCCTAGTTCTTCATATGTTCTTCCTCAGTGTTTGCGAAAATGTATTTTCTGAATTTTGTTAGTGAGCTATGTTGTCTCTATAGCAAAAACTCAGTATTCCCTGTGGAGCAGGCAGGACAGCTATTGGATGCACTCTGATTGAAGATACCAAGATAGATACTTTCATAAATCTTTTGGGAAGATTTTTTTTTTCTCTGCCTGGAGTCAGCTAAATTAGTTCACGTCCACCATCCCAGTTCAGGAGGTTTGCTGGGAACTCTTGGTCCTAAATAGAAACAGAACTGTGTCCTGGGACTGCAGCAGGGTCTGTCCCTCAGTAAGCAGTCTGCTGTCATTCAGAAATGGTGTGTCACACATTCCCTTGTGCACCCATCAGAGGCAATGTTCACTTGAAGTCAAGCAGTGTGGCATATCAAAGAGAAAATAAAAGAAAATAGGGGCATAGGGAAGAAGATGTCAAGAGGATGGATGAGGCTCTGCTGAGCAATAGGACAAGAGGCAGTGGGGCAGAAACTGATGCACAGGAAGTTCTATCTGAACATGAGGAAGAAATTCTTTACTGTGCAGTGGCTAGAACAGATTCCGGAGAACTAGAACAGGTTGCCCAAAGAGGTTGTGGAGTCTTCCATAACAGAGATAGCCAAGAATGCCAAGAATGATCTGGACAGAGTCCTGTGCTGTGTGCTCTGGGATGGCCCTGCTTGAGCAGGGAGGTTGGACCAGATGACTCACAGTGAGCCCTTCTAGCCCGACCCAATTCTGTGATTCTGTGAAAGCACCTTGAGGAAAAATGCAAGGAATACATCAGTGGAAACAAAGACCTTAGGGAGGGAAGAAGGGGATGAGAAAAGGAGAAAATGAGAAGTGCAAAAAGATTGAGACACTTAATGCTCTGAAACAGCATGAAAGGGAATGTTTTCTCTGATCTTCCCATCACAAGAATGTTAGATCTTGTCTTTTTACAAACTGAACTTAAAAAATCCTAGCATTGCCTTTTCTTCTGACTCTCACTTCTCTAGGTGCCTGGCACCAAGTGTGCTCAGTTTTCGCTGAATTGTACACTTGGATTAGATTATTCCAATAGGCACATTGTCTTCCTGTTGTGTCCTGGGCCCTACTGCACTACAACACATCGTTCAGAAATGGTGCCACAGACTTGATTCTTGAGGGATTGAAAATGAGGTATTTTTGGCTTTTCTGAGAGTTTACAGTCTTAAAAGCCATGATAGCCTCCTTCCCTTTCCTTCATCCTTCCTATTAATCTCTCAAACTGATCGTGGCTTATCATCAGTGACTGGATCCCAAACCTGTGCATCCTCTGCCTTATCTTCATGTGTAGTTCAGAAATCACAGGCAGAGTAATGCTACAGGAGCTGCTCCACAATATTTGCAAGGGAGATGGTGGTATGTGGAGGGGGGCAGATCATAACCTGCAATATATAAGTCTTTTTCCACCTTTCTCTAGTACAATCTCGGCAGGAGAATAAGCATATGGCAAAAGCTTAGGAAATACTCTGTTCCCTTAGTTCTTCAAATGGCTGCTGCTTGTCACAGCTGTGCCTGGAATTCAGAAAGGTTGGCTGTGGAAATTGCAGTTGCTGCTGGCTATTGTAAGTCTTGGGTTTAGAGCAGTCAAAAATCATGAGTGCTGTATTTATTCTGGTAATGGAAAAAATATTAGGAGGGTTTTTTCACAAGGGGATACCTACCAGCCTTACTGGTCCTGAATTACTTCTTGTTAAGGGACTTTATTAAGCTGCCTTTCCTTTTGTTTAGTATGTCGTTCCTTATAACAAATTGCTATTTTTGTAAAAGATACTGAAGAAACTACTTTTCCTGTGGACTAAATAGGGATTGTGGCTTAGACTTCCCCATGCTTGGCTGCGCTCCCACACTGGTGCTTATATAGTAATTTGTAAGTGAGCCTGAGAGGTGCCATTTACAGACAGAAGACAGGGTAGAGTTCAAGGGAAGAGTAGAGGGCTTTACACCTTTCAAAACTGTCAATTTCGTGCTACCTCTGCCATACACCTCCTCTGAGCTCTCTGTGTATACATTGTACATAACTTGGGTTTTCTTCTGGCAGTAAAATAGGAATTGTTGGCACAGAGCTGTGAACTGACATGAGCTTGCCCAGTATTTTTTTACTAAAATTAGAGGAAAGAGGTCGTACCATGTTTGTATTACACAGCAAGTGTTATTAACTTTGTGATGTACTGACAAAGGATAACAAAACTAGGTTGACTAATTAAATGAATTGTAATTTACTTTGTAGTAGAAAACATATTTTGAACTACCACAAGTTGCTACTCATGTCTGTCTTCCTTGCAGGCCTGTCTTTTCAAAAGCATTGTGAAATAGTAATTAGCTGTGCCTGTGAAAACCTAAATTCCTTTAGCTTTGTATCCTATCTCCTGTATCTCCAGTGGTTGCTTGCCAAATACACAGTGAAGAACACCAGAGTGGAGCAATCACTGAATAATGTGCCTTCCTCTGGTGTTGTGTGTCTTGTGGTGTTTGGAGCCAGAGGTGGTACGTGTATATTTATTACCTTTGAATACTTTTGCAGTGAAGTTAATGATTGCTCTCTTGACTGTGCAGATGTAGAAAATTTTAGGATCCTAAATGCCATTTAGCAGGGATCTTCACAGCTCAACTACAAGCTGAGTGGAGAAATGTGTCCTTTTGTTCCTTTGAATCTGCTACTTCCTAGTTGCATTAGCTTTCTTTTTGGTTTATGGTTTTTGGGCCATTTCATTTTTCTTTGGGGAGGGTGTTGGGGTTTTTTTGTTTGTTTGTTTTGGGAGGGATGATTGATTTGTTGGTTGGGTTTTGTTTTGAGGTTTGTTTTTTTTTTTTCTTTTAATTTAAAGAGACAGTGGTCAGTCAGGTCATTTTTTTAGTTTTATAAATCTCACTACTTAGCTATCTCTTTTCCAGACAGGGAAGTCCTAGCATATTTATTTTAAAATATCCATTCTTTAGCTTTTTTGATAGGCTTCTCTGAAAATAGTTTAGGATAGGATGTTGATTTTCCTTTCCAGTTCAGATGAAGTCAGGGAAGGAGGTGTACCTGTGTGTTCATAAACAGATACACAAACTTCTGCCCTCCACTCCTCACCTCTTTCATCCTCAGAGTTTAACTCTGTGGTAGGACTTGCACACTGCAGCTGGGTGAGCACAGAGAGCCCCATCATGCAAAATCAGCTGTCAAATGCAACAGCAGCTGTTTGGAAGGAGTTTACAGGCTTTCTGCAGTGATAATGGGTGATGGTTTTTCGACTTACCTTCTACAAGGCAGCATTAGAGGTACTCCTTTGTGATGTTGCTTCTCTAGATGCTTAAGCAACTGATACTTTAATCTGCTCCTCACTTAACATGGCTTGAAAAGGGCTTGGCAATTTTATGGGAAAAAGGATCCTGATTTGAGCTCAAAATATCTCCTGAGTGATTTCTAAAAGAAGAAAACTTGTAAAAACATATTTGATTTATGGTTCAGTGAGACATACACAGGCATGTTTGGGGGCCAGGTGTAGATTAATCTGTCAGCATTTTGCCACTGTCGTAGGAATTTCCAACATGTGCCACCATGTTCCATGCCCTTAGGGCTCAAAAGGGATCACTCCTATGTTTGGTTTCCCAGCTCAGATAACAGCACAAACATCTCACCAACAGACCGAGACCTACACTGACCTATAATAGCAGTCACTTCAAGAAAAGTCCATCTCTGCCTCACATGATAAAATTGTGCCCTGTGCCAGGGACCAGTGCAAATTTAGGCACAATGTGAAGTCTATGGTGCATAGTGAAATGGGAGCAAATTTTCACAAAATTATGTGGTGCTCCTAATTCAAAAGTTATTTTCAAAATGAAGAACACCCAGAATACTTAACATGAGCAAACCACTAAGGAATCACCAAGCCATTTCAGGTGGAGATTTCCATAAAAAACACCTGATGCTGAGATTGTCACCTCAAATGGGTACATTAGAGCAAAGATTAAAACGTTCAAATACTAGGTGTTCTAATGGGATGTTTAAGGAAGACTTAGCAGATGGCATTGTTAGCTCTGCTACTGATACATGTTTTATTTTAACATGTTTCTGTTATCTTTTATCTCTGTTTTGTCATGTAGACCCTGAATCTACTCTCACTACTCTTCCAACTTCCAGCAATTTTTCTCTCTTATGCTAAGACAAGGTCACGAAAACAACTAAAGTTTTTGAGTTTTGTTTTACAGTTATCACGGCAGTCTCTGGAATACCATCATTTTCCTTTTTCTCTTCATTGAGATGTTGTGATTTCATTTGGATGCTTTCCTCAAGCTTAATCATCTAGAAATGAGCCTGGAAATTTTACATTGTATACTGTAGTGTTTCTCATTTTCTTTGGTTTCTGATTTTGCTGCAATAATTTATACCTTGAAAATCGTATTTTTATTGATAATTTGACTTTTTGTTTTATTCTTCTTGGCAGACCTAAAAATATTATTAAAGATTTTAAAAAATTGAAAGATTGTAAAAAATACCTTCAGCTTTTCAAATTTCAAACAAAGCAAAGCTGGGCAGTAAACTTATATAAAACTTCATGCTGTTGCTGTTTCCTAAACCAGCTTGCTTAATTGTCTTTAATATACATGGTTCTCAGATTTGTTGGAGCCTAAGTTGCTGGAGCTGGTTATACAGTCAACACAGAAATGTTCTTCCAAATTTCAGGTTCATTTAATCTGTATAGATGTTCTCATTAAGTTCATGTGTGACAAGTGAAAACAGTACAAGCTGGTTTCTTTTGTCTTTCATGCTCATTCCTGCTGAGCACAGGCCAAGACAAGGGACCAAATGTACTTCTGCTTGTGCTTCTTACTCCACCCAATGTACCCCTGAATCATTTTTAAGTTGTGCATAATCACTGGCAGTCAGCCTTAAGGCACCTCATGTGGAGCAAGGGTGATTTCTTGTTTTCTTTATCCCCCAAAATAAATGCTTTCAATGCCAGTGAAAGTACTGGGCTCATCTGTGCCTGGTTGCTTGTTTCCAAATTATGGCTGCCTCCCGCATGCCTGGCAAAAGCCTTTTTTCAGTCACATGGAAGGCTGGTTTGACAAACTGATTTGGCACTCTTTCCCCACCATGCTCCCAGCTCACCCCATCACCACCTCCAGAGGTTGCAGCCAGCTGCTTCCCTTCCCCAGTCCATTATACCACCAGGTCATACAGCTGTTGGGCCAGGGGACAGCAAGTGGCCTTGGAGCCTCCTTGTACCTGTAGCACAGCCATCTGTGCCTGCTGGAGGAGCTGGCAAGGAGCTGCAGCCAAGGAGGAGAGATCAGTATCTCCAGGTGGCAGATCAATATCTTCATATGGCAGATCAAAGCACCTCAGTTCTTCAGGGCATGAAATAAGACCTTTGAAGTCAGAAGGTAAGATTCCATGTCTCTGCACACAAAAAGCATGCCAAGAAGCCCAGAGAGAAGAAAAGTGATAGAGCCCACACAGAACAAGGAAAGCTTTAGGGCAGCAGTAGTGGCATGTATCCATAGCACCCTGGGAAGTGATCAGTGGGGCTGTTTGACATCACTGTGCTACAGATATTGAAGAGATGCCAGGCTAGTTTGTAGAGATCAGGGACAACTGATTGCAGCGTGGAAAGATTCCCTGTGCTCCCTTTCTTTGATAAGAGCAGGAAACCCACAGAGAGATTATCCAGCTTGTACCTGTGGAATATCCTGTGTCTCCTGCTTAAGGCAAATACATTGGTTTGGGATGTGATTTGATTTACTATTTAGGTTTCTTATATGTGTCTTGAGATGTTGAAGGAAATCCCTGATCTCATGGGATACTTCATGGGCAAGGAAGAAAGCAAACTGTGTGTAGCAGAGTTGTAGAGGGAAGGGTTCTTGGCTAGACGTGAGAAGTAGGACACAGGGTTTGTGAGGATATTTATGGTGGGATTTCTGGTTAATACAGTATCTAAATATTGCTGGTCTGTAAATAACAGCTTTATCATCTATTGCAATGAATTGTAGTATCTAAAGAGTTCTGATATAAGCAGGCTCAGCTAGAAATATACAGGTTTACTGTCTTCGGACTTGCAGACTTCACAACTACAAAGCAACAAAGCACCTATGGAGATGATTTAGGATTTTTTCTCCATATTTGGCTGAATCTTACTCACTTTTACTCAGATTTCCAAAAGGGACTGATCCATCTTCAGGCTGGATGGACCCTGCAGGCATTCCTGGCAGGGAGGAGGCATCCACCCAGAAGCTCTCTGCAGCCTTGGGAGGCCAGTTTGCACAGTTGTCCCAGGCTCCAGCAGCATTTCATACCCTTGTACTGGCTGATGTACTCCAAAGTAAATGCAAACATCTCAGCTCCCCCATCTCTGGAATGCATTAATTGTGCAATCATACAGATAGTTCCTCCTGCAATACCCACCTGGTATTCCTATCTTAGGAAGAACAACATTGAACATCAGGGAATAGGAAAAAACGAATAGGAATTTGAACATCAGAGAGTAGGAAAAACGGGTGGGAGGGACAGGGAGGATGGGCTTGGAAGGAGAAGGGAGGTGTGATGTGTGCATGCAAAGTCCCAGCTGCCTTCAGTTTCTGTCACACTGGTCAAAGTCAACCTTAGTGAGGTTCCTGGGAGTCTGATGTAATGGCAAAGCTGTGTCAAATGGTAGTGTCAAAAGACATTGTTGGTCTTCTAAGTGTGAAGAAGGGCTTTTGAGCTGTGGATTGTAACTGCACTGTTAATTTTATGTTTTCACTGCTCAAGAGCAGCAGTATGTACTCTGAGATCCTTTGTGGAGCTGGTCCTGACCACATGTGGTGCAGCAGAGGGAACATGGTGCTGTTGTGGGGAATATAATCTGTCTTGTTTCTATTGTCCTCTCTTCTCAGAACCGTTGCCATTTTTTTTCTGCAGTAACATTTGCACGCTTTCACCAGGACAGAGTGTATGTAGATTGTGTCTGCACATCTCTTTTTCTTTGAGTCCTGAAGCAGTTAAGTCTCTTGGCTGGCTGGTGAGAAAAGGAACAGAGAGACATATTGTAAAATACAGATGGAATTTTCTGTGTCACCAGTGAGGCGAGGCCTCTGTCTCCATGTCAGTCCCTCTTGTTTATTGTATTACTCTTCTATCTCAGGAAAGAAGAGTGAGCCTAGTATTAAAACTTAGAGGACCATTGCTGGATATAACTGCTTGGACATATTTTTATTTTTTAAAAGTATGCTCGTATGTATTTCAGCTTCCTATTGTTTTGTGAAAGATTAATTTTCTGTCATTGCCTGGACACTATCTGATGTGATCCATATTTTTTCTTACCTTTTCAAAAGAAACAGCTGAGAGCATCTGGAGAAAGAATGATCTTCATGTTTCCTAAGTTACCAACATTTTTTCCTATTTTGAAATTAAAACAGTTAGTAGTAGTAGTAGTAGTAGTAGTAGTAGTAGTGGACTTATATGTATTTTTATTGTCTTGGGCCTGTCTCTGTGCTAGGTGTACATGCAGAAACTAAAAGTATTATACTGTATACTATACTACATCTTGTGCAGACATAGCAGAAATTATTTGCACTTGAATTCTGGGGTAACCATCAGAATGTGATGGCTGATGTCATTCAGTATAATGTTGTCTTGGTTACAGAGCTTTGAATGTCCCCTCTGTAGTTTGCATATTCCCTCTGGGGACTGTCTTTTTATGTGGTGCAGTGCCAAGTTGGTGCAAGCAATGAAGACAGCCTCTCCAGGCATAATTATTTTTTCCAAAGTCTAACTGCATTCCCTATTTTAACATTACTTTTAGCCCACCTATGAAAGGAAGGTGATGAAAGTCACAGGGGAGCCCCTCCTCAGAGACTTCCAACTCAGTTTTGAAGGCTGTGGGAGAAAACCTGTAACACTTGACTGGCTCTACTCAGCTGGATTGCAAGCTGAAGAAGAATTTGTCATAGAGATGCAAATAAGCTTCCAAGCTTGAAGTACTGAACTCAGATTTCCTGAGTTTAATCCAGCTGTGACCAGCATTAAACACTAATGAACATCTGCCAAGGAAGGGCTTTTTAATGGAAATAATGTTGTTCTTTTGGTAGAGTCTTTACTGCAGTGCTTTAGAAAATAAATCCATGTTTTTCACAATTTGCAAATTTCAGCTATAATGGCTGATGTAAACCTGTCCAACTGTTCAGGATCATTCTGGCCTCAAAATCAATGATAGAGAGCAAACATTATGGGCTTGTATTGACGAGTTCACTTCTCAGACATGCCAGTAAATGCGAGTAAGTCTGAAATGTTGCAACACATTAAACAGACTGTGTGTTTACTTTTACCATCTAATCCTTTTCCTCTGTTTCGAGCTTTTTCAGATCTAACATTTTGCTGTAATTTCTGCCTTTCTCTTGGGTTTCTTGAATGTCAACTTTCCATGGAAACATTTTGTTCTTTCTTTTTATGTGTTTTCGTTAAAAAATAATTTTGTAGCTACCCAAAATAGCAAAGATCAAATATTCTGAAAGAACCAGTGTTTGTTTAAAGTTAGGGGGTTTCTATCAGTTACTCAGAGCTTGTGAATGAGTCTAGGCTGGTTCTTAAGGCAGATCCAATTTGTGCAGTCCCTTCTTACTTTTTGGAAAACCAGAATAAATGTCCACCTGTGGCTGTAATACAGACTAATTGTTGTCACTTACTTCAGTTGAATAGCAACATTTGTGCATTGGCTTTTTGTTCTCAGGCAGGTGTACATCACTGATACCTTAGCTTCTTCTCTGCTTATGTAGAATTATTTAGTCAATCTCCTCCTGTGGCTTCTGGTCTCTGGTGCAATCCCTCAAGCAGCACTCAGCCAGGTGTTTGTTCCATCTAGTAAGGCAGGAGGGAGTGCTCTCCTCCCTTACAGCCAAATTTGTTTGAGGCTGTCTCTCACTGTCCAGACATGGAAATGGCTTTGAAACTCCTACCCTTGGGATCAGCTTGGCACCGATCAGCCATTCCCCGTGGGCTTGGTAGTGTCCCCTCACCCTGCCTGGGTGCTGTCTGTGGTGCATGATGGCAGTGCCCCCTCCCAGAGTGTGCTGGCGACAGGACAGCTCCCTGCCTGTGCGGGCACTCTGAGAACCTCTTTGTGTGGGGATGAGCAGCTCCAGCATCCCATCAGGCAAAAGCAGACAGCTCTGCGAAATAGAAAGAATCACAAAATTCACGTTCATTTTTAGTTTCTGTTTGAGCTTCTTTCTATAACATGCATTTTAAAAGCTGCTTCCAGGTATAGGTGTCGTAGAATTTATAGTTCAATACTTTGGGTTCTTGTCTTCTTTCTGCAAGCTTTTTACTCCTTTTTTTTCTTCTATCTTTTTCATCTACTTTTTGTGGGCTGCTTTTGGCTCAGCATAATAACATCTGCAGTAACTGAAAGTACAGGAATATTTAAATGTTGTATGAGGGGTTCAGCAGTGTAAGTCTCAAGGTAAGGATTCTGCAGCTGTCTCTTGACAAATTCTGTTGAAACACTTGCCATAATGTATAATTCATCTCACCTTTCCAAACTTGCATTGGCTCTGCAGGACCATCAAGTCTTAGCAGTTATTTAAATAAACTGATACAGTATGATTTGCTCTGTAATCAAGAATTGTACCTAAGTGAAGGGTAATGTTTCACAAGGTCACTCTTGTTGCTATAACAGAAGCAGCTATCTTCTCCAAAAATATGGGAATAATTACAGACTTTTTGATCCCAATTTGAATTGCATTCAAGAAATGTAGTTAACTTCAAGATATATTTTAGTCATCAGTTAGTCGTAAACATTCATTTTTCCCTCTTCAAGGTACTGCTTTACCATTGAAATCTGATCAAATATACAGATCATCTTTTAGCTTAACAGATTTTGTTTTAAATACATTACTGAAAATTAACTAATGCTGATTAGTTATCCTTTCATTTTCCTTCACATATCAACATTGCACATTATTTGCTTTAAAATAGGTTTTTGGATTAGTTTTTGGCCTGCTGTTTTCTGATTCTAGTCCTATCATTTAGTCTCTGTTTTCTTAAACCATATCAGTATACCCTTAGACATTTAAGTTGAAAAATTTAAGAAAAATTCTATCCATAACATATCAAATTTGGAAGATGTATAAGACAGCATGTTGCATTGATTAAAGAAAATCACAGATACCAAGATCTCACAAACAATTTCTTTATATTACTGTTGAGAGTGCCTTGAACTTAAAATGAAAAAAAATATACAGTTGATATTTGTCCATGGGCATTGGGATCTAACAGTTTGTACCATGGGAAGGTCCACTCTTAGTATGATGCTGAAAACCTGGATCTCAAAAATGCAGGAAAATTCAAAGATCCTTCAGAAATGGTCTGCTAAAAACAAACATATGCTTATTGATGTTTACTAAAATTCTACACCTTGAAAATTTGGAAAATATTGCTGTCAATATCTTCCTGTTGAAAAAGAAGTCATAATGTTCTTCTTTGTGGTTCACTGTGTTTGGGCCTGCCAGGATTAGTGCAAAAGACCTGTGACTGAGCAATAAAATGGTAACCTCTGCAAAACTTCCTTAAAGACATGTTCTGAGGCAGTTTTTAAAAAAAAATTAAATATTCTGAGCAAAACTGATAAACCACATGGGATGTGAAACAAAGCTGCCAACATTAATTGTAGTAGGAAATTAAAGAGTAACTTTCTACCCAAAACTAAAGTAGATTTTATTTTTTTCTCTTAGACTTGTGTAACTCCATTTTACCTGCTGATATTGAGTCATATAATAGTACAACCAGCACTAACTAGAGAGGAGTTTTTCACTGACACAGAACAATTCCCTGAAGTAAAAGTTCATATCATCACTCAGGGAGAATCTCACATGACTCATCTCACAGTTTTTTGTATTCATTGTTTTAAAGACAAGTCTAACCCTCTTGAACTCATCATGTTTTTCTGCTCACCTGAAGAGGGAGTGAATTAATCACTTAATCTCCTGTTCCTCAGTGTGCCAAAAATTTTATATAATTACAGCTTGCAGTTGTTGATGAGGAGATTGTGTGATTATAACATTATTGTTTAGACCTGTCTGAGGAACAAACTCTTACCGTGCAGGGGTATAGATGGAATCATCACATCACAGTTTTCCTGACTGTAGTCAGGAAAATCTGACTAAATGCACACATGAGTGGTCTGTGACTTTTTTAAAGATCAGTTTGCTCAGTAAGGCACTGGAGCAAAAACCCAGCTTCTGGCTTTAATGGTGTGTTTGTTGACATTTGCAAAGTTGCAGGGGATACTGAGAGACATCTCAAGAGAGCAAGGAAAGTTGGGCAAGAAGTGAAGTGACACATGGTTACTGTAGGAGACGAGTTCTGCAGTACCTGTCTTCAGGGTTTCCAAAATTCCAGGGTCTCTAAAGCAGGCAAGGTGTATGTCATTGTAATACCTAGTGTCAGTGAATAGCACGTATATCCGTGGCTAACCACCTGCATTTAGAAAATTGATTGGAAAGAAAGCTTTCTAACTGACTGGCATTTAGTGTCTTTAATATGTGTCTGACACATTGGAGCAAATTTTGATGACAGGATTTTCTGAGTAATCATTTTGGATTTAGCAACTGTTCTTCCTTTGAACCATCTGAACTCAGTTGAGGCTCATAAAGCAAAACTCTCTGCTGCTCCTGTTTCTTCCCTGCGAAAAGCAGTAATTTTGGAGAGATTATGTGTAATTTTTAAATGATAACTTTAATGGGGGCAATTGCCAAAGTATTCATGTATTGTGTATAAAATGTTCATAATCTCCTGACTTTAACTGCATATTGGAGAGCTCCTAGAGGAGAAGGCAGTATGTTACTATAAATGGTATGCAAGACTGTTTCCTGACTGACCTATATTTCTTTGATTGTTTTAAAGGCTTATTAGATCTTCCCTTATGGATAGAGCCTATTAATCTTTTGGTAATCTAAATAAAGCATGGGAACAGTATTCCTTCTGCACAAATGGCATTCCAGGGAATGAACCCCTCCTAGGCATAGTATTGTTGAAAGTCTCTGCTTTTATCAGAAATGAAGTCTTCTTAGGCATGCTAAAGACTACAGTAATTCAGGAGACCTAGGTTGGTCTTTAGTTAACTTGAATGTTTGGGCTTGGCTTTTTCCTGTCAGGAAATGTCTGTATTTTCAAATTAAAAGAAAAAACACATCTTCCCTCTGAACACCTCCTGTAGTCATTTGAAAAGGCTAGTTTATGAAATGTCATTGGAGGAAGATGGGAAACAAGCCAGATGGGAAAGGCTCATTCTTTAATAGCCATCAAACCTTAATAATATCTCAGGAGCCTTTATTTCAAGTACTGTAGAGTACTTCAAGTATTTTGTCTGTGAGCCTTCCCTCTGTAAGCTCTGAAGTTCAGGGCTGACAGCACTGGATTCTTAGAAAGATAAAACAGGTGCCAGAGAAAGTCAAGTTTAGCAGAGGATACATAATGTAAATAAATCATTTTTGGCAGTCTGTCAAAAAAAATATTATATTTCCTCTATTAATCTGTCCACTGTGATTTTGAATATGACTGTTTTGTCTAAATCTCCTCTGCAGTAGTAAAATAAGGATTTGTCTGGAGACTTAATTCTGGCCACCTAGTTCCATAGAGATGATCAGAAGATCTTTTAGGTTCACAGCCAGATGGCAAAAATAAAAGCTGAAGGAAAATATGTATTATTTCCTTAAGTCCAACTCACTTCTGAGTCATGAGTGTCCCCCATTTGTATGTTCTCTGGTGTTTTGTCCACCCTAGTGCTAAATTGCCAATACTTCTGGGGGTTGGGGTGTGGTTTTCCACTGTTGTTTTAATTCCATCAGTCTAATATCATTGACATGATCTCTTCTCTTGTTTGCTATTTACATCACCCTGAATTTCAGATAAAGTCAAGATGCGTCCAGCTCAGCAACTTTCCCATTTTGGGAAGAACTTCAGATACTCCCTGTTTGTAATTTACAGTTGTGTCACATACATTCCCTTTCATGTGCAGGAATCCAGCTGGGATCCAAAGCACATATGTCACGTCATGGCTGTGAGAACTGCTTGGTACTCTGATTTGTTGGTTGGGCTTTTTTTAAAATAAAACTTGTTTGTAAATTAGCAGGACTTAAAAATGTTCTATCACAATATTGGCTTCATTTCTGACTGTTAGGAGTGGAGATTGTTGCTTTATAAATACTATTAAAAGGACAATCCTAGTAGGACTACTAGAACTTTGCTTGAGAGGAGACAAAACTGTTGTCACAGTGATTTTCCTTTTGAAACCTACTAAAAAGAATATTCTTACAAAAGCACTGCAAAAGTGCAAAGACTCATGTTCTTGTTAAGTTTGAGGATAGAAGGAGAAAACAATACTTCTGTTCTTCTTGGGTTTGATTTTTATATTTCACTTTGAAGTTGGAAACTCATAGTTCATGATTCACTGCAATAATAAAGCTCTGAATTATGGGATGAGTAAGCATCCTGGCTACAGTAACAAAACAGACACTTTAAAAAGCACAGGAGAAATCTGGCATGACTGAATATTCTCAAATACTCAATCCATTTTTCTTTGGGATGCAAAAGAAAGTGTTATGGTCTAAAGGTGCAAAAAGAGTGAAAATACCATATAAGTCCCTGTATACTTCACAGTCTGTCTAAAGACAAAATTGAGTGCTTGTCATGATGAAGAATTGTGAGGAATCACTAGGACTTCCAGTCTTCAAAAAGTTTTCAACCATCACTGCCACAGGAATCATTGGACTGCTTTGAGGACTCAAGTTCTTTTGACTGCATGTGGCCTTGCTTGCCTAGGATGGTTTTTGTAGTAGCACTTCTCAGGGAATGACTCAGTAAAATCCTGTGGAGTTTCACTCCAGGTGGAGGTAACAAATGACCCTCCTAGCAACCTAGCCTCCATATCATTTTTATCTCCGTATTTTTTAAATTGCTATATGGTGACTGTAACAGGGGACTTCTCTCTGGACTGAACAACAATTGTTGCTGCCTTTTTGGAATGCCCTTCAAAGATGTTCAGATAGCTGTTCTGTGGATAG
Source organism: Rhabdornis inornatus (assembly GCA_013397075.1). Classification (NCBI taxonomy): domain Eukaryota; kingdom Metazoa; phylum Chordata; class Aves; order Passeriformes; family Rhabdornithidae; genus Rhabdornis; species Rhabdornis inornatus. The sequence continues at coordinate 143,442 of VWZS01001745.1, forward strand.
AACTGGAATTTTCCTATTTCCAATGGACAGTGTTGAAAATCTCTGTAGAGTATGAGGTAGGATTTTTCTGTCATATATGAAAGAGATACTGCAAATGTAACAGGCAGCCGTTGTTTTGAAGAATGGTTAAAATCTGCAGAAGTCAGAAATAACTTGAAAGGTTAACAGTGGAAAGTACAAGAATTTAGGAATTGACTCTGGTCTCCTAAAAGCAGTGTGAACTAAAAGGACTGGATGTCAAGAATAAGGCCAGAATGGCCAGGGCCAGTATTTCTGCGAGTTACTTCATTCAAATGTAAAAAGGTTGTGGATGGGAAATAAACAATAAGAAACATCAGGACACGTTTCTGTTTAACCAGCGCTGTTTTCATGATGTTTGGGACATAGTGTCATTGTCATCTTACCCGTAGAGTTTGGGATATAACATCACTGTTAGTGCACAACTGCATCTTGGCTGTGAATGAAACCTGGCAAACTCATGGCCCTGCTTTCATGGAGCACTGATTATAATTAGACCTGATGTTTGACACTTGTTAGATTTGTGAGGAAGACCTCAGTCTTCTGTTGTGCTGTCATTCAATTCTTCAGTTGTCCTTAAACAAGTTTGCTGCATTAGTGCTTGCTTGTCTCTTCACACTGCCCTTGCAGCCACTTGCTTTCTCCTCCGGTCTGTTACCTTAGTATCTCTCTTGGGTGATCCCAGGTACGTGCTGTTTCTGCTCTACACTATCAGGGTGTTCATGTGCCAGACCCAGAAGTTGTCTTCACTGTTTGAACTAAGTAACAGTGACTGCAGGCTTACATCAGCTTACATTTCAGTTGCAGTTTGTCAATATTATGCTTGTTCTGCCTTACCTCAAGTCTTTTGCTGCCCTTCCCTGCCTTCCTGTTACAACCACTTATGCCCTCTTGTGCTATTCTTTCCAAACATGTAATTTTCTCATTCTTCTTCTCACCTGTGTCTTTGTCCTCCTTTTTCTTTTTCTCTCTGTTTTGACTCCATTTGTCTGCTCCTGCTGCAGGTTAGCTGTGCTGTAGCTTTCCCTTTGTTAAAACATTCTCTGTATTGTTCTCAGGCTGGCACTTGTGCTGTTTGCTTTCCTAACACCACTGCACAGACATTTACTGCTGCCAAGTCTTGCAAGGTGTGCCTCACAGTAACCTGCCCACCATGGGCCCCATGTCCCAGCCAGGTTCTGGGGCTCAAGGCTTGGTTCCCCCTTCTCCTCTGGTCAGACCAAGGCCTGGCTACCTTTACCCAATGCCAGTAGCCACTGCAGTACAAAGTGCCCCATCCACACAGCTTCTTGTTTATAGGAAGGGAGCTAATGTTAAAAAAACGGAAGTAGGTTGCAACATTTAGTCAGGAGCATTAAGATGTTCCCTCGAGTGACTTTTCATTAAGTTTTGTAAAGTTGCATTTCTTAAACCTGGGTTCACACCTGACAGTCTTACTTCCCGTTTACTCTGAGTATTTTCCTCTTAGAGTTTGGGAGGGTGTTGGAGCCTGGATTGGGAATGCCAAGTTGAACTTTAGCTTCTCTTTCTGGAAAGCTTGTCTTTCTGGTGCTGGTTCTGAGCACCAGTCTCTGATAGTTTTGGAGGGGCCGTATCTCAGCAAGGATAACCCATCATCACTGCATGGTGGGGAGCAATGCATTTGATTTTAGACAGATGTTAACTCTGAACTGGGCTTCAGACTTGAAATTGCTAGTACATATGCAGGAGAAAGAAGGATATTTACAATTTTTATCAGTACTGAAAAATTTGTTTGCACTGAGAAGGGCATGGAAGACTTTTTGTGGTGTTTGATAATTGCACATTCTGTTTGCCCACAGGACCTCATTTGTGCTTCCAGATTTCCTCATATGCCCTACCACATAATGCTAGTCAATAATGAACATCTCCAGCAATGGCTGTAGCAGATAAAAGCATTACACATTATTATTTTTATACATAATTTCTTGAAAAGTTCCTTTCAATTTAAGTTACAACTATGTGAGCAATTAAGTGAGAATTGGAGATGGGTTTGTTACATTAACTGCCTTTCATTTACAAATAACCATGGCCTTTGGCTTTGCTTCTCTTTATTTGTTATATATGAAGGCAGGCCAGTAGATAGGGCTTACCTGAAAGAGAAATCACTTGATTCCACCACTGCACATGGGAGGGCATGATTTGGACAGCGTATACCAAGTACCATGGAACACGGCACCTGTACACATCCTCACTCCTCCTTGTCTTGGGTAATCACCAAGTAATGCTGCGTGGTTGTTTTTCCCCCTCAATCCTGAGCTTTATTTACTTACTTTGTGTGTACTGCCCTTATGGACCACATGCATGAGCCACTTTGATTTCTGTTCTGTGGATGCTTAATAGCATAGAAAGTGTGGGAAACCAGCACAGCTGTTGGACTTCTATGCTATCAAAAAAGCTCAGCTTCTCCAGGTTTTTATGCTTTTAACTGCATCAGTTTCTTGACTTGACTGAAGATGGAAGAAGTTTTTGTCTGAAAGAATAGCCAGAATAGTTACCTGTTTTGCAGAGATGCCTACATAATGCATTTTGAGCAGTCACCAAATTAATCTTCAGTGAAGAGGTAAACATCCCACTGTCATGCTTCTAAGCAAAACACCTGAATTTATCATGAGCTATTAAAATATTTAAACTTATTCCATGGGCATAATATTCTCTTACACAGCATTTCCATTCTGTTTTCACTGTGATACAGCATATCAGAGTTATTAAGCTGTGCTTTGTTTCTGTCAAGTATTTTGTACAAAAGGATCTGATTTAACATTGGTATGAAATAAATTCTATTATTTTCCACAAAAAATTGTTCCAGAACTTGGTCCATTTTAGGTAGGTTTTACTTAGGGCAAAAACTGGATCATATTAGCAAGCAGCATGATGAAGAAGTGAGCTGATTGTTGTCTCCCTGTACTGCATCTCCCACTCTCTGTATAGGATGTCTGACAATTTGTCAGCACTAGATTGTACCTATTTAACATATCATCCACTGACACCAAATGTGGTTCATTTTTCTGCCCAATTTAAACAAATTAGAATTTGCTGGTAGCCTAGAAATAACTGGCTCTTATTAAATGATTCAACCTTTGATGAGCTTGGTGGATTCAGGAGCAGGACCTAATTGACAGAGCATTTACTGCCAATGTGCAAATTTGAGCTACAGGAAATAACACTCCAGCTCTTCATAGCTGTTTTGAGTGTTAAATGTAATGAATTCCCTTCTTTGTATAGCCATTTCCACCTTTCTCTATTGCACTCTAGCAGTGGCACATTGCATGTGCTTTGAGAGTGGATTATATGAAGAGGTGTGCAGTTGCATAAGGTTTCATCTATCACTGATTTGCATATTGAGACGTGTTATTATTCTGTGAGTTTAACTTTGCTGTAGGTTTGACTACATGAACCTTGTAAAATTCACAACCAGAAACACCTCCTTTTGTTCAACAAAAGTGCAGGCCCTTTTATCATTTTGTGTTTAGTTAGCTTGATTTTTATCAATCAGTCATGCTCATTACTATTTCACCTAACAAAGTCCAACACTAGTAAGTGGGACATTTCTGTACAATTTGTGTACTCCTCCACTATTGTCCCTGCAGAAGTACTAGAGGTCTGGTGGCAGTAGGACTTTCTCCAAGATGATGATAAACTGTTTTGCTACACCCCAGTTACACATTTCAGTTCTTTACTCTTCCACGCTTCCAGCTCCTTTTAAAGTGATATTCTATGACAGGGACTGTTAAGGAAGGAGGGGAAGGGGGAAGAAAAAGAAAAGGGGAAAGGAAATAAAATCTCTAAAATAATTAACCTTCTGACACTTTTTTCTATGTTTTTTCCTGTTGAAATGGCATATTTGGTCAAGCCATTATCTTGAGTAAAGCGAGTGGTTTTATTAACAGCAGTTTGACTGGAACTTACTGGATTAGATAGGAAACAAGTAAGTGTGCATCCATGCTTTATTTTGCTGTCCTTTGTTTTGCTCTTCTAGTCTATTTAAAGTCTTGGTTGACAGCGTTTACTTTCAGCCCCCTGCTGCCTTTATGCCTAAATGCATTCAGCTGAGCTATTGCTTACAGTTATCACATTCTGGGACAGTTTGTTCAGAGGGAGCTCACACCAGGTCCTGCAAAATGCTGGTAATTGACTTGTGTGGGAAACAAGGAATTCATGAGCTCTGCCCCAGGAATGCCAAGACTTACACAAGTCAATATGTTAAAGTTTTCTTCAGTCAGTCACAAAATCTGCGGTTTTGAAGGCTGGAAACTTGACACAGAAACTGGAAATGTTTATCATAAGATAATATTTCTTTCAAATAGTCATAAAATAAAAATATATGTATCCATATAAACTGCTTGACCAGGATTACTGAATCTCAAACAAAAATGCTCCCTTTTCAAAAATTCTTCTGTCTGTTGAAGGAACATCTGTTAGAGAAAGAATAGTCCTGTCATGATGAAGTGGAAAATAGAGACTTGGGGATACATTCCTCTGAAGTTAGGATGTAAAGAGACCAAGTCTGAATCTGTATTCTGCATTGCTAATCCTGTCCATTGTAAATGATGCCATTCTGGTTGTGTTACAATCTGTTTTCCTAAAAGAGTTTGTACATCTGAAAGCGTGCATAAAGCTGGAAAATTCCAGAGAACTGATTATTAAAACATTGTAGAGCCTATATCTAAGATTCTGCTGAACCTCTCAAAATCTAAGTGGTTTGATTAAATTCAGTTCATTTCATTATATTGAAAAGTGACAGTATGACTTTATTTACCCCTACAGATGAGAACATAGTCTTTAAATATTGTATGCTCTAGCTATAAATACAGTTATAAATACATCAACAGAAATATTCTAAGTTAGGAGAGTTTTCCAATATATCACTTTCTCAAATTCTTAAAGTGTTACAGTAAAAAACCTATATTTTCATGTAGCTGAGGATAGAAACAGGAAAAGCTATAGCATGTACTTCCTTGCACGCTATCTGTTTATAGAAGAAGGGAGAGACACGTCTTCTTCATCGTCAGTATTATGCAATTGAGGCAATTTTATTCATATCTTTGATGTAAAGGCAGAAAATTTAATTCATTTTTCTTGTTCTGTTTTTAAGCAGTTATTTTTCTTTGTTTTGCTTTTATATAATAGTATGATTTTCAGTTAAACAATAAAATTCAAACTTGAAAGCTGGACCACTCACACTTCTAAAAAGTTATAATACTGTTCTTGAATCTTTTATACTATTTTATTTTGGATTTATGTTACGATAATTTACAGCTTTGTGATCATGTGCTGTTTCTAACAAAGGCATTTACTATATGAAAATTGTTTGACAAATGATACAAAACTGTAAAAGCTCAAATCAAGATAAATCCCAGAAGCATTTTGGAGTTTTGCCATAGCTGTCAAACACTGAATACCATACCAAAAAATCAGACACAATAGTAAAAATGTTCTGTTTAAATACTTTCTGGAAAAAGAACTGTGCAATTTTTTTCCATTTGCAGCAACAGTTAATTTCAAAATTTGTTTCAGTTTTAAACTGAAACTTATATAAAGTCGAGTGAAATATAACATGCTGGCTAAGGAAAAAAAAACCAGCTTTTTAAAATCTTTCCAATCAAACTTCAATTATTTTAGGGTGGCAAGATGAATTCTCGATGCTTTGGGGAGGCAGGGGAGGGAAGGGGAGGGCAGAGAGGTTTAATCTAACCAGCATGTGAAATCTATTTACAGACATATGCTCAGGCCTTGTTCATTGTCCAAAGTGTAAAATCAGACAATTTTATGGGATGAGCAAAACAGGAATTCATAATACTCAAGTATTATGATATATGATACATAGTATTAGTTACTGCCTGATGCAGATGCTTGGCAGTGTGTAATATAAAGTACACAATTAAAACCACTGAGGCCAAGAAATACAGATTGCTCAGGCATGGAGTGCCTGTGTCTGTCTATGCTATAAATAAAGGAGTCAGTGTTCATGAAGGCCACAATATCCTCTTGTGTAGCAGGAAGTACATAGTGCTTGTGGATGACAGTATCTTTTTCTGACTTTGAAGGTAAATATCTTGTATGAAGTATTATCAAAGAATCCCAGGATGATTTGGGTTGGAAGGGACCTGTAAAGATCCTGTAGTCCAACCCTCCTGCAATCACCCAGGATGTCTTCAACTAAACCAGGACGCTCAGAGCCCTGTCCAGCCTAGTCTTGGATGTTTTCTGGGTGGGCACCCACCACCTCTTTGGGCAATCTGTTCCAGGGTTTCACCACCCTGACATTAATACATTTCGATTCTGATATTCACAGCTGTGATACTGCCAAAACATTTGCAAAGAACTTTGCATGCAGGGTCTAGTAGCATCATATTATTCCCTTTTCAAGGGATCATTTCACCACTCATAAACACCTGACTGTCATCTACATCTTAAGTGCATTTTGGAGACATTTTCTTAAATAAATGATCGTATTTCCCAGGTAGTCTGTGAAGAGAGGTAGACACTTCCATGTGCATTGGATCTTCTTCTGAAAGCTTTCCAGAGCAAATAGGGAACACTGGCAATTAGAACCTTCAAAATCAGGAAAAAATTAAGGCTTCACTTTGGAAGCAATGAGCCATACCTGCAACTTTTGCTTTTGTATTTCTCACAAGGGTTGATGTGGCTAACTTATTGTAGCAGTCATTTTATGACCTTTCATCGTTTTGGTTTTGACAAAGATTAGAAACTATGGCTATAGAAGTGGCATGTGGCATAACATGCCCATGCCCAGAAGTCCCCTTATCTCCCTCAGAACAAGGTTATATCCACACAGCATTGTCCACACAAACCTGAGCTCAAGCTCGAGGTAGCTTGTGTCATGAGTGGGCATTGTGAAATGCCTCAGCTGCGTATGTGCTAAGCTGTGGTGAGCCTGGTAGAAGCTCTGCAGTACCACACCTTCTTTAAAGCAACTGAAGTGCTAATTCAGGTGTGTCTGTGCTGGACTGACCAAACTGGGGACAGCCAGTTGGTCCAAAGGCAAAGAGCCCACTGTGCTTGGCCTTGGTGTCACCTCCCTCTGTGCAGTGCTGGGCCCTGCAGTTTAAGAAAATTTGATTGCATCTCAAGGAGGGAAACAAAGCTGGTAAGAGGGCTAGTGACAGGACACATGGGAATCGTTCAAAGCTACACCTTGGGGGAGTTTGGACTGGACATTAGGATGAGTTTCTTTAGTTGGTCAAATGCTACTACAGGCGTCCTAGAGAAGTGGTTGATGCCCCAAGTCTGCCAGTGTTTAAGAGGTATTTGAGAAGTGCCCTGAATAACAGGCTTTAAACTTTGGTTAGCCCTAAAGTGGTCAGGCAGTTGGACTGGATCATTGTTTTAGGTCCCTTCCATCTGAAACAAACTTTTCTGTTCTATTCAGTTACAGCTGTAGGGCTGGCAAATTCTTATGCCAGTGACACTATCACTTCTACACGGTACAAAAGAGAGTTTGATGCATCTTTCAGATTTGGCTTCTATAGTCATCTACATGTATACACGTAGGAATTTAAATCTTGCCTCATTGTACATAAGTGATTGGAAAAAAATTTAAATACTCAATGATGGTGCTGAGTTTCCTTTCAACAGCAAGTTAGTCTGGGGTTTGGATTTGTTTAATGTGTATCCTTCTGTCCCCTGCTTTTTTTTCTGACAGACCTTTTGCAGCGGCCACAAATCAGCAAATGCAGATCACCTGAAATGGAGACATTTTCATGTTTTTGGACTCCTGGAAGTTTTTATAACCTCACTGTTCCAAGAATACTACAGTTATTGTACAAGAAGAGGTAATAAAAGCTGAAACAGGAAAAGAGAGAAGTAATTTATTTTGCCATGCTTGTTAGGTTGTTGCTGTTAATTTTTTGCTGTGATATGAGCCATACTGTTTTTAAGGGTATAAACCATGTTTTAAGTACATTTTTTCCAATGTCAGAATTTACTGGTAATTATTAAGCAATTTGCAACAAAGAGCATTATTTGGCAAATAATTAAGAACATATTCTAATTAAATTTAGGTCCAGGTTGCAGAATACAAAACTGAACACTGTATGGCTTGGGTAAGGATTTTTAAATAGACAACTTCAGTTTATTCTTTATCTATCTAACCTGCAACACTCAGTGCACAGATGTGGAGGTTGGATACAGCTCCTTTTAAATTTTTATTAAAGTTTTATGAAGTCCCCATTGATCAATTGCTGTGATAAAGTCTGAATGTACAGGTTCAGAGAAAAGGCTGCTCTGATACTGGGATAATGCTAAATTGAGTCGTGTTCCATTATGATTCAGCTCCACTTTAAGCTTTTTTAAATTTCAGGTTGCTACAATGATTAGCCTGAAAAAAGACATGGGCATTACCAGTAACGGCCATTAAGGAAATAGGCTTTTTGTTCACAGGAGCAGGAGTATGTGAATTTCTGTTCCCTCTAATGAACAGGGTTTTGATCTTTTTGATCTACAGACGCTTTTTGATGATGGTAATGATATATTTGCATAGCAGACTTAAGCCTAATGGCAAGGCTGGCTTTCTTAGTTCCTCTGAGACATCTCAGACATCACAGAATCATGGAATAACAGAATCATAAATTGGTCTGGGTTAGCAGGCACCTTAACGTTCAGCTGTTTTCCAGGCTACTAAGAGTACATGAGTACCTAAACTCAGTTATGCAGGTTTCTTCAATAGTGGTTTAATTGTAAATCACCATCAATATCAACATGGTTTTATCCCTTTCATAAATTTTACAACTTAGCAGCTCTGTGTCTTGTAACATCTGTAATTTGTACTTTATAAGGTCTATAAATCTCTCTCTCTCACAAATATTGCATTTTTGTTGTAATTCTAGTAATGAGGAAGACTGGAAAGAATGCCCTGATTATATCACTTCAGGACAAAATAGCTGTTACTTCAACGCATCCTACACCTCTGTGTGGACACCATATTGTGTCCAGCTTGCCAGTAAAAATGAAGTGTATGATAAAAAATGTTTCAGTGTTGATGAAATAGGTATGCTTCTATTATGTATCTTACCTCTATAAGCTTTTGTGTTACTTAGGCTGTATTTAAATATTGCCTCTCAGAAAAGTTAATGTCTAAAATATATGATATATAGGTAGGGATTTGATTTTGTAACATTATAACATGATCCACACCAGAAAATACTGCCTAGATTGGAAGAAAAATTAAAGGATAAAAGATAATATGTGATTTATTTTTCTGTGGTCTTTCAAATGTGTGCATGCTTAAATGAGCTTGTCTTTGCTGTCACTTTGAGTCCTTTCTAATGTATACTGCATCTCCTTGTACAGCAAAGTTGATATTAAAACCTTGATTCTGCAAAACTCTGGAAGCCAAACACTGTTTTGTTCCTCAAACAACTGTGATCTAAAGGATCAGGATGTCTCGTGTTTCTAAGCTAGGATTTATAATTGTGGCAATATGAGTTGTGACTGCCTGGGACTTTATAGATGTTATTGCTTGTTCAGAGTGGTAGTGTACCTGCATATCCCGATATTTACTCCTACATGTGATTAGAATGCCCAATGCTCTCTTTTATTCAACTGAGCAAATTTAGACTAGTTTTTCAAATACCAGAATTTTTCAGTGTATTTCTATATGAGCTACTAAATATTTGTCTTTCTGTGTTACTCCAACTACTGTTTTCATTTCTAGTCAGAACTCTAGATTTAAATTTTGTTGCATAATTGTTTATATCTAGTGTTTTATAATCTGCTATTCAGAAATATACTTCGGTAGGGAATACATTCTTAATCTTCTTTATTAGTTGCTTGGGTGAGATTTGTGCAGAACGTGTCTACTGCCAGTTGGCAGAGTGCCTTCTTGTAACCAAACTTGCAATGACTTTGACATTCCAATATATTAGATTTTAATCAGAGAATACATGGTTAATATACTTTTTGAGTCCTGAAATAATTTGTCAGTGTGTAGTGAGAATGGTCATTTCACATTAAAAACTGGTTCTTTTATTCCAAATACTCTGTTTAAACAGTACTACCTGATCCCCCTGTCCACCTTAACTGGACTCTGCTAAATACTAGTCAGACTGGGATCCATGGGGATATCCAGGTAAGATGGGATCCACCACCAACAGCAGATGTTCGGAAGGGATGGATTACTCTGGAGTATGAGTTGCAGTACAAAGAAGTTAATGAGACAAAATGGAAGGAGGTATGAAACAAATACTTATTATACCTTAGTCATAGTGCAGTGCAGGCTTGTTCTATCTCTAACACTCTTGTGCCACTATGAAAAAGACATTTGTAATTGCTAATTAGACAATGCCTTAATTCTTAAAAAATATGCCTACTTTTTTTCTCACATTTTCTAGGAAACACTGTAACTTTATGTGTCAAGATAGTTGACAGGCAGGATAATAAAGAACGCAGAAAATAAAAATAAAAGTAAAAATAAAAATAGAAAACTAACTGTTAGATTAGTAAGTATAGGACGAGTCAGATATACGCAAGTTTTTTTCAAGGATAAAATATTTATCTATTGTTTTCTTAAACTTCAAAATCTAACTCATTGGAGCAATGCTGCAGTTTCACTCTTCAGATTCCTTGCTACAAATGCCTTCTCTAATGAGTGTTGAAGCACATTAGAGAAGTAATTATCTGGTAATAATTACTTCTCTAATGTGCTTCAGAAATATAATAACAGATGTATAACATGTTATTATATTTCTGAAGATGTCTTCAATGTATAACAGAAATGTCTGGTTATACATTGTCAAGTTATACATGTCTAGTTATTACTAGTTTTTTACAGAAAGGATAATCTTTGACTGCTTAAATATACCATAATGCTTAGTACAATAGTAGGTACTATAAATTAATTTTTTTATTAGTTATATGTACAAAATCCCCCCTTACTGAGACTTGTTTGTAGTTTTTCTCTATGTCTTGGGATGATTGCTTTTTCATGCATAGCCTTTATTATATTTCAATATATTTTCTAATTGAAAATAACTTCTAAATTGAAAGAAGATAAACTATTAATTAGTAAAGTGTTAAAAGCAGTAAATTATAATGATAAGAGGACCAAAATTATTTTTTGAGAAACGTTCTAAACTGAATAAAATCTACCCTGACATAACAGGTGAGACAGAGACGAATTATTGGTTACTTTTTATGATGTCTCTCTCATATGGCTTTTACTTGATTTAATCCATGACAAATGCTGCTTATCTATGCACTTCATGCTGAACTCCATACATCCTGCTCCATCCAGGAGTCTTTCATAAAGGCTCTGATATAGTCTTCTTGGCTTTTTCCAAGTGACACCATTATTTGGGGTGCATGTAAACTTATCCAAAAAACTTCAGTGAACTATTTCTTTATGGCTTAATAGCATGAAATAGGTATATATTGGATATCCTTCCCAATGCTTCCCAAATGGATATTCTTCACCTATTCAAAACATCGGTGATGTACAGCAATGGTTCTCCACAATCTTATGCTCAACTACTAGCAGAGAAAAGCAGTCTGCCTCCTCCAAAATCTGACTGTTTGGTTGTAGGAACATTGGAGTCTGGAGTGACCAGGGATCTGACAACTCCAGAGATCATACCTACCAGCAAATAGTGTCTCAAGTTTAGGTTATGCAGCTACAGAGATTATAGGACTGTATTGTTGAAGCTTCCTTCAAATTCCCAAAGGCTGCTGTTTTTAAGTCCTAGCCATGATGGTTTTTTTCTGGTATCATCCTTGATTCTGCAGTAAAAGTAGAATATAATATCTGCCACATGGATTTCTATTTTGACCACTTTTTCCTTATTTTTGCATGCTTTTGTAGGGCTGCTGAAATTAAAATACATATTCTTAGAGGTGTAAAACGGAAAAAGGCAGAAATTTCACCTATTAAGACCTCCAATGTGATTTCCTAAACCATTTGATATTCAGCAGTATCTAAGTATGTTTCAGCTAATATAGAAGTTTCAAAGACCAACAATCTGATTGATGCTAGCACTCACACAGTTTCCATTATCACATTTTGTATATAGCTGAAGATTTTGGGGACCTATACATTGTTCTCCAAATCAAAACACTTGTAACATGCAATATGTTTGGTTATAGCCATTTAATCTGTCGCGGAGATTGCAGTAGTTTTAGAACTCCCTTGTTATTTTAACAGCATTTTTTGGCAGTTAGTGATTAGTGAAAGATGTTCACACCACCTACTTATGGCTTGTAACTAGGGAAAGCTGCTTTTCTTCTGTAGGTACTGACTGTGCCTACAGAGCACGGATTCTCTGCTTTTGGTCCCTTGAATCATAGAAATGCCTGATGACTACTAAGTCAACAGTAAATGGTGTGAACGTTCTCTGAACTCTTCTTTTGGTATTCTTAAAATTCCCAGTAGCAAAAATGCCTTTAAACTTTCACTTCTGAAATCAAGCAGCAGTGTAAAATTTCCAGTAGAACTCAAACAAATAAATCACAGTCCTTCTGTCTTTGCAGTTGAAACCCCGGCTTTCAACAATGGCTCCACTGTACTCTCTGAAGACAGCAAGAGATTATGAGATACGAATCCGATCAAGACAACGAACTTCTGAAAAATTTGGGGAGTTCAGTGAAATCCTCTATGTATCATTTTCTCAAATAGGCATTGGATGTGATCGTTGTACAGAAGGTAAATAAGCTAAGTGTTTTTATAGCTGTGATTCTTGTCTTTTCAGTGATGGGGTGGAGGGTGGTTTAACCATGTTATATGGTTGAATACATAGGTAATCAGCCTACTACATGATAATAATTTAGAGAGATTGAGAATGTTCAAGTTCCGTATACAAGCTCAGAAGTAAAGTCAGCAAGTCTGTTTCACAGATCATCAGAGAGTAAAAATACAAATAGCTTTAAGAATCGGAAATAACTACTGTTGCACATCTCATAGAGTCTAAACCAGAATTAAATCTCATACTTTGTCATCTAAAATGAGCACTTCAGTTGGGAAGAAAAGAATTGTGATTTCTTTTAATAGTGTTGGCTAAGTTTTTTTCCCAGAATTCTATGCTTTTCTGATTATCCTGGTATACTGTCAAGGGCAGTGAGTGTTTTACTCATTCTTGCTTTTGACTGGTACTCATTTTAAAGTGCTGTTAAAGACAGAAGAAGAAGCAGCCATTGAGAATCACATCTTGTCTATTGAAGGAATGAGGCAGTGCCTTTTCAAGAAGTGTGAGCTACTAAATTAAGTCTTCAAAATATGAAGGCTTCAGCGAGTAATTTTAACAAGCTGCTTTACATCATCTTTTCAGGGTATTAGTGAAAGTGTTGCATAAAACAACCTGTAACGCTTATCTTTCAAAATCTTGCTAGATTCTCCTTTTTAGCTCTTCCTATTATTAGTTCTCATTTCTAATTTATGGGAATAGCTAATGTTCTGTACATGTGGCATTTTTTTATTAATCCTATCTGCATTAAGTGGTCAAGGTTTTCAAATTAATTAAATTAAAATACTAGGAAAATCTAAGGCCATCCTACAGCCAGTTTTCTTCAGTCACTGCAACTCAGATTCTCCAAGCTGATACAAATTCACACACCTCACACAGCAGCAGTGAGCTGATTTGATTGAGAATTTACTTTTGCTTCTTTTGTATATCGCTCTCAGGAACACGGAATTAAACTTTAGATACATTTCATGTATTAATAATTTAAAGTTTTCTAATGCAATGTTCTAACTTCTTGAAGGAGTTGGACATTTGCTGGTCTCACTGACGTGACGATTAGTTACTAAAATAGAGATCTGTTTAACACAGATGTATCCATATAGGACTTTATTGATTCCTGAAAGTGTGTCTGGTCAAAATCTGAGCTGGGAACACAGGCCTCAAACTTGTACCTGAATTTTTTATTTTGTTTTTTCTCTGAAAGGTTATTTATGATCATATATAGAGTTCTAAAGCTTTCTGTCCAGTGTTCCTTGACCCAAAAAAATGAGTGAATTTTTGTAGGAAATTGAAAATAATAAAAAAATGAGAAAAATCTAAGACTAAAGCTAGAAAAAAGTTCTCTATGCTTTGTAATTTATAATGTCATATTAAGAATAATGGAATTGCTAGTATTTAAAAGATAAAACGTTTCATTTATCAGCATTGTTCTTCATTTCTACTAAATTGCATTTCTCAATTAATTTCTAAATTCTTTGTAGCCACCTGAAAGGTAAATAAAAGGGGCTTTTTTTTTCAGTTGATTCAGTTGTTTGACAATATGATTAATGTTCAACCTTTAGAAAGAGAAGTAGTATGTTTTTTGACACCACCATACTTCAGTTTTTGTGAGAGAAAAATAGTTTGCTTGTGATTTTGTGTGCTATTAGTAATGTTCTCTCAGTTTGGATGAACAAGTAGTAGCATGGTCTGTGGCATTATATGCCCTCAGGACTTCTGATACTATGTTCCAAGCAGGCAGAATGTTCCTCATGGCTGGTTTTACTATAGACGTTATCTTTATTAAGATCTTGTTTAGATTTATGAAATCAGTCTGGTTTAGCAAGGAATCTCAGAGAACTGGTGGAAACTGCTGAGACCAAAAGCAGCTGTGGATTAGGAATGATACTTCCCAATTCAGTGCCACAACTGAGACTCTCCCAAAGCACACCCCACTCGCTCAATCCCCCCTTCCCCTTTCTGCTCCAGTGGGAAGGAGTTGAGAACTGATGACACAAAAAGTGAAGATCACGGGTTGAGACACAAACAGTTTACTGGAAACAGCCATGAGATAAGAAAACAAACAGTAAAAGCAACAATATTAATAGCAAAAGTAAACAAAAGACAGAGTGGTTCAAACCCTCTGGGTGAGAGATGCTCACTGCAGAGACAACAGGACAATGTCAGACAATGCCACCACATTTTTCAACCAGAAGTCACACCTTTCTTCTTGGAAGCCAGGGAGTCCCTTTGTCCACCCCTGGCAGTGTCCTGAGGTGGGATCGAAGAACCTCCAAGTGCTAGCCAGAACTAGGACAAATGCACATTTTTATTTCTGCTGAACACAGAACTTTCGCATTTAAATAAGAAAAATTTTCATCAATTTTTTACCACTTTGGAATCCTCAGGTGGTAGAAGACTAAGTTGAAATTAGAGATGGGACAGCGATGGAGATTCCTGCTTATATGTTCATGTTTTGTTGTTTCAGAAGTTGAGTTTCCATGGTTCTTAGTTGTTGTCTTTGGAGTGTGTGGGCTGGCTGTAACAGTGATCTCAATCATGCTGTCTAAACAACCAAGGTAGAGACTCTTTATTTGTTGGATTTTATGTACCTGTAGCTTAAAAAAGGAACAAATCAATTATTTCAAATTTGGGGGACTATGAACCATTTTGAACATTTTTGTCCATTCTTGTAAACTACATATAACTGGAATTAGTATGTATGGGGCCTTTAGCACAGGGAATCTGATTATGTTGATCTTCTTCTTTCACTGCAGTACATTTTATTCTGCAGAATTTACATGATTGATTTACTTAGGTTTTGAAGGGGGCTGTTTTTTTAGCTCACTCAAATTTTGTGCAATCTATTTTTTATTCACCTTCAGTTTAAAAGTTTCATAGAAACCTATGTCTGTGTATTTGATTTTGTTCTTAGACCATTCCACTAAACTCCACTTCTTGGTGCCAAGGGAAAGAGCTTGAGTGACAGGGGAATATTTGGTCTCTGTGGATAAACTGCAGCTCCTGTAGATAAGAGGAGTAAAATGAAACAAAGCACAGAATTGCATTATTTGTAAAAATTACAAAATTGTGTCATATAAAAAAATGAAATAATTAAACACACATAAAAATGATTGGTCTTAAAATTAATTAATCCCCTTATACATGTTTTCAGGGATAGGTTTTGGCAGAATTCAACTTGGATATCATATCAGTACTTTTGTACACTATGGAGTAACACCTTGGTCAAGACCTGGTGCACACATGCACGTTGTCAGTGGTCTTGTGGATACACTTTGAAAATGAACGCTGAGTAGTTTTGCACATGCCATCAAATGGTGAAATTTCATTTCACATACTGAAATTAAAACAGTATGGTGCATTTGGAGTAGATCTAAAAAATTTTTTTTTCATTGAGCAATAATTTTTTATTTCAGAAGCTCTGTGCTTTGACAGAGTTTAATTTCAGAAAGCCCTTCCCTGCAATATTTAAAAGCAAGATTTAAAAGCAAGTCTCCTCATACAATTAATGACAAAAGCTTGATGTGTCAGAATGGAGCAATATGCATGTGGCACCAGGAGCTAAGGTCAGCACACTGAACAAGGGGTAGCTTAGCCTCAGAAAATCGTGAGGTCTGGAGCTCTGTGTATCTCTGATCAGAGTTTATAAATATCTTCCATGCTAATTGTGAATGCTGGAAGAAGCTTTTCTCCACTGAAGACCTTCATGTGGAAATTTTTTCTGGACTGCGGGCTTGTGCCCTTTCCTTCAAACTGGAGCATTTAGTGGTGGAATGGCAATGTATTCTGCAGAGAAGCAGCCTGCACGGGTTTTCCATAATGCAAAATATCCAGGCTTGGTTTCCTCCTGATTCTGAAAGATACCAATTCATATTTTCCTCAGTTCTCATCTCACAGGCTCTGAACAAATGTCTCTAGGACAGATGCCATAGGTTTAGGTCATTAGAGCTGAGAGATGAAAGCCTGAATTATGCTAGGCTAAGAAAGGAGCAGAGCATAGTTCTCCATCCCAAATGTCTTCTCCAGGCATCGAGTGGTAAAGTTCTTTGTCTGTTTCAGTAGAAGCAATGCCCAGTCCTGTCAGAATACCTGATTTGTAGATTCAACTGTAAAGCACAAGTCCTAACCCTGATAGCCCAACCAATAGTTTACACTGCCTCTCCAGGGATTAGGTGGAAAATTACTGGATTTCTGGCTCTCATTAGGCTTGCTGGGCAGAACTCTGAGGATCTGCTCAAAGCCAGAAACATCTGAGGAATTTGGGCATGTCATGGTTAAGCCAAAGGTGCCTAAATTTCTCTCTAGGTACTCTTTAAGACTTCTGTGACCCTCTCTGGACCTCACCAAGGTCACTAAAAAGGCAGCAAAACTAATATTTGGATTTATATCTACCATTTCCCACCCCTTACTTTCTAAAACAGGCAATTAACCCAGTATAAAGAGGGTTTTGAATTTTCCTTTTGCTTATCTGTTTGCAAAAGAAGCAGGGAGGTAAAATGGAAGAGATAGTCATAACCAGCTAACTGTTGGATTATTATTAAGGGAAAATCATACTTCTGTTAGAATTAGGGGGCAGAGGGGGTGGTTTGGTTTAGAGGATTTTTTTGTCCCCTAAAAAATTACGAATGCACTTTATGAAGGATTAGAATAATATATATTTCCATAGCCTGCAAATGCCCGAGCAAGTTACTAGACCTTTCTCTACAAGAGTAAACCCCTGCCTTACTTATATATTTTTTGTTGCACTAATAATTCAAAAAGAACTGTCACAGAGATGGCAAAACACTAGCCTAAATTCTTGCAGATGTTTTTCAGTTTTATTTATTAGTTCTAAAGAATTTACTCTTTCCACCAATTCCAATTTTTCTGTTCCCCTGTTTAAATTTATTGGGCATATGCAAGGCTACTGTGTCCCTGAAAAAAAATTTGGAAAAGTCACCACATACTGAGATTTATATCAGGTTCCATTGAAAAGTATGTAAAAAGGGAATCTATTGACAGAGCTCTAGGCATTTACACTCTTTCTATACAGCGTTGAATTGTCAAAGTCCAGGTTCCAAAATGGATTGCCACATAAATTTGAGTTCAAAAGGGAAATTTTTAAATTTAATTTCAAAAAGGGAACTTGTAGAAAATGTGTTTCTTAATTGGCAATGAGAGAAAACATCATTTATTTTCCATAGCAGTATTTGAAATTTTATTTTCAAACATTTAGGTTTTGAAGTAGTTAAATATAAATGCAGTGTAATCCTGTCTTCTTTCTAACTTCCTCAAAAAAACCCCACTGTCAATTAAAAGTCTTTTTTTTTTTTTTTCCCAGGTTAAAAATGCTTATTTTTCCTCCTGTGCCAGTTCCAAAGATTAAAGGGATTGATCCAGATCTTTTGAAGGTAATATTGTACTCTAAAATCTACAGTGAGAATGTTTGTAGTTGTAGCAGATGACAACTGTTATCCCAGGCAGAAAAATTTAGTAGAAGAAAATTCTGACATCTGGGGAGTTGCCATAGAATTAGTTTGCATAAAATAATTTGAAATTCCTTTGCAATTATTACGTAACTACAGTCATCTTTATATAAGTTAACATCACTAAAAGGACAAGCATTTCTCTTACTTCCTTTATAAAATGTTTTTTTATTTGCTTTGTAGAAAGGAAAGCTAGATGAAGTGAATTCCATCTTAGCCTGCCATGACAGCTACAAGACACAGCTATACAGTGATGACTTGTGGGTTGAGTTCATTGAGTTGGACATAGAAGACCCTGATGAAAAGAACAGAGCCTCAGACACTGACAGGCTCCTAAGTGAAGATCATCTGAAATCTCACAATTGCTTGGGAGCAAAGGATGATGATTCTGGACGGGCCAGTTGTTGTGAACCAGATATTCCAGAGACAGACTTCAGCGCAAGTGACACGTGTGATGCCACCTCTGATAGTGATCAATTCAAAAAGGCTGCTGAAAAAGAAGAGGATCTCTTGTGCCTTGACAGACAAGATAATGATGAGTCACTTCCGAGCTTTGCCAACACAGACCCTCAAGGCCAGCATAGGAACACTCAGTCTGAAAACAGCCTCCTGTGGGCACCCTTTGGAGACAGCGTTGAGTCACCCCGCCCATCAGTCCATACCCAGATAAGCAACCAGAATTCACTGACAAGTACTGACTTCTACGCTCAAGTGAGTGATATTACTCCAGCAGGCAGGGTTGTACTTTCACCAGGGCAGAAAGCCAAGCTGGGGAGAGCACAGCGTGAAGGCTGCACAGAACAAAACTTCACTGTGGACAACACCTACTTCTGTGAGGCAGATGTGAAAAAATGCATTGCTGTGACTTCCCACGAAGAGAATGAGCCGCATGTTCAGGAGCAAGGCTATAATGAAGATGGCTACTTCACCACAGAGAGCCTTTCCACTACTGTTGCCAACCTTGGAGCTTCGACAGCAGCACCCCCAAGTTCAGAGACGCCTGTTGCAGACTATACATCCATCCACATCGTCCAGTCTCCTCAAGGCCTTGTGCTCAATGCCACCGCACTGCCGGTGCCAGACAAGGAATTCAACGTGTCTTGTGGCTATGTGAGCACAGACCAGCTGAACAAAATCATGCCATAGCTCTTTTTTGACTAGGTGTGTGTAGTGTTTCACAGCAGAGAGTCAGTTTTGGGCTTGTATGCTGAAATCATCAAAATGAAGTCTAAACGTTTTTTGTGGTTCCTATAATTTTATCTGAAATGTTGCAGCGTAAAATATACATCAAAATATTCCTATTGTGTTCTGTAAATATTATCTATGAATTTGTCTTGAGGCTGTTTTGTCTTGTTCTTGTGGGTGTTGATTTTTGTGAAATTAAACATTGAAATTACTGTTTCATGTACAGTAAATTGTGCATTTTGATAAAGCTAAAAATCAGGTGGTTTAAAGTGTAAGAATTTAGAAAAAACTGCTGTTGGCAGAGATCTTTATATCAGTATTTGGGAACTGATCATATAGGTGAAAACACAAAGTAGCTTGACTAAATAAAACATCTATTTTGATTTATATAAATTGGTAAAATATATTTTAATACTTTGGTCATAAAACCATAAATTTTATGGTTTTCTACTACTCTAAATACTGTAGTTCAATTATGGTGACCCATTTAAGTAATGTAATTGCTGCAGTCCTAAAAGAAGACTTTTCTGGTTTTTAAAATTTTGTTCACAGCTAAAAGAAAAAATAGATTTTTACAGAGCCATTTTATACCTCCAAAGACACCTATACAAAAATTTTGAAATATTGTAGGAACTTAAAAGTAACTGGTTCTATTACTTTCTTACAGTAACTAGTATA
This sequence comes from Rhabdornis inornatus, assembly GCA_013397075.1. Taxonomy (NCBI): domain Eukaryota; kingdom Metazoa; phylum Chordata; class Aves; order Passeriformes; family Rhabdornithidae; genus Rhabdornis; species Rhabdornis inornatus. The sequence continues at coordinate 163,495 of VWZS01001745.1, forward strand.
GGAATATACATGCAATTTAAAGTTCTGTATAAAATTTTAAAATATACAGCATACTTGGGCAAATTATTCTGTTCTTCATCAGATTCTAGTTAATGCTAATAATAATAATATACTTTTTATAAGAAAAATCTTGTTGACCACAGTATTAAACACTGTGCAACTAAACTCTCACTGAAAATTTTTGAGAACATGTGAATAAGCTCTGATAACTTAGCAGCATAGTATCTTCATATTTGACCAACTTCTGAAGCCCTTCCAGAGCCAAAGGTATCACTACATTTTAGTCTGTGCCACATACAGTCTTTATAAAAAAATAAATTAAGGACTTCAGAAGTTAGCCAGCAGTTAATTTTTGAAGATATAACAGGATTAAAATACTTCAGTGGAACAAGGGGATCAAGTGCAGTATTGTTCAAACGTGGTTTTCGTTTTTGCAGCCTAACAGCATCTCCTCTGACCGTGTTAGGCAGACTTTCAGAAGGAAAGGAGAGAAAGCTGAAACTCAGTGGGGAAGCTCTCTTGTTCTTGCATGTGTTAAGAACCTGATAGAGCTTTGCAATGAACTGTTACTGTTTCAGGAGTGTTACCTTCCTAAGCCATGGTTTCATCACAGCAGGGTTCTTCTTAGAAAGCAAATAGGAAATTAATTTCTTTACTTTGACCTGAACATAAGTGTGCGATACGCAGCAAATTCAGGTCTTGCTTATGATGTCTCTAACTGAACTCACTGATGCTCTTTCTGTGACCAAGTGCTACACAACTGGGCCCAACTACTGGGTGGGATTTTTAAGTTTAGCACGTACTTTATGGTAAATGTGCATTAGATATTCTGCTAATTTGCTGCTATAATTTTCTAATAGCTACGTTATTTAGTTTCATATAAAATTTCATAGATGGTAGACATTAATGCAAGTAATGCCTATGTGTGTGTTTGAAAGAAGTTTCTTACTCTGTTTCTATTGCCAAAAATAGTTAAATACCTCAGTCAAACTCAGAATGTCATTTTGGTACTTTACTGGTCACACAAGCCATGATATACCGGTCAGAAGATGTGTCTTTCAGTTTCTATTTAACTTTCTCTATGTTAGTGTTTTGTTTGTTTTTCTCAGCGTTTAATAAATGTATTGTCTTTGATCTGTCTGGACACAATGTGGTTTTTGGCAGATATTTAATTATTTTAAATGAAAAATAGAGATTTTATTAGGGGAAATCAAGTATTTCTCATAGAATAACGCATAAAGCTACTTTTCTTAGAATAGAAACAATGCCTTACGTGATCAGTGTTTTCACTAATGGATGTGTATGGAGAGATAGGACATATTGCGCCCAGAGCTGGCCAAGACGTGTTATCAGTTTAGCTGACCCCTTTATGTGCTGCTGCAACATCCTGTGATGGGCAGGCTGGTCCCCAGGCAGTACTGGTGCATAGGTTTATTCTTCCCCAGCTGCAGGCCCCTACATTTGCCTGTGTTGAACTTCATTAGGTTCCTCTGTCCTCAGCTCTCCAGCCTGCCCAGGTCTCACACAGCCTCCTGGTGTATCAGCCACTCCTCCCAGTCCTGTGCCATCCGCCAACTTGTCCCTTCATCCAGGTCACTGATCAATAACAAGACTGGACCCAGTACTGACCCCTGGGGAACACCACTGACTACAGGGGCCTCCAGATGCACTCTGCACTGCTGATCCCAACCTCTGAGCTCTGCCAGTCAATTCTCAACCCACCTCATTGTCCACTCATCAGCTCGTGCTTTCTGAGCTTCCTGTGAGGATGTTATGGGAGACAGTGTTAAAAAGCCTTGCAGAAATCCAGGTAGACAACAGCCACTGCTCTCCCCTTATCTACCCAGCCAAGCATTACATAATAGAAGGCTTTGTTATTCCCTATGCTGCATGCATTGGTCTACAAGCATTCCGGGGAGGTAACTGGGCATGCAGGTCCCCCAGGAGGGGTGCAGGAGAATTACCACACACACACCTCCTACCCCTTGAGGTGGCTGACCTTTTGGTTCTTACTTTTGAAGGCAGCTAGGGAACATTTGCCACTGCTCTGGTTGGCCTGCTCTATTTCCTAATTGGATGCAATGGTGTGAGCATTGCCATTTTGGATCCCACCCCCAAGGTCCCTCCTCTTAAAGCCCATCTCAAACACATTGGCCAGCTTGCATATAAACTGCCTGCACGTGTTCCCTTTCTTAGAATGACACTTTGTTCATAGACTACCTGGCAGAGTTTAATCTGTTCTAATAACTATATTCAGAAACCATGTTGGTTCTCAAAAGCAAAGACTCAAGTTGTTCTGCTGGCTGGCTGTTGGTGTCAGGAAGAAGCCAGCTTGGTTTGGAAAAGTTTGGATTTGAGCTTTTTATCCATCAAAGACAATGTAGATTTCCAGTGCTTAGTGTTACAAGAAACTGAAAAAAGCATCATCTATACCAGTTTCCATTAAGATAAGAAATAATTTTGTCAAACATAATGACTTACACTACTATTCTTTACTACTTAGGGTAAAATATTTTTTCTGACTTATGATACAGGAAGTGCAATCAGCAGATTATGAGAGCTTTCCAGTCTGAATGAAAATTAACATTATGAAAGGTATATTTTCTATTTAAAAATGGAATATTAAAGAAGAGTTGAGTGCTCTTTAGACCTGCCATGATTTTAGAAATGCTTCAATTTAATGATGAGAATCTGTTGGGAACACTTTACTGTCATTTACAGCTTAGTATGTATAATTACATATGCATCAACATAGTTGTACAAATGAGAAGTAATTCTCTGGTTCAAAGAGGAACTTTAAACCATATGACATTTAGTCACAGGCAACTTTGCTTCCTGCATTGAGATTTTATATCTCAGGGGCCTGTTACAGACGAAAAACAGGAGTGCCTGATGCGGACTACCTGATCTGAGAGGAAAAGGGACAAAATTTTTGGAGCATGATACTGTTTTTATTAAAGAAGAAATGCAAACTTGGCTAGAAGTAAGAAGTAGTAAACACAACAGAACCTTAGAAGTAAGTAGTAAGTAGTAGTAAGAAGTAAACACTACAGAACCTTATTTTGCAATACCAATTTTTCAGTTTAACTCAGAATATCTATTTCACCAAAACGGTGGAATTTATAAGAATTTAACCAGCTTTTATAATCAATTGACTTTGAAGAGATACAAGTGGATATAGTTCTCTCTCGGAATTAACTCTGTGTAAATGCAATTTAGCAGTACAAATTCTTCTCTCTGATTAATCATTATTAATTGCATGCACATTCAGTACTTTTACTGCCATAGAAACTATGCCCTCAGGCCACAGAGAAGCAAGATGTAGTCCAAACCCATTTCTGTGATTAGTATACTACTTAAACACTCTGGCATAACTGTATTGAGCAAGTGCTTCCTTATCTTTTCTAATCAGGGCTATTAGAGTAGGTAACATTCAGAAGCAGAAGCTAAACTGTACCAGTGGTGTCAGAGAAATAGGCACAGCAGAGCAGCTGCCAGCAGTCAGCATGATAAGCTGATGCAGTTATTAAAATTGATGCATCTAGTAAACTGGCATGCTGTTTGACAGGTTTAATTTTTTATCACTGTAGTATTTGGTATTTATTTTGCATAATATAAGCTTCTTTATCCTAATGTATGAAAATTAGCTGACTAATGATATATTAACTTCCTGAAATTAGTCTGAGAAAGCAGATCATCCCACATGATGTCGTAATTTGTGAGAGAACATAGGTGAACTTCCCTCCTTGACACTGGAAGAAATAAAAGTCTGCAGAAGGCTTAGTGGGAGTAAAAGCAAAATTAAAGAGCTTATGCTTACAACTTTCTACAGCTTCCCATCATGATGCTACAAATGATGCTTCCACTGCTGTCCTTGGTCTGCTTTTGAGCTTGTACTGAAGGAAACAAAATCTGTTCCATAACAGACACCTGAGATCTAGACATGCTGGGAAACTGATTTGTCTTTTTCTATTTTTTTTTTTCAGTAATAACTTCAACAGACTTTTATTTTATATATTATTGCCCTTGAATATGAAACCTTTACAGTATTACATTAGAAAGACATAAACTGTAGAACAATATGGTGTCAGTTAACTTCCTCATACTAAAACTTAGATCTCTTTCCCAGCAGCTCTCTGTTTAGCATGTACAGTGCTACAGTCTCAAGTTACAGAGGAAATACCAACCTTGCCCTTCTGAATGAAAAACTCCTTCAGGAACTAATTCTGTGAGCCAACTAAACGTACTTTCCTTGGAAGAGTAAGGCTCAGGCTTGGAAATTTATTTAAGACAACATGATTTCTAGCTAAAACTACGCTACAAAATGAGTAGGTCCAACCCTTCTTCCACAGACATCTGAGCATGGTATTGTTGTTACCCAGAGATCATTATGAGCATCCTATCCTCCACCTGTGGCCTAGCTGTGTAGGGTTCCTTAAGCCAAGTTTTTAGCTATGTGTGGTAGAATTCATTCTTTCTCGTAGCATATTTTTGATGGAATGAGAAAGATTTACTAGTGCCCTGAAATGCCATGAAAATTTTAAGTGACATTCTTGGAGCCAAACTACTACTGGAACAATGTGGAACTCTGGACAAGCTCCTGTTCTAACTGCAATTAGATTTGTAAACCTACTATGTTTGAAGAGGTTAAATTTTACTCAGTTGGGGTTCATAGATTTTGTAGTCACAGTCAGATACCAAGAACAGACAAGCCAAAGAATGACTTATTTTATGAAAAACTCCAGGGACACATGGTCTCTTGCTTTTATTGTGTAAATAATGGCAAAGTTGTGTCACTTCCTTTTGAATGTGGTTAGTATTAATTAGCTGATCTCTACCAATCACCAATAGATCAATTACAACAGCCTTCTGAATTTACTTTGTTGAGGAATGTATTATATGACTATTTAGATGCAAAATGCATGCTTTCAGCTTGGCACTGAAATTGAGCACTGTCATAAACAGAAATACAATAGACACATGTATGTCTTTACAAGTTACATTCCTGATTCTACAGGGAATGATGTGGTAGATGATGCACAAGGCACAAGTATTCCTTTCTCACAAGACTGCACCCACCTGTTTAACTTCCATAGGAGAAGGACTAATAGTCAATGGAGGGAAAAGTAAGAAAACAGAAAATGCTCTCCAAACTGACAGTTTCAGATAGGATCAATAAGACAAGATTTGATAATCACTGGAAAATGTACTCCCTAACAAAACATCCTGTGGTGTATGGTTACAGCATGGTGCTAACAACACTGAGATCATAGGTTTAAACCCTATATGGGGCATTCACTTTAAAGTTGGTGATTCTTCGGCATCCTTTCCAGCTCAGAATATTCTATTATTTCAGAGAAAAGAATTTCAGATGATATGCTCCTTGCCAGACATTTGTGCAGTTTAAACGCTCACTACCACTGTGGGTTTTTTAGTTGTACAAGAAAACTAGGTCAGAAGTTCAGCATTACTTTAAAAATATAAGAGATACAGAATTACAAACAAATTTTAAGAAAATAATTGCTATATTTGTGCTTAAAATTGAAATTATAATAGTTTGACCCATCAGCATTCAGCAGAAAGATAAATCCAATGTAGATGGGAAAGCACAGGAATTCATGTTGAGATTACTTAGAAAGCCAGGAAGCAACACAATTACTTCTCTTGAGTTCATTCTTCTTTCTGTATTATTCTTCATCTCTGAGATTCATCAGTCATCTTTGTAATAGCCTATTTAAAGTGGATAGAATATCTGTTAAATGCTTCCAAGAAAAGACTGTGAGTTTTTGTAGGCTTGCACCATATCTTGCAGGATAGAGTTTTGACATGATTGGAATGCTGATGTGAATGCGGTAAAAATAGTAAATAGTAATTTGCAAAGTGAAAATATTCTGAGAATAAAATTATACTAATGTCTTGAAGATTTTCAGCAAAATCAAATATCTGGTTTTGCATAATTACATTCTCTCTGGAAGTGACTCCAAATGGATGATATAGATACACTCTAATGAAGAACAGTTGACTACTGAAGAACTCAGGGCACATAAATAACTGAATATAGATAGACACGCTCTTTCCTGTAACACAGATTAAACTTTTATTTTAATGTAGTTAAATTATTTAATCTAGGTATTTGATTTCTGTTTTGCCATAGATATATACATACCCAGAGAAGCTGTGCATGTCCCATCCCTGGAAGTCTTTAGGGCCAGGTTGGATGGAGTTCTGAGCAACCTGACCCAGCAAAAAGTGTCCCTGCCCACACCAGGGGGGTTGGAACTACACTACCTTTAAGGCCCCCTACAACCCACGCCATTCTGTGATTCTGTGATCTGTGAAAAACACATCTGTCACAAAAAGAGCAACCAGCTTGTACGACAAATTAAAGCTTTCCCTTTGGCCTGGGTGATGGTTGAAACTTTTAAAACAAAAGCATTGTTCTGACCAGCTAAATGACTGCAAAGGTCTCAGACTCTAATAACATATGAGGGGCATTTTTTTCTTTTTTTGGAAACAGCACATACCAGTCTACACAACAAAGCACTGGAACAGGCTACCTTCATTCCATATGGCTAAGTATTTTATTATAACTTATGCTGCAGATGAACTCAGGCTATTCCAGACAAAGACTTGTAGACAGCAAGATACAGCGAGCTAGTTTTCCATCTGTAGTAATTTGGTAAGTTATTTCTGAAGGCAAACCAAAGCCATTTTTCATTGAGCATGTAGTACAGCTCACATAGAAGACTGTGTGGGTTTTCACAGATTCACTGAATGATACACATTTTAGGAGATTTCATTTGCCATTTAGCTAGTGTTTACCTTTTTTTTAATTTCATACTGCATCACAGAATATTCCTGTTAAAATTACAAGTTATGGGATTCATATAAGGAACTTCAGAAATTTACTGCTTACCAGTCTCCCATTATGAAAAATGGAACTTTTATTTTGATGCATACCATAATCACTAATGCTAAACCATTTTTTTCAACTACTGAAGCTATAAAGCAAAGATTAGGTCATCCTTTGACAAACAAAAAGACACAAGAACAGAGGGGAAAAAATACTTCGTGAACATAAATTTCTATTCTGTTTCTGAAGAAAATAACAGCTAAAACACATGCTGAAAGCGTTACATTTTTTCTGCCTTAAAACTCCCATCCCAGTACTTAGGTAACAAACATAAATAAAATTTTTTGCCTGAGGTGATTTTAATGGCTACAGATACTCTTTAGCAGGTATATTTGCTCATACACATATATTTATTTATTTCTATATTTATCTACTTAACTGTGTTCTACTATATTACCCTACTTAATAATGTGGTGGGCTGACCCTGGCTGGATGCAAGGTACCTATCAAAGCTGCTCTATCACTTCCCTCTACAACTGGACAGGGGAGGAAAAAGTATAACAAAAGGTTCATGAGTTGAAATAAAACCAGAGAGAGATCACTCATCAATTATCACAAGCAAAACAGATTTGACTTAGGGGAAATAGACTGAATTTATTACAAATCACAACCAGGGCAGATAATGAGAAGTAAAACAAATCTTAAAAACACTTTCCACCCACACCTCCCTCCTTTCTCAGCTCTACTTCCTCCTCAGCAGCAGTGCAGGGAGACAGGAATTAGGGTTATGGTCACTTCATCACATGTTGTTCCTGCTGCTGCTTAGGGAGAAGAGTCCTCCCCCTGCTTCAACGTGGGGTCCCTTCCCATGAGCTGCAGTTCTTCATTAACTGCTCCAGCATGGGTCCTTTTCCATGGGGTGCAGCCCTTCAGGAATAGTTTGCTCCAGCGTGGGTCCCCCATAGGGTCACTCGTCCTACCAGCAAACCAGCCACAGCATGCTGGGAGCCTGCTCCAGCATGGGCTTCCCACAGGGTCACAGCCTTCCTTTGGGCATCCACCTGCTCTGGCTTTGACCCCCATGGGCTGCAGGGGCACAGCTGCCTCACCAGGGTCTCAGCACAGGCTGCAGGGGAATCTCTGCTCCAGCGCCTGAAGCACCTCCTGCCCCTCCTTCTGCATTAACCTTGGTTTCTGTAGAGCTGTCCCTCTCACATATTCTCACTCCTCTCTTCTCTGAGCAGAATTAAAACTGCACAGTAACTATTTTTTCCTTTTTAAATACATTGTCACAGAGGTGGTTCTACTGTCCCTGATGGGATTGGCTTAAGGCAGGTGAGTCTGTCTCGGAACCAGCTGGCACTGGCAGTGCCAGACATGGGGAAAGCTTCTGGCAGCATCTCAAAGAAGCCACTCCTGTAGCTCTCCTCACTCTTCCCCTGCTACCAAAACTTGGCTATGCAAACCCAATACAAATAAACATGTATTTGTCTGTATTTCATGTATTTTTCTGCTTTAATTCTTTGGACAAATATAAACATTTTGGAGAATGCAACAGAAATGGGTACTTCTATACCAAATATCCTGACAGCTTTCATCTCCTAAACCAGAAAAACAAAGCCATTTGTCAAAAATAATATATGTCATACAGTACCACTGATGCCCCAGATGCATGAGAGTACAATTTATATTCCCATCTTATTAAGCTACTCTGAAGTCTGATGCTAAAGTCAATGTGATACTCTGCTAAACACTGGGATGAGTGCTCTGGCACTCTAGAGCAGGTTAAAATCTATGTTCTTCCTTTCATGTGGTCTTCAGAAAGACAGAATGAATAACTTTGTGAACTGCATTGAATCTTGCAAAGCTTAACTGTATGAAGGAATCTGAGGCATCCATTTGAGATGGCTGGAGTTGTACAGAAGGCTGTTAAAGATCATAAAAATGGCATAAAGATCACTAAAACACTGCTTACGGCCATGCCTAACCATGAGATTTCAAATGTACATAGATGATGCTGTTTGTGAGAAACAGAATATGAAACAATGCTTGTCACAGGTCTTTGATGCAACAGTTTCTCTTACAGGGATGTCCACAACGGCAATAAAAGGCATCAGTGTTTTCCATATGAGTTAGAAACTCTCTGTAGGTTGCAGTATGCATCATCAGCTACCTGCTGCTTTCCTGCCCAATACACAGTGGATGTCAAACATTTTTTCAGTGACCACCAGGCTCTCGAACTGTCTTGCACAAGAAATTACTAACCTATAAAAGGACAAAAAATTAGAATGAACTCTAAATGAACTACAGATAAAAATCTCATCTTTTGGAAGCATGCAGTGCTAAACTGCTTATTTTAGCAGCAATAATTTAAAAGCTAAAACAAAAGAATATTTGCTGACCGTTAAACCTTTTACAAGCTAAATGTTCTACTCCTGGCTTATAGACTTCATTCCATGTATTTCTGTGTCAAAATCTGTCAAACATTTTTCCGTCAATGTTTATTTTCTGCATTTTTCCCAAGTCTGTTCATAGTAATCACCTTCCCAGAGGTCAAATGACATATTTACATATGGGTCATTTAGCATAGCATTATTACAAACATAAGATGTGGACAGTGGGTAACATTTTTGTGAAATCATAAGAACTGGGTTTTAGTCTTCACTTCCTGTAATCCATATTGCAATCCATACAATAAAACTACACCTAAATAACACAAAAAACAGCCTGTGCAATATAGTGTGGTTTGCTGTGTGGAAAAATGCTCACTGCTCAAGATTCTGTTGGGGTTTTCCCTCTGTAGTAACCAACAGTGACTGCAATTTTTTCTAGGTTGAAGAGGAACACTAAGTGCTGTGATCAACAATTTTATTAACTTTAATTACAAATTTTTAATTAAACTTTTTTGAAAGTACCAAACCTTTTGAAAAATTTGTGCCATTTACAAGGACAACAGAAACTGTGAAACAGGTTTTGTAAAAATTGGTGTGTGAAGCAGGAAAAGTGAGGTAGAAAACATAAGTAGCATGTACCAGGTTCCCTGGGTACCCCTTTCTCTATTAATATCTGTCCATGACACACTTGGCAATGTGTCCTTCCCCCACTCATATCTCAGCTGCAGACCTTCTATCCATGAAAATTATTTTCATCAGTTTGCCTAGTCAGTATCCCAGCGGACACAACCAACCCACAGATGTTCTGATAAAGCAGTTGCCTGCCAAACAGCACGTGCAACTGTGACTGCTAGGCTGTTGTTTCTCTGGGTGTTTGCAGGCACAAAAAGTCCTGCATGCACCCATATCTGATTTGCACAGCAGACAGTTCTGCTCATGGGGACAGCACCCATGTCAAAAAGTATTCAAGATGTAATATCTTCCCTCTCCATTACAGACAAAACAAGGCCATCTGAGAAAGCTATAAAGTTTTTAGCATTTTGGAAAAGAAGTCCAGTCATACTCTAGAATCCTAGAAGATAAGGATGTATGTCTCAATATGTATGTCTCAAACACGGATAGCTGGATGGCTGTGGAGCCAAGAAAGGACTGCTGGCAATAACAGACAAGAATTGTTGGTAATAACCAAGGATTGTTGGTACTGACACAGTTTGAGAAAGAACAAGATGTGGCTGGAGAAAAGGCCATGCAGAGGCAGGGCAGCACTTTTCCAGGACAAACACTGTTGTCCCAGTTTCTGGAGCATAACCCAGCACAGCGCAAGTGCAGAATTGAAGGCAAGAAGTGGGCATGGACTATAGGTGGGATCAAGACCCTGGAAGCCCCTTTCCCTTCCCTTTCCCTTCCCCTTCCCCTTTTTTACTTTTTTCATCTTATCCCTTTATCCCACTGCCATGTGCTTATAGAGTAGCTCAGGAAATGACATACGACTTCACACTTTTGCAGACCCCTCGACTTTTGTCGTTCTGTTCAACCACAAGCATTTATCAGTCTTGCTACCCCCTTCCCCTAAAAGGGCGAAATGTCACACGCTAGAATGCAGCTTGGGCTGCAGGAATGCAATCATACAGCCTAATTCTGAAAAAAATACCTAGATCCATAAAGTAATCTGTCTCAGTCTCATAAGGACATATCCAAATCTTAAGAGGGAGCCTCATCGCACCTGAGGGGAGGCTGCAAACACGCGGGGTCGGCCGAGCCCACCAGTGGGGGGGTGGGGGGCGCGCCCCCTGCAGGGCCCGCAGTGGTACGCTCCGCCGGCGGGGCTGGGTTTCCCGCCTCCGCGGGCGCGCGGGGTCCCCTCAGGGCCCTGAGGGGCAGCGGCGTATCCGGGGGTCGGCCGAGGTGGGGCCCTGACGTGCCTACTACGGAATAATTCCTATATTCAGTTACTATCGCTCTCGCTCTCTCTATATATATATCTGTATATATGTGTTTCATTGCCATATGCAGCAAAAAATTGGAAACTTTCAAAGCGGGGTTATCAGCTACAATAGTTTTAAAAGTGATGCCGGGAAAGCATGGATTGCAAGGGGTCAAAGAGGCATTGAAGGAAGGTGTCACTTTTACGGCAGTCAAACTCACGGTTTAAATCTTCATTTTTTTTCCCCAGTGGCATAAATATCATCATTCAAAACAGTAATGGGAGGTTTAACAAAAATGCCTTTGGAAGACATAATGTGTAGTAGTAATATGCACAAAAATAACAGTGATGAGTTTTCCTGCTGGAAAAAAATACAACATTAATAATACAACATTATTTTTAATTTACTGTTCCAGTTCAGCAGGAGTTTTGTACCCAGTGGTACTGTTGCCAAGTGCTGAGCACATCCTGTCTTCCGAGAAAACAAGTGATGCCATAGAATAAGGAAACACACAAACAAAACTGCTCAACACAGCAGCTCCCTGAATTCCATCCTCTGTCAAAATGTGGAGAGTGGAACACACTTTTAAAAGTATAATGAAAAAAATTGTCATTGACAAATGTAAGATACTGCCCGTGATAAGGATTGGAAAAGTCAAAGGGTTGACATTCATAGTGTACATTTATATTATCAACTGACAGAATATTAAGATGGGTAATAGTTTTAAAAATCTGAGTGTCCAGAATACATATTTAAAACCGCAATTTAATTAATCATTGCATTGTAGTAAGTTACAAGTCATTAAGATTACTAATTAATATTTAAAAATCCTCATTAATTTAACTAAGAAGCATTAATTTTTCAAAGTTTACTATATTCTGAAAACTGTGAATTTAACAAACTGAGCTTTGACTTACAATTTAGTTCTAGTCTCACTGAGGAAAGAGTAGGCACAAGAAAAAAGTATTAAACACACAGAACAAATTTCTTAGTGCTTTGTTCAAGAAGTTACATACACATAAAAGCTTAATAATATTGAATGAGAAAATTATTTGGTTGTGTAATTTTGGTTTCTGCTTAGTGTTGTGCATTTACCTATTTCTGCCTAACTTTACTGCAAGTATTTCTGTCTGGAAACTCATTCAGTTTCTGGGTAGTGAATACATTTTAACTGCTGGTTAATCTCTCTAATTGCAATTTTTTTGTTATTTGTAAAAAGGCTGTTCACACATTACCATATAGAAGTGGTGATTTTGTTTGGACTACATGGTTTACTGGTATTGGAATTTTTGTCTCATGGAGCCTGATATTGAGAGATAGTTTGAATATTTTTAGAAGCCTTCATGTTGTGTGTTTTAGATCCATCTTGTAAATATATGTTGAAGATTCTGTAAGTAGAATTTATAAAAATAGGGATTGTGTTAAAAATCTGGAGCTATATGGGTGCCTTTCAAAATACTGTCCAGCAAGGTTTTTGTGTTGCAGTGCCTATCACTGATTTAACTGTTGTTGTTTACAAGAAAATATGTAAGTACCTTTAAACCTGAATAGTCAAGTATTAAAGCATCCACACATGTAAAAAATGCTGCATTAATATGTGCCTGGTGCATTACTCTGTCTGTGGAAGTGGATCCAGGTTAAATTTCAATTGCAGCAAAATTTCCAAATTCAACCGCAATATATCAGTTTGGCAGGTATTGTTTGGGCTTTCTGACATTCATTGTATTTCCCAGAAATGCAAGATCTTAAATAGGCTGAAGTTTAGCATCAATGCAAAAATAGTTTTAATTTTAAAAGAGAGTTTTCTTTGTTCTTCTTATATTTTTGCCTAAGAATTTACATGGTGTGAATGAGAAATGTATTAATTTATAGATCTATTTTTACATATATCCAGTGATCATTTGATTATACAGTCCAGAAAGAAATGGATCATAGTGATGAAGAAACTATGAAGAAAACTAGTGTAGTGAACCTTGATAAACTTTTAGATGACTTCTCAGAGATAGAAAAGGTAAGTGAAGAAGATAAAAAATGTTGACACTGCCATCCATAATTATTGACATTTTAAAAATCTTTTTGAGTGAACATTTCTTTAAGTTGTATCAGCTTACTGTTATGCCTTGTAATACCCTTCATTTGGAAAACTATATTCTGGAGTCATAGGAGTGGATTCTGCGAAGTCTGAGAAGCCTTTGTTTCTGTGCTGGAATTTTAATCATCCAGAGGCCAAATTGGCTTCTCAGGGAGAGTCTGGAAGATGGTGTTGAAGATGAACTGTTACACTGCTTTCATAGAATCACAGAATCATTTGGGCTGGAAGGGACCTTAAAGACCACCTAGTTCCAAGCCCCCTTCTGTAGGAAGAGACACTTCTCACTAGACCATGTGGTCTAGTGCTAGGGTATCCTTTCAGAAGTTGTTCCTTGTTCTAGAAAAATGTCATTGCCTTATCAGGAGCACGAATTCCTACATTCCATATGTATTGAGCTTACTCTATGTCATTTCTTAAAAGATTGTCATTTCTTAGAAGATTGACCCTCTGAGGCAAATCAGTGCTTCTTTTTAGACTGATGTTGATCGGCTTTTTGCTGATTTCCTGATCAGCAAATCCACACTAGAGATTATAGAAAAGGAGCACCTGAAATAAATTTAGCATTTCTCTTGGAATAAACTTGTTATACCAGTTCCTATTCCCACATATTGTTCAAGTTGTTGCTCTGCAAGGGTGTTGACAGCCTCATATGCAAAGCAGTAGAAAGAACTTTGCAGAGGATTGATCCAGATTCTGGGCTAGAAAACTGAGAGGAGAATAGTTTATAACTTATGTTGCAAGTCAGCATTCTTAGTTCTGCAGGGTAAACTTGGAGTAGCAAAGGATCTCAAGTCTAGCATCATTCTTCTCTGTAAAGGAAATTTCCTGAACAGGGCATAATACAAGACATAATACTTGGACTGCAGTATTGTGGAATTGTTAAATTTTTTATTCACTTAAAACTCAAAACTTAGAACATGTTAATATATTGCTAGTCTTTCTCCAATTTTCTAGAAAATATCAGAAATTAGTGAAGCAAATAACCTACTGATTCATCAGCTGGAAAAATGTAACAGATTGCTAACATTAAGCCAATCAAAGGAGGAATCAGTAAAAGAGGGTAAGTTATTTTATTAGAAAGGTATGATTTTTGCATATATTCAAGAAGTTCTGAGAGATATTTCCATTATTTTCAGCCATAAAAAAATAACATTGCAAGGATAAGATACTGTGGGAAAAGCAGTAATCCCTGATCTTGAATCTTGTAATGAAATCTATCTCATAATAAATATTAATATTTGTATTAATTTTATGAGGATTCAGACTGTTCAATGGATGCTAATAAAATGTCCTTTACCATTTATAGATGGGAATTACAAGTCTATAATCATAATTTAAAAGTTGTGAAACAAAGGAGAAATTACAGAGAAAACTGTAAAATTAAGACTAGTTTTATTCTAGAACTGTTTTCAGATGAGTATTTGGAATGAGAAACAATCTAGTCTAGTGCTTAGCCCGGATTTGTGGTTGCTTATTCTATCTAGTGCTTAGCCTAGATTTGTGGTTGCTTATTCTTCTGTAGTTTGTAAAGTAGCTGAAAGGTGCATCTTTTTGTAGGACTTTCATCTCTGGGAAGTCAGCCTGCTAAGTTTGGAAGTGAAATAGGAATAAACTTAGTTTTACGCAGGAAGGAAATTGCCAGTTGGGTTTTATTTAAATTTTCACAGGGACTTGGATAATTTAGCATGATCAGAAATTGAGCTGTTGAGTGAGTGAAGTTTGCTTATGATGATAATCTCTCCAGATATACCAAAAAACTCATAGTACAGGATGACAGGGGAGATGGAGACCAGTTGCAGCACAAATGGGAGGCATTTTGTATAAACAATGGTTGATGTTAGTTGGCTGCTTTTCAGGAAAGAGATCTTGGTGTCCTCTAAACAGTTCTCTTTAAATATTTGTATTCTCTTAAAATATCAGTAGACAGAGAAGCACAGTGGTAGGCATGATTATGGAAGAAAAAGAGAAATAAGCATTTTGACTCTGTAAGTTCTGTGATTTTTATGTCGTGTTCTGGTCCACACATCTCAAAACAGACATAGCAGAACTAGAAAAGGTAACAGAAAAGGAGACAAGTCTTGGTATTGCCCAGAAGGAGCAAGGTACAAGGAATCAGGAACCACTCCTGTAACAAAGACCATGGATGAAAGGGCATAACCATGCAGGGCTCACTCCCACTGTGCCCATGCAGGGCTGGCCCAGCAGGAACTGCCACGGTCAGCCAAAAATCTACGTTACCAAACAAGTCTGTACTGATGGGAGTGACTCAGGAGGCTGAGTCAGAATGGAGTTCAGTAATGGTAACAAAGGCCCAAGGATCTCTACTTGGTCCCAAGTGATGAAATAGGTGTGATATCAACCTAGAAAATCACTCCCTCAGTCATGACCAGGGTCTAGTGTGTGGCTACCACACAACTGCAGCACAGGCCAAGGGCAAAAGCCTCAGTTTGCAAGCAGCTCCCACGGGAAGGAGGGATGGCTGTTTCTGAATCTGCTGCCAGCTTTTTTGCAATATCACCATCTATACTCTTTCTAAGATGTCCCTGTGCCCACCCAAACCCACAGAAAGGTGCATGGGGGAAATGTACCTGGGGCTTTTACAGGTTTGGTCACAATTTTGGAACATCTGAAGGAAGACTTTGGTTGACTGGAACTTTTCAGCCAAGACAAATAATAGAGCTGATATGACTCATAGCTGTTAAATTGTGAATGGCACAGAGAAAGTGATTGCAGAGTAGAATATTCATTGTATAATGTAATAAAAAAACTAGATGGAAATAAAACTTGTTTATTGATTTAAAACTAACAAAAGGAGGAACCTTTCCACACATTACAAAATAAAGTTAAATCAATTCCACCAAAATGCGTAACAGAAGTATACATTAATCCAAAAGGATTGGAAAGAATTCCCAGAAAACAACAAATTTTTTAAGCACAAAGACAGTATCTCTCACTGTCCTCCTTCATTCTGTGTTTGGGAAGTTGAGAGGATGTACTAATGGTAGCATTTATCTAGCTTTTTTTTCATCTTTCCTGAATTATCTTGTAGTGTGTATTGTGAAGTGGCATAGTGTAGTGGATGGAACTTTGGTTTGAGTCAGAAACACTTGTTCCTCTGTTAAGCACAAAAGTCAGACAGTGCAGGACAGTCAGTCAGAAACTGAAGAGGCTACTTTATTGATTAAAACCAGAATGGAGTGTGTTTATATAAAACAGTTTGTAAAAAATGAAAGGAAAAGGGGGACAAAAAGAAGAAATCATTCTTACCATAGAACCTATGGTATAAAATGTAGCACAGAAAGTGGAAGAGACAACTCAGGAAACCAGAGCAGCAGGAATGACTGCAACAAGAAAGAGGAATGGACTGAAAACAGATAAAAGTTAGAAGAGATATCTGAGCTTTGTAAACAGTATTGCCTCACTTTCATGAGATAAGAGAGAAATTATTTGATGAGATAGTTACGCTGATATAACTCAAGAGAACAGCCTGTGGAGCTTCTTTTGAAACACAGGATGGAAAAAGAAGTGTGAGTGGCAGAAGTCCAAGTAAAAATACCAGAGCCTGAAATATGAACTAATGTTTCAGCTACAGGGATGGTCAGGAAAAAACAAATCTCAACAATATTGAAGTCATAGGGATAGTGCAGATACAGATAGGAGGCAGAATTGCTGGAAGACAAGGATCCTGGTCAATGAATAAGAGTTATTTTAGACATATTAGCAACATTGACAAAAACAAGTGAAAAGCAGAAACTTGGAACAATGTGAGACATCCAAGAGGTGATTCTGAAAGCTATTTGATGATAATGAAGTAAAATATGAATAAGACACCAAAGGGATAGAATGTATTTAGAAATAAAGACAATTATCATGGCTGCTCTGTTAGGTTAAGCTCAGAGAGGTTGTGGAATCTCTCCCGCTGGAGCCATTCAAGAACTGTCTGGGTGCAATCCTGTGCTGTGTGCTCTGGGATGGCCCTGCCTGAGCAGGAAGGTTGGGCCAGATGACGCAGTAAGGGCCCATTCTGTGATTCTGTGATTCTGCACTTACCAGTAAGGAAAACTATTAGATTAATGCGCTTCCCAATAAGGTAAACCCTTCAAATATCAGGGCATGAAATGCTTGTAAGTTTATAGTTTTGAACTGTGTTCACTGTTGGTACTCATAAAGCAGAGTTTAAAAAAACATATTGGGCAGAAAATTGACATAAACTGTGGCAGAGACTGACACAGGAACCTTCAGGTAAACAGTTAACATGCTACTGGAGATGAGCAGAGCCTGTGAAATGTGGTGGTGACATTAAGAGTATTTCAAAAGGATGTGAAAGCTGCTGTAGTGATTATAAATTAGTAAGTCCATAAAGCTTCTAAACCATGTTTCTTTTTCTTTTTTGCTATTGATAGAAATGGTCTTTGCACCTTTATTAAATTGACCTTCCACACTGACTCTTCAAAAGAAGTAATAGCATATGTGGTATTCAGAATCAGAGTACTAAAACTTTGGCATGTAATAGTTCAATTCTTCATAAAAACCTTTTGGAAGGCCAAAGCGCTGTGGGATTAAAAGAGACCCCAAATCCTCTATGATATTGATGGAGTTATAAGAGGGGTCCTGTGCAGCACTGGAGAGGCACAAGAGACCAAATACATCATTGATAACTTTCAATCTTCACTCTGGCAATAGTTATTTGAACATATTCTAGTCGTGAGAATGGCTTTTATAGATTGATACTGCCAGCTGTGGCTTGGAAAAAAGATTTCTCCCAGCCTTATGTCCCAAGCTGTTTCCCAGAACTCAACTCAGCCACAGTTGCTGAAGTATCTTTTGAAGACTTGGCCCAAAGGCAACAGAAATTGCTTACAGCAGAAGATCAGGAAGAAGGAGTGATGTGGAAGGAAAGGCTGTTGTTCCACCTACCCTGAAGGGTTTGTGGCTACTAGTGTTAGTGGGCTGGAGGAGGTGGAATTTTATTCTGGCTGAAGAACACTTTGTTTTAAGAAACAAACAAACAAAAAACCCAAAAAGAAAAACAAACAAACAAACAAAAGCATTTCACACCCCAAGAAATATCCGACAAGTGAAAATCAGAGGACTCCTTGATATCCTTGTCAGAAGTCTTTCCTAGAACTGTTCAAGGTGAAAGAAGATTGGAAATTCTGAAGGAAATGCAAAGGAAGAAAGAAAACATCTAAAAACCAAGGGAGAGGGCAGTGAAACACTTACATCTAAGATAAGGTGGAAAAAGAAAAGTAACTTGGCTGGTGTATATACTCTCAGAGAGGTCAGAAATTAACTTTATTTTCTCTTGATTCTTTGCTAAATAAAGATGAGATTCAAAACAACAGTTCTTGTTTTGTGTACATAATTGCAGATCTGTTTTGGACAGATACAAGTCTGACATCTTTGTTTTCTACTCCTAAACCTTTTCTATGGTGGCTAAATAGATTCTTGTGATGTTACAGTTCTGAATTAAATTCTAATACAGTTTTCTAAAAGAAAGCAATCACACTTTTGTCTGTGAAACACTTAAGGAGGTTCTATTTAGCATCTTCAGGGTTGCATATTTGTTTATTTAAGCATTTCTAAGGTGTTAAAGGAAAAAGTGGTTGATATAATTGCTGTATAAAAAAATAAATTATAAATGTGGATGAACACTTATACTGTTCAGTCTTTCTGCGTGTAGGCAGTATTCCTTACAGGAAAGGAACTACACAGAATTCATAGCAGGTGCTATGACAGCAATCCACAAGGCTGCAAACATTAAGCAAAATTCTGCTTATTTTCCTTAATGTAGGCAAGCAAAACTTGTGGATTCCCAGGAATTTTTTTCCAGTCACGACTTTAAGTACATATGAGATTTGGCAAGATATGTCCTTTAAAGATAAGAAAGATAAGCAGATATTCTTGGGACTGTACAAAAGAGAGGCTTACACTTAAATAGTTGTGGTTCTTTTTAAAGATTAGCTGCTGCTCTGGTGTTGACTCGGATGTCTTTCCAAATTGTGCACGAACTACAAGCATCTGAGTTTATTTCCATACATTTTCAAATGGGAGGAAAGTTGTAGTAGAACTAGTTGGTACCAACGGGCATGCTAATCGCGTCATTTCTACTTGGAATAGGATTTTTCCACAGTTGCTTTTGATCCGGCACAGGAACTGAGGGGCAGGCAATGTTTCTGTGCTGCTCGTGCTCCCTCTACTGTTTGTTTTGGAAGCATGGAACGGGAGAAGGTATCTGGCTAACTTAGTCGGTCGGCTGCATGAAAAGCAGACTTGATGGAAGATTAGGCTGGCTGTCAAAAAGACTGAGCGAAAAAACGGAACCTGTTAGCTGGGATCTTAGTTCATCTTCCTCACTCCATTATTTGTAATGTAGTCTTTAGTTATATGATAGACAGTTCTCAAAAGGGCTTTAGTCTGATGAGCTGTGTAACTGTTATTTGGCAAACTTTTATGTGTTGTGGAAATTAAAAGCCCTTTAAGAAATGCAGTGGTACTCAGGAAAGAAAAAGGTAAGTTTTAAAAGTAAGCAACCTCAGTTGTAGAGCCCCCACTGTTCTCAGTCTTTGACAGTTTTTCGACTTTACTGATAAATTTACAATGAACATAAGGGATAAAAGTAATATTTAATGAAAACCAAATCCTACAGGAAGTCCTTACAGGAAGTCCATATGGTGTTTGAATATTTAAAATACAGTTTAAAAAATAAAATTATTAAATACAAGTATGTAAACTGATAAGAGCTTGCATCTATAATTCTGTTGTATAAAATTGAGACATAGCACATATTCTGAATCTCTCAAAGCTTATGTTAAGCCACAAGATGAATGTTATATGCATCAAGAAGGGGGTAAAAAAGGGGTGAGAGACTGCAATGAGTGGATACTCTTGGTCTTGTTAAAAAGAATATTGGCACATAATATCTTGTTGAAAAGGAAATATTTTCAGGAAAGTAAGTTTTAGTTTCATTGAATACATCAAATTGCTGGAAGGCTGATATGGAAAATGTCTAGCATTACCCAGAAAACAAAAAAGATGCTTGTTTTCTAACTAGAAACAAACATGTAATAGTTTTATGAAATTGTTGTATTGCTTCATAAAATTGGTTTTAATCAATCATTAAACTAAAAGCTAAAATTAAGCAGTAACCATGTAATAATAATCTGAGTTATTTCTACAGTCAGTAGAAAGACTTAGAGTAATATTTAACCAAAATTATTATAAAATATTTGAGAAAATTTGGTAAACAAAATGTAAACTTATGAAGACATTATTCCAAAATACTGGATCTTTAATTTCTTTCAGAATGCAGTACTCTACAGAATGTGATAAAGGGTCTAACACAAACCATTGAAAACCAGTGTAACGTGAAAGGTAAAGGCAAAAAATGTTACTTTATATATATATATGGTGTACTGTAATTTCGAATGAGCAGGCATTAATTTTTTTCACTTATATTTACTGATGTTTTTTAGACAGAGAAACTTACTGGCAGGCAAAGAGAAAAAACATTATCTAAAATCAATCTGCAGTAATAAATGTCTATTGCCATTATCTTACTTAGAAGCTGCCTCAGGGAGGTTGTTTTCATCAATACTTGGACTTTAAATTAATTTTAGCGTAACACAGGCAACTTTACAAAAGGCGGGAAAGTATCATTCAGCTGTTGGATTGTAGACTATTCAAGTGTTTATGCAGAGTTTTTGTCACTTTGTTAAACCAAAGTGTCTTAATCTTAGCATATAATGTTATTAAGTGTAATTGCTATTGTCCAATATACTTGACAACTACTCATTTTTACTTGAAAACAAAATATGTAAATATTTGCTATACCTTTATACTACAGCTCAGCAGTATACCATTAAGTGAATTTTATAACCATTATAAAAGCATATTAGCATATATATTAATAAACCTCTAACATTGGAAGTATATGGATGATTTCAATACTCCAACTGATATTAATATTAAAAAAATTCTCTTTTCTCTAAATTCTATATTTGCATAGTGTTTTCTAGTTTTTAGGAAACAAGTACCTAAAAGCTTACATCTTCCAGTTTGAAACTGCTGTAGCCATGATAATAGTCCGTTATTTTCCTAGTCAACTTTCCATCTAGATTTTCTTGAATGGATTATTTATCAGAAGACTAAAGAAAGTAAGTAGTAATACCAGGCAAATATTATGATTAAACTGTGATTTTTTTCTTGTTAAAAAGTGGAAACTGACAGTATGTAGTTCTGTAATGATGATTATAATGTCTACAAAAAAGTTTCTCAAAGTTCGGTCAAGTCAAAAAATGCAAGTAATTTCCTTCTTCTGCTTTCCTGCTAAAAAAATTGTCAATATGTACTTCTTAGTGTACCATATAGTTTTTGTTTATGTAGATGAAAATGATAGACTGAAGGGAACCATTCACATCTTGGAAGATAAATTAAAGACTTGTGAACAGGTATGTCACAAATTATTATTTTTTAGGTAGAGGAGTAATATTGCGTCTCTATTATGTTGTATATCTTTTTGTTTAGGGTTTGCTATTGCTACTCTTATTGTTGCTCTTCTCTTGATGTTTTTAATGCGTAAAGAGAAGGGTTGTTCTCACCACGGTATCCATGTGAGAAGGTGTTAGAAGTACTAAGAGGTTAAAACTCCTTGGTGCTGATAACTGGCTCAATCAAAGATGCACTTGGGGTTTTTTTAAGTTGTATTTAGCTTTAAATTCAACTTCACCATTCTAATCCCTTGCACTAAAATAATTTTTTGTGTGGAAATACAGTTTTCATATTGAAGATGCCTGGTTGTGCTGCCAGAGAACCAGGAGCGATCTGAATTTTCTCGTTTTTTCAGGAATAAATGCTACAAAGATAATAGATCTCTACTTCTTATCTCTACCTCATAATAAATGCCATATATGATCCCCGAACTTTTTCTCTTATTTTTGCAAAGGAGGTAAAACCTAGCACTAGTCATAGTTCTCTGTTCTCATAGTTTTCTGTGTGAAGAGTGCCAGATCCATTATCTCTTTAGGATCAGGAATCTCACTGCTGATTAACTTTGCCTGTGTTTGTACTATGAGTTAAAATTAAATATTTATACCAGTAGAGCTGTTATCTTGACTATTTGAGTAAAAAATGAGTAATGCCTTCTGAAGGATGTGATAAACTGTTATTGCACCCATTAAACACATGTGTGAGCCAGTGTGGTTCTGAAGGCACCTGACTATGTCCCCATGTACTCATCCCTTGTCAGTGGCTGCCTTTTTGAGTGCCCCCAGGCATTGCTGTGGTGAGTGGAGATCTCGTCAGAAGGCTGCAACGAGAGCTTTGGTGTGAGCGCCTCAACAGTGGCAGCTACAGACAATTCCTTGATAACTCTGGAGTAGTTATTGGAATAAATTTATAACTACCATCTTCAAACTTTGAGCATCAGTGCCACCACCATCACTACTGCTGGTATCACTAATGTGTCTACTGCTGCCAACGTGAAGTCGTGGAATCCTTCATATAAGCAATACTAACAAAACTCACACTTGAATCATGCAATCCTAGAGTCAAAAATCCACGAAGGTAAAACTGTAGTCCCTTAGCTAACTGCATCATTGTGTCAGGTCCTGTTCTCGGGAAAGGAATATTACCTGTCCATTTGCCTGTTCTAAGAAGTACAGTTTCTAATTTTATATTAACAGATATCTGTAATACAATAAAATATGCTATATTTTTCATCAGTGGACTTGAGCCAGATCATGCAAGAAGTAATTGTGCTTTTAAATTTACAAGATTGAGGATAAAGCAAGTACTGAATTATGGAGTATATTTTTTACATTATGGTTGTTCTTTGCAGAAGGCTAAGAGCACAGAAACTGCAAGATCTCTATAAAACATTTTATATTCACAGGAGTATAAAGATCAAATTGAGAAACTCATGATAGAAATTAAAAACAAAGAGGAAGGCCACAAATTAGAAATAACACAGTTGAATTGCGATATAAGGAAAAAATGTAAGTTCTCTGAAGACTGAACGCTATAGCAATGGGTAAAACATACTGTTACCTGTAGATGCTACATTTCATCTAGGATAAATATGAGGTTCACTTCTTAGTGGAAACATGTGAACACTAGAAGTGGGCAATGTTTAATGAAATTTTATCTTTGCTGAAGAGAACACACAGTGGTAATGAAGCAATAGTACAGCAACACGAGATGAGCAGAAATTCACAAATAGAACAAATGCGAGGAATGTGGGTCTAAAAATCTGAAGGAATTAAATTTTGGGTTGAGTGTCAACTGGAACCTTGCTTTGAACTGTAAGCTTGACTGCTGTTAGAATGTTCTATCTGTGTTCAGGAGAGTAGGACATTATTTTCACAAATAAATAATACTGCAATGAGAAAAAACTGATTTCTATGTTCGTTTTCTCCACTAGAGACATAATCTTAAAAAATAGGATTTTTTTGGTCATCCATATAGGTGAAAACAACAAGGGAAGTTTTTGTAAATTATGATGCTTTTTTAAAAAGACACCATCTAACTGGGATAGGACAGTGTGGTTTTCATATAGTTTCAGTATGATTTTTGCTTGAATTGTCTTCTAGTGAAATGTTGACCTGATGTTCAAGAAAGTTTTAATATTTGGAAAATTATGTTAATTTTTACCTAAACATCTTCTACAATCATAATATTTGGTGTTACTGTGTTGCTAGTTGAAGTAAAAGAAATGGAGTATAGAGAACAGAGAGAGAAAAAAGAACTGGAAATATTAGAGCTAACTAGACAGCTGAAAATTCAAAATGAAGAGAAGCAGAATGAAATAATTAAACTGCAGATAGAGGTATGCATTACAAAGCTGACTTAAAGATGAACTGGGCATTGGATAAACGTGAATGAGACTGTGTAGTGAAAAAATGTTAATTAGTACTTAACAAAGCAATATGATGGAATCTAGAAAATAATTATTCATTGTCTTTTTGAAGATCAGTGGCAGGTGCTCCCTTCCACAACAGTAACTGACTCCTGCTCAGGAGTCAAGTTCCACCTACCATAGAGGGAGACTGAAGGTTGCTCTGTTCTTGTTTCAAATTAAATTACTTAGAAACATTTATAGATTTTGAGCTATTAAAAAATTCAACAATGTTTTTTGCTTAATGGTTTTGCTAATTTCTGAATGGTGAGAATATATATATATATTTTAAATAAAATGCCAGTAAAAATTTCTAATCCTGCAGAGATTTAAGGCACAGCATTCAACATGTATTTCATTGCTCATGTTTTAAACCACTCTTACTTCAAACCTTTCACACATCAAAAAAGAAATAAGATGTGAAAGTGTTCAGGTTGAGTTATCCTTGTAACAGAAGAATGATGGTTTTGGAGGTTTTTAGCACCCTCTGTATTTTCTCCTCCTGTAGATATGCGGCTGAGAAGCTTTCCATTTTATTATTTTTTTCAGAAGTGTCTTGTTTTATCTTCATGGTTTTGCTTTATCATATTTGTAGTATTTTTGCAAAACTTTAGGCTTTTGTTGAAGAAACATAGCTTGTAACTGCGTTATTTTAAAAATAAGTAGTTTCATTTTTCTATAAAGGCTTACTGCTACTACCCTCAGGCAAAAAAAAAATGCAACTAATAAAAAGTGAAAGTTACACTTGGCATGTTTAATACACCTTTCCCTCCCCCCCCGTTCATTCTTATCGTTTTGTCTTTGCCTGATTCTTCCAGTTCAATGCTAAATTAGCAAGAGCTCAGGATAGAACCACCAAGTCCTTTTCAGACGCTTCAGTCTTGCCACAAAGTATCTATCGAAGGGTAGGTGCTTTCATGGTGCTTTGTAGCACACAGATACTGTTCCAGGGTGTTTGAAGTGGGAGTTCCCTGGGGTTTCTCTGTGCGTTCTCTCCCACACACCCCTTCCACCTCTACACAACTGAATTCATAGTATCTAAAATAATTTAAGATAGAAAAGGGTTTTAAGATCATCGAGTCCGACTGTCATGGCCCGTGACATACTGATACTTCTGAGGGCAAGCAACAACAAAAAGCCATGTATGAGAAAATTACTACAGAACTGTTAGCCTGGAAACTTAAACTAGAACTGACATCAGTGACACTGATATAAATTCTGCATATGCTTTTTTTCTTTTTTTTGGGTAAGCTTCAGACTTTGGGATGGCAGAAAAGCAGGATTCTGGGGAAATAGTTCTTGTAATTTTATGATACAAAATACTGAGGAAAATATTCATATTAGATTATTTCTTACTCGCAGTAGCAAAATGTATTGTTATATAATTTTATGAGATGTTTAAGACTGAAGCCTTTGCCTGCACCTTTTACAGAAGCTGCAGCATCTCCAGGAAGAGAAAAATAAGGAAATTGAAATTCTCCGGAACACCATAAGAGACTTGGAGACACGTCTTAATAAAGGCCAAGACCTGCCCTTCAAACGGAGGAGATTCTGAGTAAATGACAAAGTATTTCAGTGTTTCAAACTGTGCATCTCAAAATAAAAACAAGAGATGAAGAAAGTATGTTTTATTGAAAACACTCTTGTCAAATATTCCAATGGCATGCATTCTGTGTATGTTCAGAGCTACTCCCTTGCTAATCAGCATTCACAATAAAAAGATTCAGGTTTTGTAGGAGTAGTAATTTTCCTGTTAAACCATCATTAATTATGGTGTATGCTTTCATAGCAGTTTCTTTTCATGAATATTCTGTTCTTCATCCAGGAATCCTTCAAACAACTGGATTTACTTCCACTCAGGTAATCAAACATTAGGAATGCTAGGCTACAGGCAGAGAAGTTATACAAGTTTAAGTGGTATATTATGTTTCTAATTGATACAGATTTATCAAATTTAGCACTGTTATAAACTAAGATCAACACTATACTAAGATTAAACTTGTTTCATCCCACCCTCTTTTTGATTCTGACTCTGAGTTGTTAACACTACTTCTCACTTCAGGATGATCTTATTGATTTAGTAGGATTTTACAGGCTGTAAAAACATACAGCAGTATGTGTTAATGGACCCTCTTACTGTAGCTAAGAGCCACAAAAGTTAAGCATATCAATCTGTTACTTGAAAATAAAGCAGTTACTGTCTGTATATTACATTTTTGATGAATTATTTTGTCACATTGCTTAGGAGTAAGTTTTGCTTGTACATGATTTATATCCCCAGGTTAGAAAAAAAATATAAACCTCAACTTTCAAATATATTGTCTTCTTAATAAAAAAAATGATTAAAATGTCTGTCTTGGTTATCTTCTGTTCTTGATTGCAAAACATCAAACAGGAGCCCCTAGGTCATAGTTTATGCTCCTGTCCTCACAAATGCAAGCAGAATGTTAGAAGAGAAACAAGAAAGACAAATTAATCAAGAATGCAGACACCTTTCAGTGGAACTGAAAAACAAACTAGGGGTCAACCAAATTCCTTTAAATCATGAAGCTTTTCACTGATGGAATTTGACAGGTATTCTATCATTCTAAGACTGCTGCTCTAAAAATACACCTCTTTGCAATATTTTAACTTCCCATACCTGTCAGTGTAATTTTGAATTTGGAGTAATAAAAACACTTAATCTGTTCATTTTTCTGCTCTTGCAACTATGTGAACTGAGTTAGTGGGACTCCCTTGTTTCTGGAAGGTGCTTAGTTTGTTTTTCAGGATCAGTTTCTTGCCTTTTCCTCTCACTGTCAGGTGTCACTAGTTTCACTTGCTCCTGCTGGTGGTGAATGTCAGGCAGCAGAGAGCAAACGTCACTGTCAAGATTCAGTGACATCCTCTGCTGCCAGCTGCCCATGTCACCTGCAAGAATTTGGTAGTGCTCCACGACACTGTCAAGTGACAGAATTCCCTAGCTCTTCAAACAAAAGGTGTCGGCAATGACAGGATCAGCTACTAGTGGTTGAGTCTGATCCTGTCTGCCAATTTCAAGTTAACTGGTTTTTGCAGCTGTTTTTCCCTTTCTTTCGTAGCTTTCTATCTTGTGCAATTTCCACAATTTCTTCTGGAGGGGCAGTGTCTACGTGCTCCTGACTACCTATCTTATCATTTCTGTGATGGCCAAAAAGCCTGTGGCGCCAGCCACTGTGAGGATGATGTCTCTCGGTTCCAGAAGCAGCCTGGTGGTTCTCACGTTTGGGGTCATGACTGCCCTTGTGGTGGTGGTGGTGGTGGCGGCGGTGGTGGTGTCCATGTCTGTGCAGGTTGGGATGGGAATGCTGACCTGACAGCTTGGGTTCTACCTCTGACAGCTCATCACCTGCTTTTTTAGTGATGTTTTCACAGACACCATCAATATCAATATCAGGTTCCTGCAAAACAGATGCTTGCATTAAATACAGGGCACTGTTTTCAATTAAACTAGCTGTAAAATATTAACATTTCCGCAGAGCATGAAAGGCACTTTTAAGTTATTTGTGCTATTTCACTGAAGAATGTATGAACATATCAAAAATAGCCGTGTGTTGTCACACCACTGTCAACTAAAAAGGGCTTTTTAGCAATTATAATTTCAGTAATTGCTAATAACAAGTATTCTTATCCTAGATCCTACGTCTGACCTGTCTGTGGTCTACATTTAGCCAGAACGCTGCACGATGGGATCAAAAATTATTATTCTCACTGAACTTCCATGACTATGTATATATATTCCATTACATTCCTTGATAACCCTTAAAAGTATTTGTGATCTTGAAAGATACATTTCAAAAAGCTACCCTTCTTTTATAGCAGTAACAATAATTTGTCACCTTGTATTATCACTTTTTTTAATAACTCTTTGTAGACTGTGTTTAAATGCACACTACAATGAATAGTAACGCAAACCAGCTTGAGTTTGATTCCCGGGTTTTAAAAAAATACTGGTTTTTTTAGGTACTTACCCATCCCACAAAACTAAGTAGATAATTGCTCACTACCTCTATACAGTTCTAGAAACAGATTTCAAGCTTGCATTTACATCTCTGGCAATTATTTGCATTTCTATCAGGGACAGGAATTCAGATAATCAATCATTCTATTAGAAATCAAATCCAATTTGCTTAGAAAAATGTTTAAAAGCGATCTGTCAAGATGCATGAAATGTGTAAATTCAAAATCATATCTTTTTGGATTAATTACACTGAAATAATTTTTTAAAATAACAATCAAATCCACTTTTCTTTTCTACTATACACAGAATGAGATAAGAAAATACCGTGTAAGAGCAGTTTCCACACTTGTTTTCACAGTATGCAATCTTAATAGATTCTTCCACATACTGAAAGTGCAGGAAGGAGTAGGGCAGACCCAGATGATACACTAGACGGCCGCATCTAAAGAGAGAAAGAACTCTGTGGTTACAAATACCTACAATTAAATCTCTCTTCTGTGATACCTCATTTTATTGTGCATCAATCTCCTCACACTGTACAGTTCCATGGGGAGTGTTTCTGTTCCTGTTCACAGGCAAATTCAGTATCTTCCTTACAAATGCTTGCTCTCTCACCTGCACTGGCCAGTAAGTGAAGCATAATTTCTGGCTGATGTGGTAACTGCACTAACCTCTCCTTTAGGGCACTTAAGACTGGCAGAGGTGCACTCATTACAGACCCACTGGGATAATGAGAAGGGTTGTTTGCATAGTGGCTGCTGCATTCTTACCAAGTGTTTTTATAACAGGTGTTTTGACTGGGATGGGCACTGCAGGGCACCTACATTAGTGATTTATTGTGCATGAGGGGATTGTTATGGTGCCTGCTTGCCCCATGTCTGCACTTGACTGTTGTGATATGCACTCGACTACAACACTGGTCTGCTCAAGGGAGCTGGAATAAATGCAAAACCTGTACACAAGGGCAGCTCGTTCTGTGCCAACACACGGTCCCCTGGCCTTAGCTCCCCACATGTGGACTGCACATTTAGGACCAACAGCAGGCAAAGCTTTTGTGGCTAAGGCACAATAAGGACACAGACTCCTAGAACCATAATGGGTCACAGCCAGGCTAGTGCTAAACCAATTCATAATGTACACATATCCTGTGTGTCAACAGCACAGAACTGGTCAACCTTTCAAATGCTCTGGGCAAGGGGGCATCTGGGCCCCCTCCCAGATGAAATAGAGCCTTGTTCTGTTTGTCTGTCGTATGACATCAGCCGTCCTTATCTGGGCATATTTGCTGCTGTAACATTCAAGATCATTCATTCTACTGCTAGTTTCATCCCACTAAACTAATGTAGCTAATTTGTTTAAATTCATCACATTACAGAAAAAGAGTTCTAACTCTGTATTAAGCTTATTTATGGTTTAGTATGAACTTGGAATATTCATTACAGCAATATAATGCAACTAGAATAGACATTTTTCAAGTGTAAGATTTCTCAAGTAACTACATCACATCAAAATTGAAAACTTGGGATTTCAATTACAGTTCCTACTGGTGCTGCCAAAATGTACTTGTGGCAGAATCCTATATTGAAAAGCAATTTTCTTTTGAAGTTTTAAATTTTACCTAAAGACTAATTTTTTTCCATATGTCTACATGGCATTTTCAATAACTCTCATCAAAAAGTTTCCGTGAGATAAAACATTCTACTTTGACATGCATGGATGTAATGAAGTTATCTGAAAATGAAAACACTATAAAACCATGAACATTTTACCAAATTTTACACTCACTTTTGTTAATCTAAATCCATGCTAATTACAAAGAAAAAATATTTATTCAAAAATTACTTATGCAAAAGAAGACTTTGCTCTTTTAACTTTGTTTTTCCACTAAATACTAGCACTTTACTTAGCTCAACTTAGAAGCTGAGCATGATGTCTTTGTTACTTGCACATCAGTGAAATAATATAGAAATTTACAAATCATTACTCAAAATATATGCAAATATTTTCCCATGTTTATCTGTAAGCACACACCTGTCATAGATGAGAAAGTCATCCTTGTTTCCATTTAAAGTAGTCCAGACATCCTCTTGCTGCTCATCTTGCTGGTAGACAGTAATGTAGTCTGAAACACGTTCTTTTAGCAGGTGAAATTTCCTCCGGGACTGAGCTCCCTGATGGTTGACAACCACATACGAGATGTTGACCAATCCTTCATTCTCTAACTTTACTCGCAGGTCCTCCAAACTAGTGGGAATGTAAAGAAGCAAGACCATAAACCATTAGAGAATCATGGGATTTCACAGAAAAGTTAATGCTCCATCTTTCTTTTACTACCATTGTATGATGTGGAGTTTCTCCCTTTTCATTTGTATCTTTCCTACAGAATTGCTCTAGAAAATTTTTATTTTTCAGTTACAGGAAATAGTCTAGAATGTGGAAGATCCTTCAAATTTTTTCTAAAATGTAAGAAGCAAACCCAACTACCTTGAAAGCCAAACACAAAGCCCACTTTCAACTTTGATGGAGCCACAAATTTACTACTATGTTTTTAAATCCAATTCTTAATAAACTTGCAAAGCCTATTGTGATATATCAGTTGTGCAGCCTGGAGGGGCAAACTAAGGTGTACTCACTGTGACTAAAATCCAAATCTGAAACTGGCACTATGAATTTTTAAGCCAAAATAATTTCACAATCCCTAAATGAATCAAAGATAGAAAGCTTTATGCAATTCCTGTTTGGGTCAGCTTGAAATTATTTTATGACTATTATTACTGTCATGATAGCCAGTTATTTGCAAGAAGTAGGTTCTAGAAAACAGAGTACCAATGTCCCAGGTCTTGGATGAAAACCTAACACTGATGACTTCCTTGAATGCTTAATCAGTTTTTTGAAAGGACAGTATTTACCTTAATTTATGGATTTTTAAAATATATGTAGGATTTCAGAACGCTGAAAAGCCTGAAAAGTCACATTAAAAGCATGTGTTTAGATTTATTTATTCCCCTACAGATCTCTTTTTCAGGTGATCTAACCATGTTAAACAATCATGATGTTTCTTGGCTTCACTATTTTTGCTACATTAATCCATCTGTTGCTGTTTCTATTGTGTTTTCCTGTGGTTTGGGTTTCATTAATGTCAAGTTGATCATACTACTATGTTGTAAATGTAATTTGGAGAAGATGATCTGTCATTCAGAAGTAGGTCAAGAGACAAAGAATGTTACCCACTGGCACAGAACCCTTCTGCTGATAGTGAGCCTAGTCACTGGGTCACACACGCCAGCTGTGATGGTGGCATTTGGGGCAGCTAGAGTTCACAGAGTGCATCTGTGGCAGGGCACACGTAGCATTCTCAGCTGGATAACAGAAATGGGGATGAGATTCACACTTACCTGGCGGCCTGCTGCAGGCACAAATATCAGCTGGCCTGGAGGAGTGCCACCACGGTCACCGAGCCTCTGGAGTTCCACATCGGGTCCTCCTCCCCAACACGCCATTCTGGGGGCTCCTGGCAGTTCTGGCTCTCTGTCCCTCCTCCTGGGAGGAGACAGAGGGCCAGAACTAGCCCCAGACCTGCCCACATGGCTGGGCTTTACCTGACAACAGAGAAAATAAACAAAGGCCAATGGCTGAACAAAGTTCAGACTCTGAAATTCCCATAAGAAAACACAGCAGCCCATTGGCTCCATTCAGTTATAAAAAAATCAAACCTCTGCAAGAATAAATTTGAGCTATTTGTTTACTGCTCAATTTCTTTGGTTTTTCAGTGGAGTTCCTCTGTAATAGAGACAAGTGATTTTTCTTTGTGGTGCTTGAAGGTTTTTGGTTTTTTTTTTTATTGTGTTGAACAGCTACATAGTAAACACTCAGAATAACTGGAATTTTTTTTAGTACTACTAATCAGACTAAGTTATTCCTTCCTCTTTCCAATTTCTCTTTGACCATTTTAAACACTTCAGTAATTTTAAAGTAGCCTTGTTTCTTGTGTTTTGAAATCAATTGTGCTAAGCCCATTTATGTCAGGAAGTATCTAGAACAGTTCACTCCAGATTCCAGAGTAATTCCACTATCTTAAAAGTACACACACCAACAGTGGATTTCAGTACACAATAAGACTCCAGAACATAGCAGAAAATAATAAAAAATTCTTCAAAATTTTTACAAGTCAGTCTGGAGTATCTGGATCCTATTGAGAAAAAATCTATGAAGAAGTCAAGCACTAGAAACAATTTTGAAAAAACAGAAATGAAAACTGAATTTCAAGATTCCTCAGATCTTACAAAATCTCATATCCATACTTAGTCCAGTTAATGTTTGTGAAAATCAAAGCATGTAAGAAATTCTATAATTACCTTTCTCATATTATTCCATTAACATCTCAATTTTGGCTTAAACACCCATTATCAAGAAATATTTAAAACTATAAATGTATAAAATTATGAAGCTGCTCCACAACATCTCCTAGGCTGTGGAACTGTATAACTTCACCACTTACATCAAAGTCTGACAGTGACCACAAAATAGTTTGGAAACAATAAATTCTGATAAATAATACATGTTCCATCCATCTTGTCACATCCTAAAAGATTAATAATAACTGACCTTTTAAAACAAGAGCCATTTGTTGCTGCATTTGTGAAATCCAGCTGTCCCTGACATTTCTTTCCTGATGTTCTAGGTAAATTACTTTGAAGACTGAACTGTGGTCCAGTATATACCAACACAGTCTTTTCCCACTCTTTCCACACATCAGGAAAGCAGCCTGCCTTTGTATCCATTATAAACACAGGAGACTCCCATGACATTTTGATATCCTTCCTTGCCTTTACAGCAGTCTTCTGCAGCACTGGCATGCAGGAGAGCCATGTCCTGCCTTATACTTCTCTTCATATTTCAACTTTCCACTTGGTTCCCAATGGAAATTTCCACAGTCAGCCTTTTCAGCCAAAGAAACAAGCAAACACTCTGCCAAATCTCAAGTCATGAAGCTCTTTCACTGCAGACCCAGCACACTTACCCTTTCCTCCTCCCCCTTCTTGGCAGCTCTGCCTGGCTCCGCCGCGGAAGAAAGCAGTGTGGGGAAAAGGGCTGCGGTATTTATACGGCTCTTGTTTATCTCACTTGGCAGATACAGTTCAAAGTTCAGGGAGCTTTTTCTGAACGACCCTGCAAGCAAAGGAAACGCCTTGAGCAAAAGTACCCAAAATATTTCTCCATTAACTAATCCCAAGTGGAAACCATTTATTGTGTATAATAGCAAAGTATTTTTACTATCATGACTCCAAACACCTTTTTATGCAGTTTGTCAGTCACCCCAGTCAGCTGGAGGTAGTGGTACAGTCGGGGGGTGGGGGCAATGGGCTGAGGAGTCATTATTTTCTGAACACTGGTAACCACAGTGAGGGGGGGAAGTTACTTCTCTATTTACAAAAACGCTGAGCTAGCAGGATTTTTCTCGTATGCTTTATCTGATATTTGCCTTAGAGAATGTTGTGCTCCGTCTGAGGGCATGTGCATACTGAGCTCCTTTGGCCCAGCTGCTCTTGATTATATCACTCTGCTTTCAAACTTTTCTCTGTAGAACTTTCCAGTTCTTCAACTTTGTTGAAAGTTAGAGCCCAGAACTTCAGACATTTAAATCAATGTAGCTACATGAAAGTCATGAAGCTCTAGTGACTGGCAGTAGGTACCTGAGCCTCTGTATTTCACTGTTACGTTTCCTTAACCCCGGGATCATGGAGGTATCTGTGGACATGAACGTTAAACTGTCTCCCTGCTCTCTTACCTTGGTGAGAGAATTGTTTATGCATGATGTGTTTTACTTCAACAGCTGTTTGCTTTGCTTTCATTTCCTTCTATGTACATACTATGTGTGTTTATGGGGAAATCAATGTTTTAAAAGTTAGTGTGCCCTCACAGTTCAAGGTGGTGAGAATGATACTGCTTAGATCTATGGCCTGAGGCCATCTTCTGCACAGATAAGCATTTTGCTTTAGGCTAGATGCAAGAAAGGGAACTGCTGACGTTAGGGGTTTATGCTGCAGAAGTCCTATGCACTTTTTTTCCACTAGTCAGAAAGAACGAGAAAGATCTGAACTTCTGTTCAGTAGTCTTTGAAGACACGATACAGGAAACAGACGGACTTCATACTGGACTCTGAAGTTTTCCTAAGAAGTGGAGTGTGCTTGTATTCCTTCTATTGTTAGGGTACCCCTTAGCTGGGTTGCTATCAAACCCTCATAGCTGCAATAGTGCCCTTTACTGTTCCATTTGATAGAAATTTGCTTGCCTCCTGCTTCAAGTATTGGGGTTGATTCTCAATGCTGATAAAATCCTGTAAGTTGGCTGGAAGTATTTGGTGTGCACCATGTCCACCAATTCTTGCATGAGCACAGAAGCAGCCAAAAAAAATGAAGCAGGTACAGCTCTATTATTATGGCTAATAAAAGTAATGCAGCTCATTGGTGACTGACAGTTGTTCTCTTGCCAATTATAGCAACACAGGTGGAGATACTCTCAAAGGAAGAGCAGTATCCCATCTCCATTTCTTTTTCCTTTTCCTTTTCTTTGTAGAGAGGATGTGGACAAGGTTTGATTAATAAGTGCTGAATCTATAAACTCTATGTAATCCCACCAAGTGCTGCTGAGACATGCAGCTCACAAGTACTGAAGAACTCAGAGTTCAGATAGAGTAAACTGAGCTGAAGCAGCTATCTTATAAAACAAGTACCACACTGTGGAAAACACACTGGGGATGGAAATGGACAGTGGTCACTATGGAAAAGTTAGTATTTCTTCCCATATAGTATGCAGAGATACCTGCAGACCCTCAGTTGCCTTACTGAGAGATGAGAAGCACTTGTTGCAAGCAATTATCACTGTGAAAATAAATACTATATGTAGTATTATTTATTATTATATTTATTATAACCCTTATGGCATTAAGATGATTTCAACTATGTTCACAGTGATAAGCCATAAGCATCTTACTTTTTAACATTCATCCTACTTGAGATCATTGTTCTGCCTCAATATTTACTGCAGAAAAAAGTTCCTCTATCTTAAAGCAAACGGTAGGAAATATAATCTTGGTTGTGGATTAAGATAGATGTAATTAATTTGCTTTAGAAATGTATAAATTAAATATGCTTAAACTTCAGTCTGAAGCATTATTGTTTCTGAAGCATTATTGTTTCTGAAGCATTATTGTTACTGAGTGGAAAAAAAATCTACTTCCACAGGATTTTTTATGAACATAGATAAAGCTGTTAATAATTGTCAAATTAACACTCTAGGAGACTGACCATTCCATTTCTTACATTAATACCCTGTCTGTTCATAGGCTTATGTAGCCCTTTGTCTAAAGCTTGTAAAGAAACAATCATCTTAAATATGAATTTTTGCTTTCCACTGCAAATATTTTCTTAGTTGTTGAGTTTGGTCCAATCTCACAGCAGGAGGCAAGTTCTGACCTCTAATTTGGACAAGCCCTCAGTTTCAAGCAGTAATTTTTTTAATGATGATCATGTTTCTATTCACTTTCTTTCTTCTTTGCAGGAGGATAATAGTTCTGGTGGAAGTAACAGCCACCTTCCTTTCTTATTGAACATAAACTTTCCCCTTTTCTCACATGTTCCAAACTTTTCAAAGCATCAGAGCACAGAAATATCATTTGTTGTGTCTGTTATCTAGATTGGTAATGTACATATTTCTTGGGGGGAAAAAAAACAACAAAAAAAACCAAAAACAAAAATAAAACAAAAACAAAACAAAACAAACAAACAAACAAAAAAAAAGAGGGAAAAACCAAACAAAAACAAAAACAAAAAAACCCCAACACAAAAAAAACCCAACCAAACAAAAAAAACCACCACCAAAAAATGAAAAAACACCATTAAAAAACCCAACACAATGCCACAATCCCAAAGGACAAGTAATTATGGCTGTCAGAAATTACATTCTGGTAACACCTGCTGAGGAGATTTGTAACGTGCAAACAATGTGAGGATGGGGGCAGAACACAGATTCAGCATGAGCCCTATTGTGAGGCCTTAGGACTTCAGTGCCTGCTTTGCACTTGTGACTGAAGGATGTCATAAACACAGAATTCAAAGTCCACTTGCAAATCTTAATTCTCTACTGGTTCTTCTCTGTCTTCTCTGACAACTCTGTCAACTCAAGGTGGTTACGTATACTTTATAGTGGAAAATATTGCAACAGCAGCAAGCTGTTAGAGTTACTTAATGCTTATATAAAGAAATTTCCATTAGTTTATGAGGCCTTAAACCTGAATAGATGCTGTAAAAAAAAAGGGTCACTTAAGTGAAGGGCAAAAGATACACTGAAGTAAAGTAAATTGCAGCATAAGGTAACTAAATGCACACATCTCAGAATTCAAAGGAAGGAACTAAAGCTGACGTTCCCTGATGTAGGCCTAAAGATTGTTTGAGTGAACAAAGGAATAGCTGATACATGCAATTGTCCGCTTATAAATAAAATGGGACTTAAAGGAGTTATGATCTAGTAGCAAAATGTTTGGGTTTTCTGCTTGGAAATTCCATTACAATAATAAAAAACCTTTCTCTGCTTGAACCTATCTTTAGCACACTGTAATTAGGAAGGGAAATATTTTATCAGATGTGTCCTCAGTCACAATCATTGCACAGATTACAAATGTAAACAGACCCTAGTTGCTGAATACCTACAACTATTCTGAGTTCCTTGCAGACTGTTTACTTTCTGCAATTATCCTTCAATAATTCTGTCAGTCCACAAATTCTCCAAGTCACTGCAGTGAGCTTAAAACCAGTGGTTCTCTTATCATTTGAAGGAGTAAAAAATTTGCTGACGATACCCAAGAGGTGGTTGAGAAGATCATAGCTGCAGGAAATCTTCCACATTTTTGTATTTAAATACTGGTGTATTTAGTAACACTTGGCAGTCCTGTGATCCATGGAGGAAAACTGAAAATTCCTTGAGTTTGGTGTGACACTGCTGAGGCTCCCAGTGCTTGGCATAGTAAACCAAGAAGCAAACGCAGTCATGCAGTGCCCAAAGCAGGGTATCTGTACAGATCTCATATCCCACACAATGATCCTCCTCCTATGGGAATGAGGCAGTTGCACCAGGAATTCAGCAGGCAGCTTTAGGCTCTCCAACACAATACTCTCACTGAGTTAGCACATAAAATGGTTATGAATCTGGACCAATGAATGCACAGAAATTTAAACAAACCTCTCTAGTATACTGCATTCAGACATTTCTCTTTACATTAACAGATCAGGCCTCCACGAGAGTGTAACTGTAATCAAAACCTCAGAAGTACCAGCAGCAATACATAAAATTCCCCTTAAATCCTTTATACACAATAAACCTCCTTAGGAGATGTGGAGAAAAATGATTCATCAGCTAAATTCACAGTAGTTCATTCTAGGTGACTAAATTTAAACTCTTCTCACCAGAAATACCTGTACAAGCAAGTTGTTAATGATTTACAGCAGGTCAAGCAGGCACAGTTCACTGCACTGAACCCTAGCCAGAGAATGGAAGTTAAGACAGCTCAGTACACAGGATTCAGTGACCATATACAGTGAACCTGACAGGAAGTTCAAGTCTGTCCTTTGCTTATCTGTTATGAAATACATTAAAACTGAAGAGAAAACTAGTCTTGAACAATGAATAAGAGATGTTCGTATATTAAAAAAATATCTTTCAGGAACTGTTGAACTGTGACTTAAAAATGGGTTATGTGTTTTTGATTAAAATTCTTTTTGCAGCTCTGTGTTGCTCTCTTTTCCTGGTAATACAGAAGTGGTTGTGAACATTATGGTCTGCAAGAGATGTTAGGAGCATTTAAGGGCAGATTCAGATATCTGAGTGCAAGATGGAGGTTGTCTCACATGGAATGGAGTCTGACAAACAATACTGATGGCTTCAAATATTGACAGTTAATTGCAGATGATACTTCTTTTCAAAGAGCAGGGTCAGAGGAGGCCACAATGATGCTGAGAAGGCTGGAGCACCTCAGCAAGCAAAGACAGGCTGAAAGAGTTGGGGTGAAAAAGAGAAGGCTTCAGGGACACCCCACTGAGATCTTCCAGTACCTAAAGAGGGCTGAAAAAAGGGAGAGAAGGAGTTTTTATACGGGCAGATAGTGACAGGACAAGGAGCAGTGGTTTTAAACTGAAAGAGGGAAGGTTTAAATTAAATGTAGCATGACTTAATGAAAGCGGGTGGACTGGATGATCTTTATGGCCCCCTCCAACCCAAACCCTTCTATGATTCTGTGATTCTATTATATACTCCAGCATTAAAACATTTAGCACTTCTAGAAGGTTTCCTATCTCATGAAATGTATTTTTTGCTGAAAATTACAATTATTAACTAACATAAAGTTATTTTTGTGTATTTTAGATGAAATATGTATAAAAAAAGTCCTCAATCTTCTGATATTACAGTCCTGTATTTTACTTCCCACAGATGCAGTTGTTGAAAGTTGATGAAGGCAAAGTAAAATTTTGAATACAAAATATGACTTTTTTATAACATTGATAATGGGCTCGCAAAGACCAGAGACATCATATCTGACACTGGCAGTCTTCCCAGTCTCCTTATAACTTTGGATTCCCAGTCTCTGGAAAAGGCAAATTTATGGTAGTAGAACTGCAACTGCATTCCAGAAAAAAAAGGGATGCAGAATGCAATGCAACAGGAATAACTAAGTGTTTGAAATAAAGAGAAGTGAGAGAAGATCTGATGACATTGTGCCTGAGGACACATTTGGAAGTCAGCTGCACAAGCCATCACACTACTACATATCACTACAAATAGCAAAGACATGGGAAAATCTGCCCTGCAAAATTCAAGCGGCCAGTGTTCTTGTTTTAACAAAATTATCATGATTTCTTGAGTTCACATGTATTTGGATGGACTTCTTGGCTCATCTGAGAATTCACACTGGACAGGCATCATATCATGTTGTTTAATTAAAGGCAGTTAACAGCAACACCCACTTTTGTGTCTCCTCACCCCATTTCAAAAGCATTGGCTAAACCTGTGGAACTTGAAAGGTAAGTCCTGGTCCCATCAGGAAGCAGTCATCATAATGCCTCAATAGCTCTCCAGTCAGTGGGGATTTGCATGGATGCTCATTTGTAAGGACTCATGTAGAACTACAGCAGAAATGAGTCCCAGGCTGACATTTTACTTTGGTAAACCCTCATCTCTACCTGAATTCTAGTTTAATTTTTTAATGTCTGCCTCTAGGAAGACATTAATAATATTATTCCTGTATGTCTTCTATTATTTACTAAGTATTATTTACATATCAGGCACATAACAGTCTTAAGGACTGTATTTAAGGAGGTGTAGTATCCCCCATAGAGCCCAGAGTCTGCATCCCACACCTGTCTTTGACCATCAGCATTTTATCCAGCCCATTAAACTGCAAGTTGAAATTTTCTGACCTTTTTCTTGACCAGAGGAAAAAAAAAAAAGAAAAAAGAAAAAAAATTTAAAAAATAAGAAAAACAGAGTAGGGTTTTTTTTCTGCTGATCCTGCATCATAATCCTTGCCAGATTTCCTGTAAGAGCTCAAAAAAAGGAAACAAAATACGACTGTGGAGTGAAAAAAAAATTGTAATGATTTAAGAATCATGGCAGTAAAGTTGCTGAACATTCTCTTCAGCTAATAGGCATTCAGGAGGAGAGACAGACCAGAAAACCAAATGCTGACGTGATCCCATGACTGCATTAAGTAATAATTAACAATAAATGTTTTTTAATTGTATTCCCCTTTTTGCAAAGGCTTTCTTGCTTGTAAATGTTGTTGTTAACTTTTATTAATTCTCTAACACAGCTGTTTGCCTACATAAGTTACAAAACACAAAACTAAAGGACAGTGAGGAATTTCAGTTGTCCTGAAGCCAATGTAGGACTTCAGTCTCCACTGTTCAGGCAAATCACTACACAGTCAGCAGCTCTGGCACTGTTTGAGGCTTATGGTGTGGATCATGTGTGAGGCTGGCCTTAAGAACTGAAGTGACACAACAGACAGAAGCTGGGTGGTCTTCCAGTAGCACGTGTGCTTTGGTAGCTGCTCCACCTGCAAGCCAGCAAATTGAGTACTCACGTTATAATCAGCACAGCCCCAGTCAATGTGACACAGAGCACACATTGTCTTGCACAAATAGAAGATGCACTTGATGGATGAAAGGCTGTGCCAAGAAGAAAAAAAATCTTGAAGGGAAAACAATATTCTTCTAGCTAATAGGAAGAAATCTAGGTCACCCAGCTTTCCAACTTTTTATTGCTCTTAATCTTATCTTCATTGCATGTGGAATGACTCCCTGATTTTCTCCAGGTTCTGGAGTAATTTAAAGTGAACATTTTATGTCCCTATCAGTCATACATAATTTCGCACAGCAGTGGTATAATCCATAGCTCTACATTTTTCTACAAAGATTACCTGACCTGAAAGAGGAGTAATCTAAAATTATCTGTTAGTGTTTCTGCATGTATAATACAGGCAAGTACAGTTGTGGGCTAGGTCAAAACTTTTTCTTACAATTTAGCTTTAACCTCTTCCAGATTCTGTAGATTTTCATGGATTGTGAAACAGGATGAGTAAAGGCACCACATTTCAAGTTCCTGATGCACTGTGTCACTGTTGTTTATCAAAAAAACCCACAAAACAAAAATACTTTTGCAAATGAGGTTAAAGATTTGGCTGTGAAACATTTGGGTCATGTCTGAAGAGGTACTAACTAAATATATGAAATCTATAATAATAATGTTTGTGTATGTGATTTCTACTCATGATGCACAGTCCGTACTCATTCAAAAACTGCATGGTGTACATGTATTTTGACAATAAACACAGATAACTTTTTAACAGAGGTTTTCTTTAAGAGGTTTTCCAGACAAGTACTGACCTAGACAAGGCCTGCTGCATTTACACTGGGAAATTATCTTCCAACACAACCAACCCATTTTATATGTAGATGTATGATTCTATATTATGGGATTAAAAAAAAGAAAAAAGCTAAGTACTTTGCATCTAATTTCTTTAGGCATGCTTCTTGTAATCCTGCAGAATCCAAATCACTACAGTTTATGAAAATGGACTTGCTTCTTCCTCCAGATATTTAAAATTATGTAAAAGAAAATATTTAGATAAGAACGAGAATTCCACTACCATCACTTGCAGTGTTCAACAGACACTGATCTCCCTGATTTCACTAGTCAGCTGATCTTTCTGGGGTCACAAAAATATGAAACTTGTAAACAGTAGATAAGACTTGGCATGGAGCTCATACGTCAGCAGATAATACTGAATAGATATAAATGCACATCCTGTCCTAGCTGCACATTTCCTCTGAAAACAGAAAGATACCGAAGGAACAGGCTGACATGTTTGTGTTACAGAGTAAGGTTTAAATATTTTTTACATCAATCCACAATTCCACACATTACAGCTTTCAAGCATTGCATTTTGTAGTCACACTATCATTTTGACTTCCATTAACTCCTTATATCTTCCCTTCCCTCTGGAAATAAAAAAGAAATAAGGAGGATTAACAGAACAGCTCTCTGTCAAAAGTACAATCCATGTTTATCTTCCTTTGAAACTTTTAAACAGGCATTGATATTATTGCCCTTGGCATACCTATCAAAGGGGCTCCACAGAAATATTTTCCTCTTGCACAACAGCACACATCTGGTTTGCTCTAGGCATGACAGTAAAGCTTTCTCATGCACAGAGCAAGTCATTGTGCAAGGGAGATGTACAGACTCGTCTGATAGAGAGGAGATTTCTTGCAAATGATTGATAACACTACAGGAATGAGCAGTTGACTTTGTAATAATTTTTCTAATAGAAGAGAACAGTAAAGGCCACATTGCAGCTACCTGTACTCTGTACCTGCCTGGTGAATAATTCGGTTTTGATGTGGGAGATCTGGGTGTGCTATGAGTGCACTAAGCAGCTTTCAAAACTGTTTTGGGAGCCAGTCAGAGCTGTCCAGCAAGCTGGATGTAGGTCAGAGGCTGCCAGGTGGATGGCCTTGCACTAGATGAGCTAATGGTCTCTTCTGGCCTTCATTTATGATCTGAATCACCTGCTTTTGGACAACAGTTATCTACTCAACACTGCACATAAGCAGGCCTTATTCTTGATTTCACATCTACAGTTTACTAATTTCTGCATTTCCTCAGACAAAGAACTGTTTCCTTTATTAAAGAAGGGAAATATATGATTCACAATTTTCTGCTATTACTTTAGTACCCATTTTCATCTGTTTGCTGCTTCACAGCTCCCCCTGGGACAGGCTCACAATGCTCAGCCTGGACAGATGCTCTCAGCTCTGTTCAATGCTGCTGTGAGATGCTGGAGCTAGAAGAGAACATCTACACTTCAGTAATCTTCCCAAACTCAGCTGAATGTTATGTCCAGACGACTTACCATATTATTTTAATCAATACAAGATTCTCTAGTGTCATTGAGGTAATTCTGGAAAAAGAGAAAAGCATAAGTAATTTTTAGGCATATAAATGGCTAATACAGGTTGAACTAGAGATATTGATAAAGATCCTTTAGATATTTGCTTAATATATTCTTCCTTATGTAAATAAAATGCACTATAAACGAGATAGTTTTCAGATTTACTAAAACTAAATTGCATTGTTTTGTAACATAGCTCTTGGAAATCTTAGAGGTAGTGTTGAGAAATGACACAGCTATCTCTGAGAGAGGAAAGGAGAACATAAGAGCTACAGCTTAGTTAGTGTAATTTTATATTTGAAAAGCTATTAGGACCAAGTATGAACTGTTCATTTAAAACGTTCAGCCTAACCTCACAGTAAAACTAGATGGGGGAAGCCATAGGAAAAAAAGAAATACAGTGGAAAATGCCATGGGAAAAAAAGTAAATGGTCAGAACAAACCATACATTAATCAATCATACATTAATACAAGCAAGCCACAACACTGGATGGATAGAGGGTGCTGGAATAGAAAATTTTAATTCTTGTTTTGTACTCTGCTAGAGTGATAGTTTTAGCAATATTTCTGTTTGGATCATAAACTATCAGAGATACAGTTCTTCCACTAAAAATTAGAGGTCCACTAGTTTAAAACAAATCTTCATATATATTTAAATGCAGGAGGCATCGACATTGCTTATGGACTGTTGTGTACCAG
Organism: Rhabdornis inornatus; assembly: GCA_013397075.1. Classification (NCBI taxonomy): domain Eukaryota; kingdom Metazoa; phylum Chordata; class Aves; order Passeriformes; family Rhabdornithidae; genus Rhabdornis; species Rhabdornis inornatus. The sequence continues at coordinate 206,833 of VWZS01001745.1, forward strand.
AAAACAAGAATGGGTGTGGCAGGCAATTCCTTGGTTGCAAATAACTGTCTGAGCAGACTGACAAGAGCAATAGTACTGTTATGTTAACAAGGCCGTTAAGCAATAAGCACCATGGAAAAGGGGTGAAGTTCATAAACAAGTCAATTTTCAGGAATTAACCTGGGCAAGCTCATTAGAACCACTGCACGAGGCTGCTCTTCTCTTGTCAGGTTCCACGTAGAGGCTTTCAAACGGGCAATTTTAAACTCTTCTGATAAGTTTAATTATTATAATGGTTTATTTGGATAAGTACATTTTCATCTGGTGGCAGGACATGAAACCTGGATGACTACGGGTCCCCTGAAGACTCCAGTGTATAAAAGAAACCCGAGTTTCACATTGTCAGCGCTCAGACAGGATGGCAGAGGGGCTGGTTGCAGCCAGTGCCATTCACTTGCTCTCTCTCCCTAAGGTGCTCAGCCAAATAGAGTGAGCCTTGCTGGGCAGGATTTCACTTCTGACTTTTCAGCTTTTGACACCACTTCATGATACCCATTTTGGGCACAGCTCACTCTGAATCATAAAGTAACATGGTATTATGGAACTGCATGGAAGAGTGGCTGTGTAAGAGAGTCGAGGAGACATGGGATGAAGGGAATTATGTTGGTATGAGTCCTGCCTCTGAGGGTGCATGTGGCCCTAACACCACCTGCCTTCCAAAATGTTCTGGCATGCCAGACTAAGGAATGCACTGCAATGCAACTGCAAAACGCAAAATCTAGAAGGGCAGAGACACAGGCAGTCCTCATCTGCAAGAGAAACAGAGTTGAACAAGAAAGATGATGGAGGCACTGGAGTATTTCTCTCACAAGGACACACCGAGGGATCTGGGCCTGTTCAGTCTCAGGGAGAGGTGACTGAGAGTGGACCCCATCAGCGTCTGTCAGTGTCTGCAGGGAGGGGTCAGAGCATGGACCAGGCTCTGCTCGGTGCTGTTGTAAATAAATTTATGAGTTAGCCTGGTTCTATCAAAGGCTACTATGTTTGATAGTTGATAAGTTGTTAATCGCGTTAATGCTGTTAATTGTCGGCGTTGTTAATTGTCCCAGTTTAGTTGTAATGTCAGTTTCCCTATTCCTCGATCCTTTGATTGTGCACCCTTTTTTGTTTATCGGGTATCACCGCTGCTGTTCCCAGTATGGCACCAAAGGAGGTGACATCATAAGACTCATATGCAAAGTGCGGGACTGAGGAATTATGGGTACCACTAGAGCAAATAAATCCCCTACAAAACGAGCCAACTGGAGATTTAACAAGTTGAGCTGACCTCTCTGTTTCGGGAACGTTCTCCTGGAGCTGTCCGCGTGACACCCAGGAATCCATCTTCACCGTGACATAACAGTGTCTGGCCAAAATGGCACCCTGGACAGCAAAACAGGCGCAGGTTTTTCTAGGGGACTCTTGCGAGGGCGGAACCCCCAGCTCTGCTCGTGGGGGACAAAGCTGAATTGAATCGTCTCCTCTGTGCCGTCATCTGGGAGCAAGCGGCGGTGTGCGCGCACCCCACGAGCCCCCCAACCTACAGCTGGCACTCAGTAAAGGAGCTGGCGCGTTCATTTTAGGTGCTGCTGAGCAANCCGAGGGATCTGGGCCTGTTCAGTCTCAGGGAGAGGTGACTGAGAGTGGACCCCATCAGCGTCTGTCAGTGTCTGCAGGGAGGGGTCAGAGCATGGACCAGGCTCTGCTCGGTGCTGTTGTAAATAAATTTATGAGTTAGCCTGGTTCTATCAAAGGCTACTATGTTTGATAGTTGATAAGTTGTTAATCGCGTTAATGCTGTTAATTGTCGGCGTTGTTAATTGTCCCAGTTTAGTTGTAATGTCAGTTTCCCTATTCCTCGATCCTTTGATTGTGCACCCTTTTTTGTTTATCGGGTATCACCGCTGCTGTTCCCAGTATGGCACCAAAGGAGGTGACATCATAAGACTCATATGCAAAGTGCGGGACTGAGGAATTATGGGTACCACTAGAGCAAATAAATCCCCTACAAAACGAGCCAACTGGAGATTTAACAAGTTGAGCTGACCTCTCTGTTTCGGGAACGTTCTCCTGGAGCTGTCCGCGTGACACCCAGGAATCCATCTTCACCGTGACATAACAGTGTCTGGCCAAAATGGCACCCTGGACAGCAAAACAGGCGCAGGTTTTTCTAGGGGACTCTTGCGAGGGCGGAACCCCCAGCTCTGCTCGTGGGGGACAAAGCTGAATTGAATCGTCTCCTCTGTGCCGTCATCTGGGAGCAAGCGGCGGTGTGCGCGCACCCCACGAGCCCCCCAACCTACAGCTGGCACTCAGTAAAGGAGCTGGCGCGTTCATTTTAGGTGCTGCTGAGCAACAGGACGAGAGACAAGGGGCCAGAACCTGATCCACCTGAACATGAGGAAGAACTTTACAGCACGGATGACCAGGTACTGGAACAGATTACCCAGAGAGGCTGTGGCGTCTCACGTCGCAGATACTGAAGAACTGTCTGAAGACAATCCTGCGCCATGTGTTGGATGGTCCCGCTTGAGCTGGAAGGGATGACCCGCTGTGCTCCCCTCCAGCCCGACCCGTTCTGTCACTCTGAACCCGTCACGCTGCACAAATGGACTACAACTCCCGGCATGCCCCCGGCCGCCGTGCTCCGCCCCCGCCGCGCGCGCGCCCTGTCGCGTGGAAGGTGAGCGCGGGGCAGGCCGGGAATGCGAGTCGGGATTGGCCGGCGCGCGCCCCGCTTTCCAGCGTGCCGGGCAGCAGGAAGCGGCGGCGGTGGAGCGAGAAGCGGCGCGGCGAGGAGCTGCTCCCGGTGAGTCCCCGGCGGAACCGCCTCCCCACCCCTTGGAGCGCCGCGTCGTCGGGCCGCGACCCGGCCGGGAATTGAAAAGGGATCGATTTAATGCGCGCTTTGATGACGTAATAAGGAGTAACGAGGCGGCGGCGCTGCCGGGCGCCAGGCTCGGGCCGGCATCTGTCAGGTCCCCTCCCGGGACGCCCCGCGGGACCCCCATGCCTGCCGGCGCCGCCCGCACCGCGCCTGGATCCCCCGTGCGCGGCGAGCCCTGGGCGCGGGCCAGGCCTTCCGCCTTTGCCCGGTCCGGGCACTCGGCGGCCGCTCATTGGCTTCTGCGCCC
>VWZS01001747.1:0-32804 GCA_013397075.1 Rhabdornis inornatus
AGGTCTTTGAAGAGGCCAGAGTTGGCTCTCAGGAAATCCCAGATTCTAGCCCTGCTTATTGCTTTCTTTACTTCACATGGGATCCTGAATTCAACCATCTGTGATCATGAGGCTACTTCCAGCTGTCCATAGAAAGCCTCCCAAATATCCTGCTGATTAGGTGATCTGTAGTAAACACCCGTAGCAGTGTCATCCATTTTAGACTGTGCCTTAAATCTTACCCTTAAGCTGTCAAATAGTTTGTCTGTCCCTGAGTGGAGCTCAATACATTCCAGTTTCTCTCTCACACAAGGAACAACTCCACCACCTCATCTCGCAGACCTCTCCTTTCTAAAAAGTACACAGGCATCCAAGACAACATCCCAGTCACATGAGCTGTCCCACTGTATCTCTGTAAATGCAATGAGATAACGGCCCTACATTGGCACACGACCAGAGATTTCTAGTTCTTGTTTATTCCCCATGCTCTCTGCATTTTTGTACAGGCACATCAGGGAGGTAATCAAGCATCCAGGTTCCCTAGAAGAGGTGTAACAGGATTCCCCATAGCAATACACACCCTTGATGTGATTAGCCCTATGATTCTCATCTTGACAGGAGGCCAAGGTAGCACTGGTTGCCATGGCCCACTCTCCAGGAAGAAGCAAAGGCATTAGTATTGCCCCTTTGGACACCACAAGCCCTTCAGTGTAAAGTTCATCTCACCAAATTGGCCGGTCTGCTGCCAAAGATTTTCTCTCCCTTTTTAAACAAGCAGATCGCATCTCTCCCTAGCAGGTTACAGTCGTGGGAGTACAATCAATCCATTGCCAAAAATGCCAAAGCCTTCTTGATGGCAGCAGCCATGAAGCCAGACATTGATCTGCACTATGCCTCTGCTTCTGCTTTCTTCAGTTGTGAAATTACCCTCTGGATACCCATGTAAAAATTAAATTCAGAAAATCATTTTCACATAGCAGAGGAACAAAAATTCAAGTTATTCAAGAAAGATATTAGTCATGTATTGGTGAGAGTTAGGTCAACTGCTTTACTATACTATTACTTGTGAAGAAACCGCAGTCTAACTTCCCACAGTACAAAATGAAGTTTAGTGCTTAATACATTCTCTTTTTTCTATATACACCATTAATTTAAATTGCCAGACATCTTTGTCTACTGTTGATGTGCTTTATCTATGCTGCGTCATGCACTGTAGCGTTTGAGGATCCTACCTTTGAATTATCATGAAAGAGCAACAGTGGAGATTTTTCGTTATTTTGATTTTTTTCAAATTTCACTAAGAGCAAAATACCAAAACCAAAGAGGGCTGGGATGCTGAAGACAACAGCTGAAAGATGCGTGATGTCTTCTGCCTCCTGACTTCTGCTTTCAGGTGTGGACATCTTAAATCCCTGTTACATGCTTCAGAGGTACTGAGCATATTACAGGATCTGAAAGATCACATTTGCAACAATTTTCTCAATAGCAGAGAAAAAGTAGTATGTGTGATTTTTCTTCTTCTGCACATGTATGCATACATATTTTTACTAAGAATATGGTGTGCATATTCACTTCTGTGCATGTTCAGGGTCTGACCTATCATTAAACAAAACCTTACAGGCCACCCACCTACTGGATGTCAAATTATGGCCTACATTTTTCAGGATGTATACCTTAGTGATGTCATTTGGCCTTGAAAATTTATATCCAAAAAATCTTGAAGTAAAATGAGTGCAGGCTGAAACACTGAATAAAAACAAACTCTTTCACAAACTAATGAATATAGATAAGCTTTGAAATGCACTTAGGAGGTAAGAAAATTCTGGTATGTATATTGCAAAAATTGATGTCACTATTCACTAGGTCAAGTAGCATGCCTAGTATTCACCTAGTACAATTTTAATGCTCTTTCTCTTTATAACTTGATTTATGTACTGTGCTTTGTTTTGAGATGTAATTTCATTGCTAATTGGAAGCTGGAGTATGTTTTTTCTTATATATGAAACAGTATTAGGTGGTATTTTCTACTTCCATTTTAAAAGAAAACCTTCCGAGAGTTTTATCTGGATTCCAACTGATCTGTGCATTTGCAGACACAGAAAGTTCTTACTTAGGTAATCACTTTGTCATGTTACATCAAAAGAAGTAATTTACAACCAAAACAATAAATAAGTAGGAAACAGGGAACAATTTGTGTCTACAAGGGTACTTAAAGGAACTGCCAAATGGAGTGTCACAGCAGTCTTGCATTACTGAAGCACAGACAATGATAAGGGTTTTTTTTTTCCTTTCGCAGATTTTTTGTGCTCTCTCTGAGCAATTCTGCATGTTGCCCCTGGGCTTAACTTCTGCAAATGGCAACATTTTTCTGGCTTCTTCAGGTCTGCAGAAGTTGCCTCAAGTGTCAGTTTTCTTGCTTAACTGCACTGCCTCATTCAGAGAAAATGCCCAATGTGCTGTGATATGCAAACGAAAAAAGATCCAGACCAGCTGTAGGAATTACAGTTAGGCAGGCTGGTCTCGCTAGAACAAAATCAACATCTACTGTAAGGGCAGTAAAACACCGCCTTACAAAGGAACGTGTTGACTTGGAAAGCTGGATCTTTACCAGATGAACTTCAGCTTCACTGATTGACTTCTTTTTCTTGATGTGTCTTTGGTATTTGGCCTAACTTGTCCTATTCTGGGAAATAGGTTTTTCGTTTGTGAGATGCCTCTAAATGTTGCATTAGGGGGTTTATTGATTGAAGTTAATCTTCCATATTGGTTGATGCCATTTTCTTGGGAAAAATACTACCTGTAGGCAATGGCTATATTCTCTCTTGATGGTTCACCTTGGATACTTATGGAGTCAGAATCAAGCCATTCTTTTCTCTTAAAAATTATAAATAAAAGACCCTTATAAATAAGACCTTTATTTTCAACCTGTTTTGGCTTCCATGTCTGTAAGCCAGTAAGAGGAATGGAACACATTATTTTCTCTGTTTGTTAGATGGATGGACAACTTTATGTGATATCAGTTGTATATTCAATGAAGGATGCCAGATTTGCAAGCATTTGCTACAACCTTGTGCATATGCGTACAGTGCCATGCACAGGTTACAGGGTGAACCTGGTTTTACTACGACATGAGCTGATATTTGTAAAACTTAGGACTGTTTGACTGGAATTCATAAGGTGAAGGATATAGCCTGACCTCTGCTGTGCAATTACAGAGCAAATCAGCCTTCTCTGTTCTTCAGTGAATCAGAACAATAATGCTGTTTTCACCTAATGAGGGCACTGAGAGGCTTAACTTATTAGGGATAGCACATGGCTAGTCCAATACATGAAACAGGGTTTAAAAGGTTGAACAAGTTCTCCCTGGGTCTTGAGTGTCTACACAGGAAACAGTGATACTTTCTAGAACAACAATACAAAACTGCAATTCTGCAGCGAAGGGCAGTGTTAATTGATATGGTAACTGAATGCAGTTTTGGCTAACTTGCATTATATTAGCTACAGGAAGATAAAACATATAAGGATCATTTTTTCACTTCTTAGTGCCAGAGTTCACATTACATAAGAGGATATGGTAATGTAATGATAGACTGTATGTGAAATTACCTGAGAGCCACAGTATTCTAGCTCCAGTGGTGCATCTTGGTACAGGGCTTCAGTCTTGTTACGAATGAATGTTTGAGATCACTTAAAACATCATTTTGCAATCAGCAAAATCCAGATTTAATAGTAAGTGACATCACGACAGTCCATTGGCAAGATTCACTCTACTAACAAGACAGTTAAGGCACAGAAAGGAAAAACAGGCAACAACAAAACTATAAAAATCCAAAATCAAAAGAGAAATTAATAGACAACTATCTAAGGGTGTGTATGTGGGCAGGGGGGTGGATGTAGGGGTGGATGTGGGGGTGTATTTAAGTCTGTGTGAAAAAGGACAGTGAGGGCAAGGGTAGAAAGGAACACAGCCTAAAACCTTAATAGCGCTCAAACTTAACAGTACTTTAACTTAACTTATACCTTAAACTTAATAATTTAACGAAGGAACATTTCACTTAAATGATACCTTAAACTTAATTTTTAATGTAACCTTAACAATTTAACAGAGGAATAGCTCTTAGCAGCATTTAACATAATTTATAACTTCGAAGTTATTCTTAGCAACTTAGCAAAAGAACAACACATATCAGCATTTAAGCAAGGTTAAGGCATAAGTCACAAGCTTACTTACAGACCTAACTTACCAGGTACTTAAATATCTAAGAAAGCAGCATTTCTCTCAGATTTGCTCTAGCATATGCGCACATGCGTGCAACACAGACACAAAGAGTCAGTGCAAGCAAGGTACCTGTGAAAAATTCGCCTTGGAAGTCAGTGAAAAACTCACTTTGGATGCTTTTGCATTTCCTGACAGTTGAAGGCTCAGGCCTTGAGGAGTGGGGGCATCAGCCCAAGTCTCATTGCTTTTCGGCACAGTTGAAGGCTCAGGCCTTGAGGAGTGGGGGCATCAGCCCAAGTCTCATTGCTTTTCGGCAATCCTCCAAGTGTAGCAAACTTGAGAGTTCGCTGGTTTGGAGACGTGTCCCCCTGAGAGGGAGACTGCTGGTCACAGCCCACTGAGGTCCAGGAGAGCTCAGAGGGTCTCATTTGTACTGCTGTTTATAGGGTCTCAAGACAGTGGGCTTTAATCATAATGTTTCATGCTGGACACACTTTGGATCAGCTCTTTCTCTGAATGTGTGACAAGAGGAATGCTGTGCCACTGAGGCAAGAAAAATATTTTCCAAAGCTATTCATAAGGGAAACAGGACCTCCTTAGACAAAAGTTCCTGGGAGCAGACCATGTTCCTGATGAGCTTGGGAAGAGTTGAGCCCAGGTGCTGTTTCCAAGGCTGACGCCTAACGAGCATTTCTTAGTTTGCAGTGCAGCCTGGAAGGGGGGAGAAGGGGAAATGCACCACCACAGGTGTCTATAAAACATAGGTTGATTTATACCTCTTTACATGAATTCTGCACTACCTTGTACACTATACATGTGCTACATTTGCAGGTAGAGGGCAAAAAGGAAAACAATTAGGAAGCTTTTGTGGGAATTGCTATAAGTACTTGGGAAATGCAGGTGGGAAACTGAGAAGTATCCAGAAAGGCAGTCTACCTATACATTCAGTAGTAGTAAGACAAAGGAAAAAGTATATTGTTGAATTTACAGTGGTTCAAAGCATAAGTTTCATGCAGTGGTATTTGTTTACGTGGAAGTAATGCTGTGTTTTCTGGGACTGATGCCTGAAAGACACAAGTGTCTATGTGTGAAACAGATTTGTCACCTTGTGGATCACAACAGGGAGCTTGTACAGAATGACAGCTTTACCAGTGATTTAGCACCAAGACAAAGCGAAGTATTTCCACTAGGGCTGCTAGCTAATTGTCTGCTCTTGGGCTGAGACTGCTGCCAGCATTAACTCCCTGGCTACCTGTGTCAAATCTCCTTTTGTCAGCAGTTCCAAGGTGGTATGTACAGGATGCCACTGAAATTGAACAAATGGTGTTTCTACACTTCCAGTATAGCAGCAGGAATAAGAACGCATCACTTTTGAAATACATCACATCAACAGCATTTGCACCTTCTGCACCCCAAAAATACAGGTACCACAGCAAATCCTGAAGTTTCAGATTAGACACAGCCTCTGTGACAGTCTTTTACTTCTGCAAACCTGCAAGTATTACTGTACAACAGGCCCATTAAAAACAAATTTTGCACCACTGTTACCTGGAGAGACAGAAATCATTAGCAAATAAAAATACAGTGTGTGGAGATAGCCACCAGATGGTAACAAACACGTAGTCTAGATGTCTGTTAGATTTTCTCAATTATATTGAATTTCTTGAAAAGAGAGAACACTCATGTACATGTTTAAACACATGAGCTCAACAAGCTGGTCTATAAAAATATTAACAAAATTTTGAGCAAACACTCAAAATTTTCTATGTCAAAACCCACCACTGAGTTATATCCATCATAGTTACTTTGCTGCTGTTAGCAGAACATATCCTTCATGTTCCTTCTGACAAACAGGGGAGACAAAATGAAGATGATTGCAAAATTCAGCACAATGATCGACAGTAGTCTTCAGACAACCAGTTGTTGAATTGTCAAATTTTATCCACAGTCTAATGCCAAGAAGACTCCAGTGTTTACTAAACTGCCTGACAGCTTCTTCATAAAGATTTTAGAAGTGAATAATGTATGGTGAAAAAAACCTTTTCAGGATCTTCAAACATTACTCTATGCTAATACCAGATGTTCACCAAAGCAGCAGTGAGACCCTGGGCTGTAGACTATTCTAGACAAATATAAAAATTTACCCTTTCTCATAGAAAATTAAATGCTGACCTCCTAATCGAAAATGGTAGTTTCATTACATTTCTGCTGACCCTCATTCACACAGCTACAGCTGCATGATACATTGGTGGTCACAATCTCCCTAGACATTAAACCAACATAACACTTAGGAAACAAGGCTTTCCAAAGTTGAGTGTATGTGTAAGGGAGAGTGCATCAGGCCTTCTGGGAGCTTCCTTTGCCCTTTGTTTCTGGGTGAAGTGTCAAAGCTTACATCTGCAAGGGTTATCACCATTAGCTGTGAACAAACAAACACACAAGGAAATCAAAGCAAAAAAACCAAACCAACAAACAAAAACCAAAACAAACAAGAAAACCCAAACGCAACCCAAAAGCCAGCACTCCAATCTATGCCATGACCACCACAAAATTACTGCTATTTTGTTTGTAGAACTCTCTGATTCAAGAATTGAGATATTGACAGGAAAGAGGATGATAGCTTTTGGAGAGCTCACAGTGTCATTGCCATCTCTGCACAAAGGATGTTAGTGCTACTTTGCTTTCCAGGTATCTCAGGCCTCTAAAAAACTTTGTATCAGAACCATGAGATATGATTTTGCTTCCTTTTCTTTTAAAACATGTGAAAACAACAGTTTGAGTTTCTATGTATATGGATAAATTGTTGCAAATTGACTGTCTCCAAGTTCTTTTTGGTCCTCATGCTTTTCTGGACCTCTTTTTTGTAGCTCCTCTCTTGATACTCTTGAGGCAGCCAGTTGAGCTGTTGGGAAGGTATGCATCCACCATGACAAGATCCCATCAAAGCCTCTACATTAAAGAATGTTCTGTCTGGATTGCTTTGTTGTTTTCTGATAGCTGGAGAGATGTGGAGTTTAGTATAGATAATCCCTTGCTCCAGCTTCTACCACCTTCCTTGTGATGACAGAAATTAACACATATCTGCACCTGTTCTCTTCCCCAGTGGCTGCAGTTTTCCTTGAGAAGAGGTACTGTTTAGTATTATGTTCCATCATGCCTCTAAAAGATTAAATTATTTCATGGGGACTAATGATACAGATAGTAGCAGTGGTGGAAAGTGTAATGCTAGCAGTGCTAATCCCATTATTGAATTTGTATAGGAAACAGATAGCAAAAGACTATTTGGAGCAGCAGTGAAAAATTTATCACCCATGGCACAGTAGTGTAATCCTGCTGCTGTATCTTGGAAGAGGAATCTGTGCAACATTTGAAACAACTGTGTACAGGGTCTGTTACCATTTGCCTGTTTATGGCATGTCAAGGCTAATTCCTGAAGTAAATTCACAGTCCTCTGCACAGCCATGGGCTGCCTTAGGTCCAACAATAAACATGCACCTTTCATGAGCTAGCAGCTCTGCAGCACAGAAAAGCATAGCTGTCCCCAAAATAGACTAGAGCTGCATCAGATCTGCATGTCACCCCCTGCACTACCCTGAATAGCTCTTTGTGGATACTGCTTTTAGAAGTGCAGTCAGACTTGGCTCTGAGACAACATCCGTAGGCCTTTATAGACTTGAAGGGTCTAAATATAATGTGTTTGGAATAATATACTACAACTAAGACTGTGGCAACCCACTGAAGCATAGCTCAGTACAGACCGTTTCTTTTGCTGCCTGAGGAGCAGTAAGCAGGAACTAATTGCCTCGATTGTTTCTCTTCCCTAATAGTGTGAATTTAATTTTTAAGACCCTGGTATAAGCTGCATGTACAAGCAATTACAAACTTGAGAACCATTTCCCAAGCTGCTCCTGCCAACAGAATTTTGCCTGTTCCTGTATACTCCAGGACAAAGGGAGAGCACAAACAGGTTCACACATATTTTCCCCTGCCAATGGCTGCTCAGCAGTACTCCAAGCCTGCAGTTTTACTGCTGAGCATGACCTGTGTGCTACTCATGCTGCTAATATTACACAGCCATCACAAAAGAAGGAAATTTTCACAATCTTCCCCTATAACAAAACCAGCTTGTCAGGAAAAAGAAATCTTCCAAACTTTAAAGAAAAGAGGGATTTCCTAGGCAGACCTGTAACATTTTTCTGTGTCTGCTTTCTGAGAGATTGCCATTTGACGTGGGAAGGAAAATCCAGACCGTCTTGAGGTGTCTCGATTCAAATTTAGTCATTCACCTCTAGATAAAGCCCATGAAGCAATTTGAAGCACAGCCTAGCAGTTGTGCTTTCTCACATCTCAGTGTATCTGCTGTGGTTTATGCCACATCTCCAACTCTTGACTTTTGCTTCATGCTTTTTTCAACTGGTTACACCCTCTGAGTCTATTCTCTGCAGTGCCTTAGGAAACCACAGTCAAGGTCTTGCACCTGCATTACATAGAATTTACAACTGTAAACTCGGACTGTAATTTACATGTAGTTCTGCTCATGCTACTTTGGCAATGAACAGGGACTTCTCAATCAAGAATGCAAGCGAAGGAAAAATTATATTTGCTTTGGAACTACAGATTATCTACATGGCACAAATGAAGAGACTAAAGCCAATAGTTCTTGAATGTTATTTCAAGCCATGTTACTTCATCTGTGTGACCTCAGGAGAGCAGTATCTATATTTGAGCTTCCATGCATGTATTTGTTCCTTACAACGTCTCTAATGCTTGTAAAGTGGTAGTTGTCCAGTGTGTGTATGTGCAACAAACATATAACACAACAGAAACATCAAGCTACATCATAGAAAACCCAAATTTACAAGCTTAAATTAACAGGACGGGAATATTGATTTGCACAGTGGGAAAATAATCCACAACAACAACAACAACAACAACAACAACAACAACAACAACAACAACAAAACTATATTACCTTGTAAAAATTTTTGAAACTATCTCTTACTCTGCCATTTTCATGATCACAGCTTGAGTCACCAAGTGTCTGTTTTCAAGAGATTGGGGACAGCCATGAGCCCCCCATTCAGCATGCATGAATGTAAGGGAACACTGTCAGGCACTGCCACAGCCAAGTCTTACCTTAGAACCAGGCACACAAACTAACAAGCAGTAGAAATCTGTTATATGTTAGGATAAATTGATACTGTAACTTGATAGACATGGTAGCAAATCTGTACTAGACAAATAATTTCTCTTCCACATAAAAATCACAGAATATTTTAAGTTGGAAAAGGCCTCCGAGATCATCACACCCAACCTTTGACTGATAAGTACCTTGTCAACTAGACCACAGCACAAAGTGGCATGTCCAGTCATTTCTTGTACATCTCCAGGGATGGTGACTCCACCACTTTCCTGAGCAGTCCATTCCAATGTTTAACAATCTCATTCATGAAGAAATTCCCCCTGATGTCCAGCCTGAACCTCTCCTGGTGCAGCTTGAGGCTGTTTCCTCATGCCCTGTCACTTGCTGCTTGGGAGAAGAGGCCAATCCCCACTTGGCTACACCCTTCTTACAGGTGGTTGTAAAGAGTCATAAAGTCACCCTCGAGCCTTCTTTTTTCCAGGCTAAACAACCACATCTCCCTCACCTGCTCATCAGACTTGTGCTCCAGACTCTTCACCAGCTTCATTGCTCTGCTCTGTGCAGAGTGAAGTTCCAGCTGCATCACACTGCTGCTGCACCTTACTCTCAAAACATAAAGATAAAGAAAGACATCGGTAAGGAATATGAAGTCCTGGTGGGGATGGATCACTTCTCTCCAATGTAAGAAATGCCCCTGGTTCTTTGTGTTTTATAAATAATTCACAAAAGAGCCTGGTCTCTTGTTGACTCCATGGTAATTGCACAGTGAAGCTGTGCTTCAGATGAGAGAATAAACAATCCACTGAAACCCAGCCATTTCTAGTAACTCAAGCTGTTACACTACTGATCATAGAACAAATAAAACTGGTGCATCTGCATTGTTGGATCAGACACAGTAGCAGCCATAGAAGGACAGAAACCCACATCCCCCCCCCATTTTTACGGATTCTATTTGTTTCGTGAGAATCCACACTTTTAAGTCGGAAATGCCAGAGAGTTAAAGAAAACCTGAGTATTTGCAGGAGGAGAGGGAACAGAGGGCAGAGGTTTAAGACACAATTTTTAAACATCTTGCTCCATAGCAGAATTCAGGCTCACATTAGACAGCAAGGTTTCCCGCTGCAGTGAACAGGAAGAGTGTATTCAGCCATCTCCAGCACCTTGTGTGGAATAAAGCACTTTAAAATTAAACGTTGAATATCACAACCATCACTGAAAGCTAAAGTCTCACATCTGTTAACAAAAACAGCTACATGTGAGGAGTAATAGTTCCAATTGTTCCTCAATAAGCATAGTAGATACTGCAAATTTGAAAAAATAGACTATAATTCTCCTACAAAACTTTTAGTTACTCAGTTTCAGCAAAGATTTTAGAATAATTTGTGTTAAATTCTTTACTATGAAAACATTTATACAAAATACAGGTTAGAGTGCATTCCTAATTCTCATTTGTTTTCTTTCCAGGACCTTCTCCAAAGGCTCTTGAACAACATTTGGTTGAGCTGGTCTGTGATTTTTAAACATAATTAATAAAGACAGCTTAATCTGATCTCCTGGAAGTTACATAATCTCTGTTTTACACTAGGAAGTATTTCCTACAAATTAGGTAAAAATGTGATCAAGTATGAGAGTGCTACCACTGAAACACAAGCACTGGTTTTCTTTTGTTTTATAAACACTTGCTTGAAGATCTACAAAGCTTTAATTTGTGTTACATATTTCACTCCAGCAGTATGAACCCATCTAAAGAGATGTAAGATTCATGTTTTGAGTGTGGATTTACGTACGGAAGGAATCAGAAGTCTTTTGCTTTATGATTCACAAGATCACTTTGCAAGGGAAGGACTCTCCAGTGTTACACCAATATCGGGGAGAGACACGAGTCTGCAGGAGCTAAGGCACTTGCTACTGCCTTGCCTTTGGGCAGCAATAAAACACCTCCTTTAAAATAAGTAATTTCTACAGCAGATGTATATAATTATCTTGCAGCTTGAACACTTTTTTACTCTTTTTTTTTTTTCAGGAAGTTCCTTCTCATGTCTGGGGAGCACACATGTCTGGGAAATCTAGCTATGTGTCCTTTCAAACTGTAATTCTGAAGCAGGAACAATTATTATCAGAAAATAGCCAGAATTATCACTGAATAGTTATCTTTCCTAGTCGAAAGTAATCCATTTCACACTTAATGGTCTTAATCCAAAAGTTCACTGAAGCCTGGGGGCTTTCATTAACTTCAAGGGGTTTCAGATCTGATAATTAACAAGGAAAAAAAAACAAAACCCAAAAAATTCCAAAGCAATACTTCACCGCCTAGCTGCTGGCATCTGTGTGGGGGATACAATTAAAGTTGAGCAAAGTAGAAACCAGCTGAGGTTTTCACTCTACTTTGTACCATACCACTTATGCATCTGAGAAAATGCTTTATAGATTAGAGTAATTCTCTGCAGAAATTCCTACACAGCTCTCACCCAGTGGGATTTCAGCTGAGAGAACAGCTAGTGATGGCAGCTAAGGCAGCTCAGCAGTCTTTTTCTCAGGTGTCTTCATAAACACCATCCTGTGCAGCAGGAACATGCTTGCTAAAATAACTGTTTCCATCACTGTGCTGAACAGTCATATATTCCTTGGAGACCCAAGGAATAACTTGTTTGCATGGTGTAGAGAGATAAAGAGCACAGTTACCAGGAAGATCCCAGCAATGGATCAACCTCCCAGTAGCCTGAAGTTGTTTCTGGGTACCCAGCAAGAAAAGAGACTCTGCTGAGGCAACACCTCTGTGCAAATTGGTTAGCCATGGCAACCAGGAAAACCAAAGGTGTTGCTAACACTTGGAGACGTATTGTGGATCAGGCAGAGAGATCTCTTTTGTAATCAGGACTGGGGAAATTGTCACAAAACAGTAGAGTCTGATGAGTTAAAGGAGAATTGAAGAGAAAGGAGGATACAGCTGGGATATGTATTCCTGAAAAAAAGTAAAGGACTGTTCCTTGGCATTCAACACAAGGACTTCTTCATGGACCAGTAAGAGTAGACTGAGAGGAAAGGTGATCAAAAGAAGACCAAGACATTGTCTATAAAGAGGGTAGAAGAAAATGGATAAATACATAGAGAGAGCTGAATATGCAAAAATAAGAAGTGAGAGAAATGAAAGGATGAGAGAAGAGGAAGGGCAGACTTGAGTTCCTTAGTCTGGGCAGGGCACAACCTAGTTAGTTAAGTGGGATGGTTATTGTAGAACACACCTACTCTCAAGACTACATCTGACCCAGGGATATTTCAGACAGCAGTTAACTGAGCTGGTCTCCCTAGACTAGGAATTACACTGAACAGAAAAATACATACTACATTTTATTCATGTTATGTTCCAGCAGAGACAAATGAATATAACCATATTGTTTTTCTGAAGGCTTATATTTCCCTCCAGCTGATCCACATTTAAGGAACACTAAAACACCTGGGAGTGTCATATTGTTCTACTGTGTTCCTACAACATGAGAAGGTCATGCTTCCCACTCAATTTCCAGCTCCTACTACAGTCTGAAGAGTAATCAAAAATAATGGTAACTTTTTAAATTGCCCACAGCACTTCACCTTTATTTGCTTTCTCTGCTGAACTGCAGTATTTTCCATTTACATTTGTGATTCAGAACAGGATATGAAGGATAAACAGAAAAAATTATTGAATACTCAAAAATCAAAGGGACAACATAGCATGCCTTCTGAGTTGTTCCTTCTAGTATCTTGAAAGGTCTGTAAATTGCTTCTTTCAAAAAAAAAATTTTAATGTCTCTTTTATCTTCACCTGCTGTCAAATTTTCCACTGCAATCGCCTCAGACTATGGAAGATCACATAGGTAATTCTGACACTGGCAAAAAAAATATTATTTTAACATATACATATATTACAACATTTTCTCTAGAATAAGTGGGAGTACATTGTAACAAGGCAGAACTGACCTCTGTATGTTGTAATTTAAACTGGTGCTCAGTACCCAGCACTTTCAGTGAGATACCTACACTTGATAAATGCCTACACTGTTGTTGCTATTCTTGGAAGGAAAAAAAACAAAGGAAAAAAAACAAAGCAGAAAAATAGAAAAAGTGCTCCTACTTCTACTTTCTCTGGGGTGAATAGAGTTATTTTTACTGATCATAAAGTAGTGAGGTAAAATAATTCATATATAATCACTGTTTGGCACTCATCTTGCCAGTCTCAGTCATGAAGCCAATGGCTAAATGTCAGCACTTGACAGCTGCCTACTCTTACAAGAATGGGTTGCTGGCAGGTCCAAGAAAACAGGTTTGAACTGACGCTGCCTATGTTGCATCTGCTATTTGAAACAAAAACCAGATCTGACTTGAGCTTGTTTCAGTCTGTCCCCATGTTAAAGCCTTCTTTATCATCAAGGTATTGATTTTGTTACTGTTGGCCTCTGAGGAACTGTCTAGGCAGTGTGAGAACCAACTGAAACCAGCTGCTGGAACAGTTGTCAGCTCCTTGAGGGATGTAAGGGAGTGGATGCTATGACAGTCTTCAGGTGATGACTCACCTATCCAAACGTATTGCAACAGTGGAAAATATACAGCCTCCACCAAATCATTCCTTGAAGATTTGTATCTGAGAAGCCAAGAGCTAAAACAAATGGTTTAGCTTTTCCCAAGCTGTGCAGGAAGGCCACTCAGAGCCATGATGTTTTGCTTAGCCATGGTGTTTGCATGCACTCATGCATATACACACACAGAGGGTAATAGATGAAACATTTATATGTAACCCTGAAGTTCTTTGTAGTAATGAAGGTGGGGAGGAGGGAAGAAATATGGAAAGTATTGCTTTTGTTGTTCAGGTGGAACTAAAGATGCAGTGGTATGGTAACCTCTCCGCACAAAATGGCCACAGTATATGCAAGCCATTAGCTATAGCAGATTCATAAAAACAGATTGTTAATACATTTCAGAGCAGGTGTACTGTGTCATGATTTTAAGAGGAGAAAATCATATGCGCTAATCCAGATCTCACCAAAATCCAAGACAAGTTTCCCACTGAATTCAACAGCAGGATCAACTAACGAGCTTGTAGGAATCCACTATGCACATGGATCTGAAAGTGTTCCCAAATGCCTGTAGGACTTGTATATATTTTTAATACTTATCATGATTTTGTGGAAAAAAAATCTTGTTTTGTATAAATAAATGTAGCAGATTGTTTGCCTACTTCTGCTTCGACAAATGTATTTTTTCATATCCCAGATAATTCATGCTTCTATTACTTACAAATTGTTTCAGAGACCAATGGCTGAATTCCTATATCCAGAAGCTGGCTCTTGGAATTCAGACTTTTCCTTCTTCTAATTTTTGTTCTGTGGTTCCTGAATAATTCCATTTGTAGTACTCTGAAACATCCATAAATAATTATTAGTACAGACTGCTCACCATCAGATTTGTGTAATGTAGACATGGATGAAGTCTAGAATGTTGACTGGAGTATTTTCTCTTTTCTAAAGTGTTTTATTTTGCACAATGTTTCTTTCCCCTATCTTCCCCTGAAATACTTGTCTTGGATCAAAGAAACGGGCAATAACACATAAGGAAGTATAAGTTTTTGCAATGGCTTGCAGACCAACTTCTTTGTGTCCACCAGCAACAGGTACTTTTCACTTTGATCTAGAGAACTGTTTGACATCTTCAGATATGGAATTGTGTGGGATTCTCATTCCTGTTCTTACCGATTCAGCATTTTCCTCTTCAGCATCTATTTGTGAACAATTGCTAATAGCAGGCTCATGAGAAAGCAAGCTGTGTTTGTTGTAGCATTCCAATTGTTAGATCTTACTGCTAACTGCATGGTACAGAAGAGAGATGTCTGCTTGGTCCAGAAAACATGGGTACCTTGATGCTGATTTTTGTTATTTGTGAGGGATGACAACAATTTTTGAAATGCATATTGGAAAATCTTCACACTGATGGTGCAGGACTGTAAAAACATATTAATTGGGTGACTCTGAATATTCGGTTGTAGCTTAATTTTTTTGAAGACTAGAAGTTTTGATAAAAGTTGCAGTTCAGTAGCAACTGATTATCATACAATGCAAACAAATCATCTTTGGAAAAAATCTTAAAATCTAAACAGATAATAAAAAATAATCACAGGCTGGGTATGAAAATGAAAGCATGACTACAGAAGAGATAAAGAACCATGTTCCCAAACAGTCTACAATAATGGCAAGTACATTTCCTTTAAACTCATATGTAATATGTGTATCTTAAAATGCTTGTAACAGACAGCAGATGTCAACTGCTCCATGAAAAAAAAAAAATTCTAATTTTCTGCATTATGTCTCAATTCATAGAATTGTTCAAAAGTAGTTTAAAAAAGTCGTTTGTCTGGAACACTGTGTTACGGTCCATGTATAAAATGTATCATAAAGAAGAAGAAAGAGAACTTCAATAAGCTGTAACAGTGTATTTCTGCTGAGTTTATATCGAGAACCCAATGTCAGCCAAATGCCAGTCTGTCTCTTAGCAAGAAGCTGTGAAAATGAGGAGGAATGGTGAAAAACCCCAATGCTTCAAAAGCTAAAGCTGGTCATAAAGCTCCCCTGCTTTCTTTCCATCTTGGAAATGGTGTGGCAATTTGAATTTCTGCAATCATTTGCCAGGTGTCAGAAACAGATATAAAGCACAGAACAGAGTGCAAGAAAGACAAACATTAGAGCTGAGCAATGCTTTCTACCTGTATAGCCAGAAGTACTCTGGTATTTGGGAAATCCAGTATGAAACTTGGAACACGGACATGAGGAAAGAGGCGATTTGCCTTTTGAAACGTATGGACTAGAAACTTGCTGCCACCCAGTGTCACTAAGTATCTGTTCCCATGAACTAGACCTTGGAATTCTGTCTGTGTGGGCTGGCCACCCTGTCCCTAGACGACAGGGTCTGAGATCCCTGGGTTCTCACACGAGGAGCTCGGGATGCACAGCTGCCGGCTAAGGCACGCACAGGCTGAGGCATAGCCCACTGAAAGGGAGGATAAAAGGTGAGGGTGAAGATCCTGCTAAAACTGAGTGGTTAATCTTCCCTTGCTGCACCCCTCTTTAAGAAAAATGCCAGACATTGCAAACAAATGTTGCTATTCAAATGCTGTTCAAGCCCAAAAAACATGCAGAATTGCAGTAAGTACATACATTTTCCTCATTATGTTGAAGCAGGACATCTCTTACACGTTAAAAATGGCAGTAATGTGCATGGCAGCCCAAACTGTTCACTGTCTGACAGATCACAGACAAAAAGCTGTATTGGTCATGAGAAAAAGTAATTTCAAAGTATTCTTTTATTTTAAAATTTAAGTACTGTTTTGAGGGTTATTTTGGGATGAAGGCAGAGGTGCACACTGTGCCACATCAGACAACTACGGAATTCTTCTGTAAGAAGAAACTGCAAAATTTTAGCATCATAAAAAATTGTGTCATGAACAGCCAGGCAGCCAGTGTTAAGCACAATAGTGGTATAAGTAGAGATTTTTTCCACTGGTGAAGATGCTGATTTAAATGAACGGGGTAATAATAATTATAATTTAAAAAAAACCAAAAAAAACAAAAAAAACCAAAACCAACCAAACAAAAAACCTCACCAAAACCAATAGAAGCAACATACAACATATAGAAATTAAGTTTAAAAAAATGAGTAAGTTTCTTTTGCATTGAAAAGTCAGTCCCAGAATCCTTTTTATTTTGCAGCTCCTATTCATTTTGTTCCATCACCTGATGTCCAGTTGACTTGCATATTGAGCTATTTTTTCCTAAACAAATTCTTCTTCTTGAGCCATCCAAAAAGAGCTATAAAACTTGGTCAAACAGGGCTACCAATCTGGTTGAGCAAGAAAGTGGCTTTTTACAAGTTCTATAACAACTCCCAACAGAAAGCCTTTCCAGGCTCCTGACTGTATGAAAGATTTTTCTCTCTCTCTCTAGCACAGTGAATATGGAGTTGTATCAAGGACATCTCACATTTTCTTAGAATTCATTACTTCACCTTCTATTGTTCAGAATCTTCACCTAACAGCAAAAAGAACCTTTAGAGGTGCAAAAACTGCATCTAAGAGAAAACCCCAAATGTGTCACGGACATAGTACACTACAGAATATAAGTGCCATAATACAACACTGAAGTGGAATGGTGAGGAATGCCCCTTACTCTCATCCTGGAAACACCTAGCCATTGAAAGACACCATAATGATTTTTGGTATGAGAAAACCTTCTAGCCATCTTGTCTGCTAGAACTTCTGCCCTGAGAATACTGTGTCATGAATTTTAATAGAAGGCTATGCATCAACAACACACTCTCCCAGTATGCACTAACATCTTATGTACACAGTTAACTAATTTGTTGCCTTATATTTCTATGCCACTTCAATGCTGTTATAATCTGAAAATGTTGAATATTTTGGGGGAGTATTGAGTCAGGTAACAATAGCATTGTGTCTACTTTGTAATCCCAGTACACAAACTTGTTCTCTTCCCCAGTGCTTTTTTATTACTTTAAAAAAATCATTCAAGATAGGAATATTTCATGGTTACCAACAGGCTATATTTATTATTATAATTGAGGACTCTACATACGTTGTTGCACAAAATTATCATGGACCAATCAACAAAACTACACAGTTCATATGCAACTGTAAATAGCACTTTAGCAGAAGTTTAACACATTGTGCATTAGTTGTCTTAGTAAGGTGACAACTTAAGATGATTATTTCATGGGAATACAAAAGTGCAGACTTTCATTCAAGGTATACACAAACACACAAAAAGGATTGCTATACATGTCACAGGTCTGTAATAAACTTCAAACCAATTCCCTCCACCCTAAAGTTAAATGAGTAAGTACCACCACTCTTAGCAACCACCAGTGTTACCACATTCCAAGTCTTATCTCTAGCAAGAAGCAGAGAAATGCAATCTGAAGAAATGCCCTTAGCTTGGAGTTTTAGATGTAACGCAAATATGTCACATGAACTCCATGTTTTTGTTTGTCAAGAGTGAAAGAGTTACACCACTACAGAAGCACTTCACCAGTGTATTACCACTAATTCCTGAATCACTATATAAAGTAACCATGTGCAACAGCTGAACGTTGAAGGAAATAGTGTCTTTACATCAAAAGGTGATAATACAACCAGAATTCAAGTATTCAGTATTACACTGTAAGCAATTCTGACCTTCTGTTCCTGTGCACTACATAAAGCAGGTGAAGCAAATTTTTTTATTATTTTCATTCTTCTCTTTGCCCTGGGTAAAGGTGCAGAGGGAAGAACCAATGTGTAGGTGCAATCCTACATCTACAGCAGTTGGTGACAGACATGTAGGTACAACTGTCCACATCAAGATGACCTCTGGATTTTCAACACGCAGCATTAATGCTCTCAGATCACTCCCATCTCAACACCTGCAAGACTCCTGCTGTCTCTCTACTTTTTATTTGCACCATTTTCACCAGCTGCTCAAATCTGTTGCTCAAGTAGACATGTGACTTCTTTTCTGCACAAGTGAGCACTTAAGCTGCACAATGTCATCTCTGGACAATCAGGAGATAAAACGGTGGAACAGTTCCTCTCTCATACCAGGTTTTGGGAAAGTCTGGAGAGACATTTACACTTCTGTCTCAGCACCAATGAAGAACCGCTGAAGACTGTAGATGCTTGAAAGACACTTGTTTACAAAACCAAAATTCTGATAAAGTACATTCCAAAGAAAAAATGGCCTCTTATGGTATTTTAATTACTGCCTAGATTAATTTAAAAGTAATATGAAATATTAAGGGTTTTTTCTAATTAAAAATGCTTTTTCTCCTGTTATCAAGTTAAATCCAAGACAGGAGTTAAACAGAGGGGACCATAAACTTTGGTGAAAAAATTCTCCTACCTAGAGAGTTATGAAAAAGAGTTCAAAATCTAACAAAATTAGTAGCATGCATGATTACAAAAAAAAAAAAAAGTAATGAGAAATTTGAGATTTGTCTCTCAATAAAAGTTTTCACAGATTTTAGTGTAAACACAGCACATTGTGTGAACATGGGAAATGAGAATGTGGAAGCAGTTTTACCACACTTGCAAATTAATTGAGGCAAGATAAAAAACTGAAATGTGAAAAACAAGGCCTGTGTATAACTTTTTAGCCCTCCAGTGCCCAGATACTTCAAGCTTTGAAAATGACCAAGTACAGAAGGGACTGTGCCTTCAACAAAGAAAGGAAAGTAATGAAAATTAGGCTAGCCCTCTTCAAAGCATTTCTACAACAGGCACTACCATAGCCTACCACTATATTAATACATGAACAACACTTTTATTTCCCTGAATTTAAGGGAAAATAGACCAATAGAAAATGCACCTGTAAAAAGATGAAAGCACTGGAAAACAACAAAGTAAGCCAGGACTGTGAACTTTTATGTGTAAGTCTTTATAAATATTCACACAGAAATAGTTGCAATTTTTTTCATTGGTTTGTTTGTTTTCCCCAGATCAAAGCAGAACACAATGTATTCTTTCAAATGGTTTTGAATGGGGAAGTATGAGTAAGATTGACAAAGAAAATGACAGAGGAAAAGAACCGTGAAATTTTATTTCCTTGGCAAGTGGAAGCACAGAGATGTTACTGCAGTACTTATTGTTCTTACCTTTTAAATCCCAACTCATCACAAATTACAGCATAACTACATCAGTGGTAGAATTTAATACACAGCTTATATTTTCAAATATTTAAGTTTATTTTTCTTAATAGTATCCCCACTTTACGCAGCCTACAAACCTGAAGGAAATGCATATGCTTCTGAAAGTTGTAATAGTAAGTGTTTTGGGCTGCTCAAAGTCAAAGAAGTAGTCCTGAGATTTCAGATGTTAAAGCTTTCTCCACAGCCACACGTTCCTTTGATGTTTGGATTATTGAAGACAAATTCACTGGACAGTTTGTCTTCTACATAGTCCATTTCAGTTCCTAGAAGTGTCAGCTGTGCTTTCTTTTCAATAAACACTCTAACCCCTTGGAAAGAAGAGAAAACCAGAAATTACATACAACTTTGAAATTCTTTTTTGACCAGTAATAAAAAATAGAGGAAGCTAAATATAAAGACTACCAATACATCTTGGTTTCCCTGGCCTCATGTGGGGCACTTTCATCACTGTTTTCATTCTACCTATAGAAGCCTGGCAGAAGTCTGGAACTGTCACTATGCGTGCACATGAAATTTTTTTTTTTGATGGGACAAAAAAAATGACACAGAGGGAAATAAGCTGTAGAACATGGCAACGAACCTCAGCTTGAGCACACAATTCCCATGCATTACAGAGAGTAACCCATTTCATACCCTTCTTAAAGTCTGTGAATCCAACAAGAGGCACAAAACTTCAACAACATAGATTTTTTCTCTCAAAATGACCAGGTCTCATCCCCCCACCACAGAAGCTTGTGCTGCTGCACCAGAAACTTACCATCTTGAACTACTTCTTCATCAGAGTCTCCTTTTGATTTTGTATATTCTAATGTGTAAGAAAGTCCATTGCACCCCCTTGTACGAACACCTACTTTCACACCGACCTAAAGAAAAATAAACAACAAAAAACAACACCACATACGTGACTTCCTTTTCAAAACCTATTCAGAACATCAAGTTAAAAAGTATGCAGAACAATGAAATGCTGACATTTTTTTTTCTCCACTGCCTAAATGCAAAAGTGAATTACTGTAACAGATAGGAGGTAACTTTTTTCTTTTATAAATTTGACTGCCAAAGTAAAAAAACAATCTGATGCTTGCTGGAGTGGATCATGCCCTACAGTATGTTAAATTTCTGAAGCAATGATAGAAGTAATTTTGAAGTAATTGGCTCCTGTAGGAGCCAGGTCTCAAAAAGACAGTCAAATTTCAAAGACAGCTATTTTTGAGACTTCAAATTACAGTTTACTCAGATGCTAATTCAGGTACAATGATAAGATCATAGACAGTAACATAAATATGAAGCTGTGAGGCCAAACAAGGGCAGTTACTAGATTATCACAGAACTCTTATAATGACACCATCAGAAAACTTCCTTTATACCAAAGTTCTGAAAAACATACTTCGATTTTTCATTACCTCTACTGCCAGTCTCAAGAAGCAAAACCCTCCCTAAATAAAGTATATGTATATGTGTACTGTTTTAACTGGCCTTAAAAGCCAACTCAGTCAACTTTTGTACCATTCCCAGCACTCAACAAATCTGACAAAAAAGAGCATCCCTGTAAGGAAAAAATCGGGAAGTTTTAACAAAGTAGAAAACAATTTGTGTGTAAGAACCTTTAAGAAGTATCTATATCACCTTTGACACACCAGTGCTTCATAACTGAAGAGGCAAATTTTATTATCTATGTCCATATGTTGTGATAAAAATGTATCAAAATGTAACACTTCTCATTAAGAAGTGCTCTCAAGACAAACTGGATCTTATCCTTTCAGACTAAATACCTTCCTCTACAGGAACTACTACAAATAATGGGTCGGAAAATGCAAACACCATTTACAGCCAGGAAATGACTGATCATATAAATTGTAGGCCCAGGGCTTCCTTAGGATGATTTAAACATTAGAACAAATAAGTCTAGTTAGTTGCAGACATGCAGGAAGCAAAATAAATAATGGCCTCTGTTAATAAAAGAAATATTTTTCCTGAAACAATACTCACTGTAAAAAAAAGCTAATGCTTGTTTTTACAAAGCGTAAAAGAAGCCTCTGTGTGTCTTTCCCTCAAGAAGAAAAGATGACAAACTCATTATTTGGTGATACAATGGTTACTTAAAAAAATACATTGTCTGGCAAGTTTCCTAAGAATTAGATGTTCTCCAATGCATAAGAATATAACTTTATTGTTGCATACTTCACAATGAGAATACCTACAAGAACTTAAATAATAACAGCTGAAGAGATCTCTCCCTATCAGAAGTCACTATTATGCCATACTAAAGGGTTTCATTAAAATGTAGCTCAAAAGTATCTGAAGCCTAAAGTTTTTCCAGCTGTATTAATCTCAACAGTAACTGTATAGTGAAATGTCATTACAGTCAGTTATTCTTGCATTTCATTTTATAACAAAACAAAGTTGGATATACAAATAAGCTGATGCATTTCCCCACCAAAAAAAGATGTCAATATCTCTAACAAATACCTGTAACAGTGTTCAGTTCAAACTTCTAAGTTAGCCAGAAATGCCTTGCAATCATGAGCTGTGCTAATATCTTAGCATACGCTACAAACTACACTTACATGGTCAGGCTTATCTTTCAGAAGCTCTTTTATCTTCTGGACAGCAGAAGGGGTCTGAAAGACAAAAGCATACATATAAATTTGATTTTTTGTTTGTTTGTTTGTTTGCAGTAAATGCTTGTATGTATTAAAGTTGATGCCTGTAAAATGCACACTGCTGTAAAACAGACATCTGCTCAACCTAATTGACACAGAGCACACCACCTCTTCACTCCTCTCCTCACCCAAACTGCCAGCAAACAGACACCTCAAGAATTCAATCCTTAATCATTAACGGTGTGGGTTTTGGCTGTTAGAATATCAGAATGGCTTGCGTTGGAAGAGAACCTTAAAGATAATCTAGTTCCAACACCTCTGCCATAGGCAGGGACAGTAGGCCAGGTTGGTCAAGGCCTTACCCAAACTGGCCTTGAACACATCCAGAACTTCCCTGGGCAACCCATTCCAGTGTTGCAACTCCCTCACAGTAACAAATTTCTTCTTAATACCTCATCTACATCTCCCCCTTGTCTTATCACTACAGCTCCTGATGAAGAGTCCCTCTCCAGTTTCCCTGTAGGCCCCTGCAGATACAGGAAAGCTGCCATGAGGTCTCCAAACAACCTTCTCTTCGAGCTGGATGGCCCCAACCTTCTGATCCTGTCTTCATAAGGGAGGTGGCTGCAGTTCTCTTACCAACTTTGTGGCCTCCTGTGGACCTGCTCCATGTTTTTCTTATGTCGGAGGCACCAGAGCTGGATGCAGGGTTCCAGCTGGGGTCTCACCAGAGCAGAGCAGAGCAGAGGGGCAGAATCCCCTCCTGCCCCTGCTGCCCACGCTGCTTTGGATGCAGCCCAGGACATGTTTGGCTTTCTGGGCTGGGAGTGCCCATGGCTGGGTCACGTCCTCTCATCAACCATCAAACCCAAGTCCTTCTCGATACGGCTGCTCTCAATCCATTCTCCACCTAACCTGTTGGTGTGCCCTGACTCAGGTGCAGGACCTTTCATATCACTTTGCTGAACTTCATGAAGTTTGTATCAGCCCACCTCTCAAGCCTGTCAAGACCTATGTTGTTTCTTTGCAATTTTTTCCCCCCCAAAATCACTACCATAATTCAATCAAGTAGGTCTGTTCTTGTAAAAATTTCTTCACATATCGATTACAGACAAAAATCAGTTAGATATACTTCTCTCTCCCCATTAACCTTAAGGAAACTTGTGACTTAACAGCAGATAAAAGTCACTATTCATGCAGATCTAGTTGATGCAGAAATGCAAGAACACAACGCAAATGTCAGAATTTCCATTACATCCCCCCAAGTTTATAAGACACTGAGAAAAGCATTTGTAATGAGAAGTTCTTACTGTGAGCCGAATTGAACAAACAAAGCAAGCAGACTTGCAGTAGAAAGTCCTTCCTAATTACCGCTACCACTCTTGTTGTTAGAGACCCACTACTGAGCAGGAATTACCTGCTCTGACAAACGACTGAACTGCGTGCACTCGATCTGCCCCTGTTCCTGCGGGGAGCTAACTGTACTTTTCTCTGCAGTGGTCTCTCTCAGAACCAGAGGCTGGAAAAGACCTCTGAGGTCATCGAGTCCAACCTATCACCAAACATCATGTCTTCAAGCTCGGCCTCTCCAGCACGGCCGCTATTATTAAGAACGCATGCACTTTATTACTAACAACAGGATGCAAAGCCTTCTTCGAAAGAACCTATGCGTCAGAGTCGGTAGGTAAGGCATTACCTTTTCACAAAAAATTTCGATCGCATGCTCTTTTTCGGGGTGTCTATGCGACAAGGCCGCGCGCTCCACCGCTCCGGTCTGCGGAACCGCAGAGTTCCGCGGCAGCACCGGTGCGGCCCCTACGAGCGCGGGGCCTCCTCCCAGCGGGACTGGCGAGGAGCAGGAAGGAGCTACGGCCTCTCAACTCTCAAAAGGGGGAAGAAGAGCCCCCTGCAGCCCACTCGCCGCAGCCGCCCCGCTGGGGTCACCGCCGCCGGCGATCCCGGCCCGGCGCTGCCAGGCCGAGCGGGCACAGCCCGGTGGGGCGGCCCGTCCCCGTCCNACCCCCGTGACGGGCGCCCCGCTCCGCTCCGGCTCAGGGCTGGCCGGACTCCGCAGGCAGGGGGGCTGCGCGCCGAGATAAGCGCCAAAGACGGCCAAGACGCCCTGCCCTTCAGCTGCCCCGGCGGAGGCCGCGGCAAAACAGCCGCCCAGGTGTCACGTGGAAAGGGGAGGGGTTTCTGGAACCCTTTAATCATCGATTAGTCTGTCAGCGCCCTTGACGGATCAAGTTAACAGTTTACGGAATAACAATGTTTATTAATTTAGAATGTTAGGGCTAAAAGATCGTCTACTCCCAACCCTTCTGCCGTGGGCAGGGACACCTCCCACTAGACTAGGTTGGTCAAGGCCTTATCCAGAACTTCCCTGGGCAACCCATTCCAGCGGCTCACCTCCCTCACAGTAACAAATTTCTTCCTAGTAGCTAATCTAAATCTCCCCCTTGTCTTATCACTACAGTTCCTGATGAAGAGTCTCCAGCTTCCCTGTTAGGCCCCCTGCAGATACGGGAAGGTTGCCATGAGGT
Source organism: Rhabdornis inornatus (assembly GCA_013397075.1). Lineage (NCBI taxonomy): Eukaryota > Metazoa > Chordata > Aves > Passeriformes > Rhabdornithidae > Rhabdornis > Rhabdornis inornatus. The sequence goes on from VWZS01001747.1 coordinate 25,207, forward strand.
CTCTAGATACCTTTCTCTTCAACAGTCCCAACCTTCTGATCCTGTCTTCATAAGGGAGGTGGCTGCAGTCCTCTTATCAACTTAGTGCAGAAGAGGCCACACATTCAAACAGTTCCATATCTTTCCTAAGTTGGAGGCCCCAGAGCTGGATGCAGTGTTCCAAGTGGAGTCTCACAAGAGGCAAGGGGCAGAATCCCCTTGCTGCTGTTTTGGAAACAGCCTTGAATTCTGACATGTTAAGGTTCAAGGATTGCTGATGATAGTAGCTGACTGCAAATATATTTAAAGCAATATATTGATTCAATGCATTAAAAAGCTCTAATCCCTAACAAGAGGGAGCTTAGGACAATCATTTACCACACATAGAACACTGTTCTTACCCCATAGTTGTCCCAATAGAGGCAAAGAGATGTTGAGCCTGTTAACTGATTTCAAAGACTCCAATAGAGTCTTTCCTAACTTCACACTCTTCTGAATTCACTTTTGTACTATTTTCTTATGTTTAGATGGAGTTTGAGTGGCTGTAGTCACACAGTTTACCTAGTGAGGTATCTCAGAATATATAACGTATCAGCCTAAGGAGAGTCATGTCACCACAACTGCTGATTTGACAACAGGACACCTTCCTTTATCTCCCTCGGTTTTCAGCTGCTGTGCAACTTACCAGTCAGAAAGGACCACAAAGTTTAAGCCTCTGCAAGAGCCTGGCTACAATATACTCTACTCCACCCACCTTTAGCACATATAGTGGGAAGGCAGGTATGCTGACCACATTCCATCCAGGGAGTAGCAATCCTATTTTCCTCTACAATTTACAAACTGTTCTTTTTATCCCCAAGCATTTTCACACACCAAGGAACAATGGAGGCCCATGAGTACATAGTCTCCCACCTACAAAATACAGGCACAGAATGTGAGTATTTATTGACCATCACACTGGCAAGCATTTTAAAGTAACAATGCTTATGGCTATTCAATAGGAAGCTTTGGCTCAGCAGACAAAACCCATGTGTAGAGTTACTCAGTTTGGACAAATCCCTGAGCAAAGTGCACAGGAAATGGAACGAGTGACTGCTATGATACATTGCAGACAATGCACTGTGTCTGCCCTCCTACTGACCAGGATCCTGCCCTTTCCTCCGGGTTCATGCCTTTCTGGGGCCAAGTGAGAGGATGGCCATGCAGTAGTCACGGCCCAGCTGTCCTTCTTGATCCGTGTCTGGTGCAGAGGCATCGTGGGAGGAGAGCATGAAAGCTGCTGGATGAACTGAGCTGCCATTCCCCAACTCCTGGTGGCTGCAGTGACTTGCAAGAAACCCCAATAGCCTTGGTACAGGAGATTAATGCCATTACTTTAAGTTGAATAGTGGCTACGCCAGAAGGTGAACAAGTACTCATTTTTCATTTCCACATGCCAGCATCCTTAAATATGCTAGATAATACCTTAAATGCCTGTTTATGTAGTCCAAGCACAACACATTTGGGACTCATCACCTCACCTACTTCCCTGATTCTGAGCTTAGTAGTTCTGAAGAGCTTGGTACTAAGATGTGTTTTGTGTTTTATGCACACATAATTATGCTACTGCTCTTTACTGAGGCATAGTACCACTACCTCAAATACAAAGATAGCAGGTGTATAAGGAAGTCGCATTTTCTGTAGCTATAAAAAGTGTGTCTTTTCACACATAATTCATGGACCTTGAGCATGCATCTCAAGTAAACTACTCTTACTTAGGGGTGGGAGGGCTTAATGCACTACTGGGCTGAAAGCTGAAGTCAGTATACTTGAAGAGGGGAAGGTCATGTACGAATGCAGCTAATACCACCTCCATCATTCACAAGCTACCATGCAGGCACAAAAGCTTTACTTTCCTCAGGAGGCTTCCAATCATCACTCCTCAGTTCCCTGTCTGCGGAATCAATCTCTGCATGGAAGACTGAGAATGGGCTAGAAAAATAGCCTTCTCTCAGAGAAGATAAATGCAAAAATCAGTTTTAAAATCTAACTGTTCAAGCGAGTAACAAGAAATGTTGATAAGTTACCAGTATGGCAGAAAAGCCAACAATCTTCCATGCTAGGAAACTCCCATTCTAAGCAGCTATTTCAAGCCCTGGAAACTTATTATAAGACAATTTACCTTGAAGAAGGTAATTTTTTACGTGGCTTCTGTAGTTCTTATAAAAATGTGATGATGTTTATAAAATAAATTACTGTGTAATAAATAAATTTAAGTAAAATTTTAACAGATGGGGAAACAGTTTCAAATATAGCTATGAAACAAACCTCACAATTGCATTAGGGAAAATGGATGTGTGTGATCTAGAAGTTAAATAGCTAGATGACATTGACTTACCTGTTTAAAATAGTTAACTGCGTTGCAAACCTCAAAAAACTTCATCTTTCTCAATTTCTCAGCACTGATAACCTACTGTTCACAGCATGAAACATATTCCAACTTTGGAAACTTGGACATCAAAAGCATGTGAAATTCCTGTGAAATATGATGACAGCACTTTTTTTCTAATGCAAAAGGCAGCATAGATAAACAACTGCATGTCCCTCCATATCATTAAGAAGGACAGGGTATGCACCTGGTTCAGAAAAGGTTTATACACTTCATTCCCACGAGCAAAACTGGAAGCAACTCTGAACAGAAAGCTAAATAAAGCGCAAAGATAATAAGCTTGAAAATGTGTTTAGGAAAGAACACAGAAGAAATTATTTGTGAAAGCAACACATCTAAAAGTTCACAGATAGCTGGCTTTGGATGGGTGAAAACCAAAACAAGACGTAGGATGCTAGTTCCCCAACTTCCATAAAAATAGATTGATAGGGAAAAAAAAATTGAACATGATTGTTCTAAATCCAGATAATTATAGTAAGTTATCATTAATTCTATATTTATGCCAGGAATATTGGAAACTACAACCTCAGAAAAAAACATAGAGAAACTTAAGTCTGATTTTCACTTTTTTTTTTTAAATTTATTTCAGATGCATAAATTAACAGTGGTTTCAATTTTAACACATAACTAATTATTTTCTTAATAAGGTAAGATGGTTTATTACCACCTCTGGAAGGACTTCAAGTAAAGCTCAAGTTCATACTACTAATGAATGTAAATTCTTGACTGGTACAAGGATCCTCTTCACATTCTATGAAAATGGACATGTAGTTTTCCCCAGTTGCTGAATATAATACCTCTGTTTCTTAAAGCATTTTTGTCTGTATCCCCAAGGCCCTGAAAAAGATTCTTAGCAGCAACAAAACAGGACTGACCTGTTACCTAGTCTTTCTTTCTTTCCTTCTTCTTGAACACAAGCACAGCAGCAAATGAACTCCCATAAAATCACAGAACAGAAAACAGCCCGACAAAATCTCAGTGGCACTGCTTGTCCAGAGATTGCTTTACATATGATGACTAGTGGCTATGTTTTTAGCTCTGGAGAAATAATAAAAAAAAAATAGTAGCAATCTACAAACATCTCAAACACTTACACAAGGATTCATAAACAATCACCATTAATAAATATCATTTGCTCCTTCAAAAGATTCATTTTTGAAGAAAATATAATTTATTTGGCTAGCACATAGTTTTAGTGCAGTTTAAAATGGTCAGGTGAAACAATAAAACCCTGAAAACAGTTTATTTTTAGTACCTGCCCTTTTCTAAATGCATTACCTAGTAAACAAATACAAAACATCATGGCTTTCTATTAAAATGCTCAAACAATCTAATGAAGAGCAGGGGTCTGTATTAAAATCCACAGTTGCTTGTACTAGCAATCTAAAAGAAAACACCCATATTTTCATTGAACTTAAGCTGAAGGTCGTCTATGCTGCTGTCCTCTGAATTTAGATGCTTTAGCCAAAGACATTTCTTTTAAGTGAATTATGGATCTGTGTTGCAATCAGTGCTTAATATCCCTCATGATTCTTGCTGGGTCCTCTTCTGTGAAGCTTTTCCCTGAGTCATGTATTTATTGGAAAGGCTGCCTAAATTGGGAGGAAGAAGAAAGCATCATGCTTTAAAGGTATTATTTGTTGTTGGTGGTTTTTTTTTTAAAAAAAGCGAAAAAGAAACAGACATAAACCAACTGAAACAAAAAGACAGGAGAAAATTACTGTCAAGTCAAACTATAATGAAAGAACACACAGATCAACTTTAAGATCATTACCTGCTGAAGGACAGTAGGAAATAATAAAATCCAAAATTGAAAACCACCATTTTCTTGAACTAAACACCTAATGACAAACCACTTTGTGTTACAAAATTCCCAAACTTAGATTTGAAAAAGGCTTCCAGTGAAGACAAAAAATCCAATGTATCTTCCCAACAAAATGAATAATTTAAGCTGCTTAATTGCAGTGAAGTCTCTCCAAACTTCAGAAAACTAATTACGTCCCCCTCCAACTGCAGAGAGATTAGTGTATTATATACCCACGTTGCTGAAAGGTTTGCAGAGTGGTACTAGAACTTCTAATTAAAACAAAAGCAGCAATTCTTAAAATCTTCATTGTACTTGCTCATAAGTGTGTGAAATTACTGTAAGGAAGCTGCATTGTTAATCACACATTTAAAGCAAAACATCTCTGATTCAGAAAGAGTACATAAAGGCCCTTTATAATACAATCTCAGTGCTACTTCTAAATGTAATTTTAACTTGATGGTATTTTGGCATCTCAGACCATGGATGTGATTTGATAATCTCTCCTAAGTTAGTTTATCATGTATAATTCTAGACAATTACTGCAAGAAACCCTCACAAGAAAGCATTCCATGTTTTTTCCCTGAAGAATCAGAGAATCCCATGTAAACTGTGATAGGAAAGATTGATACAACTCCACCCCTCCACACTCTGCTGCAAAATATATCTACCAGAGTCAGTGATATAAAGGCATAGAATTGTTACGCCCAAGTTTTACTTCCAAAACAAAACTCAAAATCTGTACACTTTTCCAGATTAAAAAAATAGGTGCCTTCGGCCTGTTCAAGCTGCCACGGTGTTCAGCAAATTAACTAGACTTCCTATAAGGACTGATTAAGAATCACACAATTATAGAACAATTTGGATTAAATGTCATTTAGTCCAACCCTCCTGCCATAGGCAGGGATATCTTCAACTAGATCAGGTTGCTCAGAGCCCCATCCAACCTGACCTTTGCTGCTTTCAGGGATGAGGCATTCACCACTTCTCTGGGCAACCTGTGCATGTGTTTCACCATCCTTGTTGTAAAAAACTTCTTTAATCTAATGTAAACTGACCCTCTTGCAGTTTTAAACCATTACCCCTTCATATTGCAACAGTCCCTCTTAAAAAGTTTGTTCCCATCTTTCTTAAAGACCCCTTTTTAGAACTGAAAGGTCACCGTAGTCTTTCCTGAAGCCTTGTTTTCTTTAGGCTGAACAACCCCAACCCTTTCAGCCTCTGCATAGGAGAGGTGCTCTACCCCTCTAATCATCTTGGTGTCCCTCCTCTGGACTCCCTCTCACAGTTCCATGTCCTTCCTGTGCTGGGACCCCAGAGCTGGATGCAGGGTTCCAGCTGGGGTCTCACCAGAGCAGAACAGAGAGGAAGAATCCCCTCCCTGGCCTGGCTGGCCAGGCTTTTACATATAGTTTCTGAACTGAAGATATACAAACCTGACTGGGGACTCAAAAACACTTTTCCTTTTTGTTTCTTTTTTTCTTCATGCATAAGCACTGCCTATAAAAAACATACACACATCAATGAACCAACAAAACGAAGTATTTAATTTCACAACACAGAAGATTTTCCTTGAAAGCTTAGGTAAATATTTTCTTGATTACTTTATATGGACTTTAAAACATATAAAAATTAAAAGATGAAACAAAAGTGACACTTGGTGTTTACCTGATTTAATCTACCAGCATGTTTGACAGCAGTGGGTAAAGAAGGGGACCCACACAACACTTCTCGTTTTGAGCCATCTGAAAAAAATAATAAAAAGGAGTTGCTAATTGGAAACTAGTTTCCATTTCAGTTATCATAAGACAGAAAAATACCAAAATATTTTATATCTAGAATCAGAAAATGTAGAATGTAAGATATTATTTTTGTCAATTTTATGACATGGAAAACTCACATAATGTGGTGTTAAGATAGGAGCCTACAATAAATTAAGCTTTGTAACCTCTTCCAGAATCAGCAGGAGACAGGGAACTTAGAATAAATGAAGATAAGGTGGTAAGTGGAGTCTCACAAAACACAGCAATGCAAAGAGTGAAGTCTGAACTCTTTGATCCTTTGTTCATAGTACTCTATTCAACTAGAGAGAACACTTCAGGCACTAAGCAAGCAGTAAAAGACAAAGCCCAACCTACAGTAATTATTTCAAATTGAAACATATTAATTCTCAAAGTACAGGTAATAAATAAAAACACCTATTGCAGAACTTATTATTTTAGCCATATATACTCTACAGCCTAAGTATAGTTCCCATATGATGAATGCTAAATATGATTGACTATGAAACAATCAGGCATATTCCCTTCTACCTCTGCAGACTCAGTATCACGGCAAACAGAATGACTGGAAGAGAAGTTTAGTGAGAAAAGGTCAAAGATAAACAAACTCAGAAGTTAAATTTAGACTTGGCATACACCTTCAAAAGGTCAGAAGCTGAATGAAGCATAGCTTCAATTTTTAATCAACTTTTCTGTCCATCCAGTACTTCTAGTGGCCTATCAAAGTAAGAATACTTCTAAATATATTCCCAATTCTGAATATATGTGCACCATTTTTCTCCCTCTTCCAGTATTCTAACAGTCTTATGCCCTCTTCCACTAAATGCATCTGATTATGAAGAGTTCACTGATCTAAGGCAGGCAGGATATTTTTGCAAGTAGAGAAAAGCTGGTTTGAAAAATATGTTAATATAAAAGACTCAAATCTGTTCCTTTAAAAGGTCAAGTCATGAGTAATCTGTAACACAAATTTTTTCCAGCCTGAATTTAAATGCACACAGGTTTACCAATGGGGAAACAGTGATACTTGGTTCTTTTGGAAGCTAACTGCAAGTACCATGTACTGTCTTAAGCCTCTGTTTTATCTTAGAAAGATATTCCTTTATCACAAATGATGAGTGATCCATCTGATTTCAAAGATGACTTAGGTAATTAAATACTTTTACTTAGCAGTATTTCAGTCAGGATCTATAAGATAAACTTCTGTATCCTTTCAACTGCTGAGTTGTCAGAAACATTGTTTTATTTTATTCACAAAATTCAATCTGAGCAAATCTGTACACTTTTTATATTGACTTCAGGGTTGTATAGAATCATTCTGGTTCTGTGAAGGTAATGTGAAGAGCTGTAACGCTAGCTTTTGTTGTAATTATGATGTACTGAAAGAGAAGATGTAATTTGGAATGTTGGCAAGCTCACTGGACCCTTTTTATTACAAGTATCTTATCTGCTAAGAGAAACCATGCCAAATCTCCCAGCATACAGCACATTTCTGAAAGGAAGGTGAAGATGAAGAGAAAATGGTTAAATGTGACTACATTAAAAAAACCCACATTCACATGATGCAAAAACCTTATCTGTTAATCAATCATGTTAAAAATACAAA
>VWZS01001747.1:32819-103228 GCA_013397075.1 Rhabdornis inornatus
AGCTTGATCAGTTTCATACCTGCAACTCCTTTATACTGTGGGCATTCCTTTCTAATATGACCTTCTCTTCCACAGATAAAACAACGTTTTTCTCTTACATCTCTGTCTTCCAGTCGCTTTCCTTTCTCTGCTGATTGCCTGGGTGTCTTCTCTCTTCCAGTTTCCACTACTACCCCTGCTAGTTTCCTCTTCTGAGGTGTAGATAGGTGTGACTTTCCCTCCTTGATTAAGTTCTCTTTTTCTGTTGGTTTATTCTGCATTTCTTTGTCCTCTTTGCTTCTCTTCTCCTTGATTTCTCCATATCTTCGTGTACCTTCATAATCACGATGCCGTCTTAGTCTGCAGGAGCAGAAAAGTGCAGCAGAATTCAGAGGCCTTGCATTCACACACAGAGTCAATAAAAAAACAAACAGAAAACACATGTACTGTCCTTAGACAAAATAATTATTCAATGGGATAAATAAAGTGAATTGCCATACTTTTCCTTTGACTCTCCCACTGAACAGTGCTCCACTGATGTTACATATATTTAATAATTTAACTTTACAATTAGAAGATAATACAGTCCTAAATCCTAACAATTGTGACTCAAAAAATATAAGAACAACTGAAAATCTGGCTGCTCAAGTCCAGACAATGGAAGAGAAGAAACATCAAGCAAAATGCTAACAAATTACAAACAGAATAGGGCTACAGTTCTGGGTTTTTTTTTTTCCTATTTGTATAATTCAACCAGAACTCAGTTCTTTCCTTCTGAAACTGTGCATATTCACTCTAAAAGTCTCTTCTGTTGAGAGAACCTTCTAACATTCTATGTGACTTAAAGGTCTAGTAGTGAAGAAATACTACCGCTGTCAGACTTGCTTCATCTAACAATTTCCTACATGACTAGAGAAGGGGACAGGAGTGAAACCTCCAAATCTGAAGATGATACCAGGCTCCTTTGGCAAGCTGGATGCATTGCTAATAGCTAGAAACTTGGAAAATACTTCATAGAACTGAATGAAGGGCAAAAGAATGATATAAGCTTCAAGGTGAACTTAATTATTTTTTTTTTTTAATAAAAGGCATAAAAGGAAGACCTGGACAACTATAGGCTGGTCAGTCACACCTCTGCCTGGTAAGATCATGGAGCAGATCTTCCTGAAAACTATGCTCAGGCACGTGGAAAACAGGGACGCAACTGGTGACAGTCAACATGCCTTCACTAGGAGCAAATCATACCTGACAAATCTGGTAGCTTTCTATGAAAATGGGTTACAGAAATGGTGGGTAAGGAAAGAGTGGCTGACGTCATGTACCTGAACTTCTGCAATGCATTTGACACTGTCTTACACAACATCCTTGTCTCTAAAACGGAAAGACGTGGATTTGATAGGTGGACCACTCAGTGGGTAAGGAATTGCTGGATAATTGCACTTCAAGCATTGTGGTCAATGCCTTGATGTCTGTGTGAACACCAGTGATGAGTGCTGTTCCTCAGGGGTCTGTATTGGGACCAATATTATTTAACATCTTTGTTAGGGTCATAGGCAAATGGATTAAGTGAACACTCAGCAAGTTATTGGATGATGAAGATTAGCTTGAAGCAGATACAAGAAAGTACTGTTTTACATATCAGTCAGAACACTTATGGAACTGGTTGCCATAAAAAACTGCTAAGGAAACCAGGAGAACCAGGTTCAGGAAAAAAAAACAAATGAAAAGGACAAAATCATAAACAAGTCCAGTCCACAAATGAGCATTACCAGAGCAGGGCAGGTATGTGCTCTAACACCTCTTACACAGCAACTGCAGATGCTGAGGGAATGCATGAGAAGACTACAGAAAACAATCAGTTTGCCCTTCATGGACAGCACTCTCTTTTGCAATAAATGGCCGAACAGAGAACTCAAATGTATCAGTGGTTTTAACCTCACAGGGCATTTCTGTTCTTAGATGCACAGTCCCATTTACTTTTCGTCTAATGTTGTATAGAACATAGCTGAGTATGTGCAATGAACTGGTGTTTCACTTCAGAATGCAAGATTAAAAAACTGCAGATGTAAGACAACAGTTTGGACGTTGAAGAGACTTTCACACCACCTTCAGCACTCTTTAATTTCAAACTCATCAGCTGCTGTGCTTGCAATTGCTAAAGCTGAGTAAATTTCTAAATTAACAGAATCAACAATGTAAGTTCACAAATCTCTAATGTGTGGCAGAACAGCCACTTCATCCAACATGATGCTAGCAGCTTTTTTTTCACTTAGTTACAGGAAAGTGCAAATTATTTTTAATGATAGCTTTTAATATAAATAGATTCTAAACAATGGTTAGATTTTTCCATCCACCTTACAAGTGAGCATAAAGGTTTTCAACATTTCACTATTCTTTAGACATAATGTTTTTAAAGAGCTTTGTCTTAACTAAAATCAAAATTAAAGGATGAGTTTTAAGTTTAGACATTTCATAAGAGGAAAAGCAGGAAAAGCCATTTAGCCACTCATTTGTTGCCAGAAGAGAGTTACTGAATATTGGACATGGCTACTCAGGGACAGGAAGCATTCTCTCGTATGTAAAACAGGACACTGGTCTCATACATGTGCACTTATGAAAAATAATGCTGTGACACTCTTGCCTTGCTTTTGATAGGAATTGCATGATTCTGTGAACTTGACAAAATCGTGTCTTGCTAGGAGCAGCAAAATTCTGGTAGTAAAAGTCATTAAGTAAATAAAAATATAGTATGTATCCACAAGTGCTTTTCACAGCACACAGTTATTCTCTTTGACTACCCCATCCCTGTACAACAAAGTGGAGAGTCAGCATTGATACTTTAACAGTTCTGCAGCAACAACACTATCCACCACTGCCAAAAGAGGTACTGATACATTTTAAGTTTAATTCAGGTTCACGAAAAAAATCTGCAACAGGGACAAATTTTAGTAATATATGCTTAGCATTACCATCCTAATCTTTTCCTAAACAAACCTAAGGAAAAAAGTTACACACAGATGCCAGTACTATACTCACTTTCTTCTCATGGGACAATCTTTCATGAAATGGCCGATTTTACCACAAGTTCTGCAGCATCTATCGTTTGGTGCCAATTCTCCTTCCGTTAGTACCTCAGGATCAAAAAAGTACTCCTGTAAAAGAAACCATATACTTAAAATGAAAATCCAAACACTTTGAAATCAAGACAGATACGAAAGTGTCAAAGCAGCAGTAAGAGTTACAGAAAAGAATAAACTGGGGGTCTATAGCTGAATCCTGAAAGACCTAATGAATTAACTGGCCACTGACCTCTTCTTTGACAGGCTGCCTACTCACCACCAGGTCTGCACACTCTGTTATAAAAACTGCAGCTTTAAGAAATGCTAAACTGGTTTTGATTTGGATTAAAATACATAAATCTGTACAATGATACTCCGACTTGACTAGTATTCTGCATACCAAAATATTTTACATGCAAGTATCATTAAAACAGTACTCAGCAGTAACTCCCATGAAGATTTTGAGAGTAGTGTGGGAATTTAAGAGCTTACAGTGAGTGTAACCATAGTCCTGTAAAGGCTAAGTTATATGCCAAAGAGCACACACATACTCCTCCTAGAAGGAACTTACCATTTTTGATGGGTATTCTTTAGGAAATATTTTTATAGGGGTACCAAATACCCTTCTGCCATTGATAAAAGCCTTCATTATAAAATTTGTCACTGTGAAAGAAAAAAACCCCAAACTGAAATCATCATTTAAATATCAAGCAAGAATGTAAAATAATATCCAAGACAAGATCTTTGTCTTGTAATTACTTTGTAATTGAAATTGTTAACAGAAGACTTACTTTTTCTTGACAATCCAGCTCCAAGATTGTGGTTCAAATCAAAGGGATCTGTAGAAAAAAACATGACAGACATACCTCAATGTGCAGACAAAAGAGCAGAAATTCTTTCCATGAAAATAAAATGGGCCAGAAAACAGTTTACAGACTATTTCTAAAATACATCGCTGCACTTTCTCTGTCAGAGATCACAGGGATACTGAACAGCATAATCATACACAGAGTAGAATCGTTTAAGTAAATGTGGGCTCAGATAAACCTAGTATTTTTGACAACAACTGCATTAGAGTTAGTTTCTTTGCCAAAGGATTTTGTTAAATCTATTTTTCTCCCATTTACTTCATAATGAAAAGTGTGAAGTTTGCTTTGCAACTTCTTATCAGTAGCCAAAAAAACCCATAAGAATAATGCTTAGCACTACCGAAACTCAATGGCAATTTTGTGATGGTTTGAAAACATGAGCATATAACAATTTATCTAGTAATCTAGTAATAGAAAATCTAGTAATAGAAAAATAAATAAGCCTTGTGGAAAAGCAAAATTTTCATGGTAAAGAAGTTCTGTATATTCCTGTACTTCATATGCCTTTACCTTCAATTACAATATATTTAGAGGTCCACTGCTTCTTGAAAGTTGTAAGCAGATTTTTTCTCCTGATGCAGATGACATGTTCTTTAAAATCAAATTCTTCTGTATAGAATCTGAGAAGTCCCAGCCACAGCTGCCCAGCAGATTCAGTGTTTTTCCCATAGTCTGGCCAAACAACTGACTAAAATGACAAAAATATTGTTACATACAGTACTTACATTAAGCAGAACGATTTTCCTTATTTCCATAATAGATTTTCATAATTTATTTTATACAGAAAAACATTGGAGTTTTACTAGAATACTTTCTTCCATAATTTATATTGATAATCCAATACTGGTTTTAAATTGTGTATTTTTTAATCTATTAACAACAAAAGTGGACAATTACTAGAACTTCTGGCACTAGGTTTTGCCTTTTAAGAGGCAAACACAGGAACAGGACATTCAAACAGGATATTCACTTAAATTCCTGTATTTGTTCTGGATAGAATTAATTTTGTTCTTAGTAGGCTGTATAGTCTGTGTTGTGTATTTAGCATAAGAATAATATTGATAATGTTGATAACCCACTAATATTTTAGTGGCAGCTCAGTAATACCTACCCTAAGTCAAGGACTTTCCAGTTTCCCATGCTCTGCCAGCCAGCAGGTACACAAAGCCAGGAGGGAGCACTACCAGGACAGCTGGCCCAAACCGGCCAAAGGGATATTGCATACCATGGAATGTCATGCCCAGTAGACAAACTGGGGCGAACTGGCCAGGAGGTACTTACTGCTGCTGGGGGCCATCCCTCAGCATCAGTCAGCAGCTGCTGAGCAGTTGTATTGGGCATCTCTTGTTTCTCTTAGGTTTTAGTCCTCTGTCTCTCTTTTTTAATTACTACCACTAATGCTACTATTATTATTATTATTATCATCATCATCGTAACAATTAAAAGTATGAGGATTATTATTTTATTTTGTTTCAATTAATGAAGTGTTTTTCATTCAACCCACAAATTTTACTTTTTTTTTTTTAACTAGCCTTCCCACCAGGGAGGGGGCAGGGGGAATGAGAGAGTGGCTGTGTGGTGCTTAATTGCCAGCTGGGGTTAAACCACAATATTCAACCTCTATATTTGAGAACAATGTCTTCAAAAGGAATTTCTATATAATTGCCAAGCTAGAGATAACATTTCGAATTAGCCTGATTTACTCACCAACTCCTCTATCTTATCAAAGAAATATACATTCCAGCCATCAACCAAAATTTCGGGCTTTTTTGGTTCTTTGTAAATCTGAAAGAGTAATATTAAAACTCATCAGAAGATCCTTCCATATTCAGCACCGACATTCTTCCAATCAATACTGTGTACAGTTACTCGTTTCTTTCCAATATACCGTACCTCTTGAAGAACAGGGATGACTGGTGGATTTCTCTGTTGAAGAAAATAAAGCACCATAAGAGTATATGCATAAGATGACAGGCTACCTCGAGATGCATCTCCAATGTCACATATCTAGAAAAAGAAACACGATTTTTATCTTTCATGGTGATCGTCCCTTGCCGCAGGAACTACTGCTTCTAGAATGTCTGAAACACACTTACCTTTGTAAAGACTTTCATTGTGTAACACAGATATTTTACTCTAGGATCAATAGCTGCATATGATGACAGAAGTCTGGTGTTATGCAAGGCCTACAAAAACAAGTCATGTAGAAAATAAAGAAGGTCTGAAGTCATGAAAAAAATAAGCTGAAAAATTGAGAAACAAAATCTCTAAGTTGTGTCCTCAAGAAATGCATATGTGAAGCCCTGCATAGTAGGAATATATATTGAGAAAGAAAGCACTCAACAACGAGGTTATCACCTGCTCTTTTAAAAGCCAATCAACTTCCTTAATCTGTGTGGAAGTGGTACAAAGCAACATTCACAGAACAATACTTCAAAACAAGAAGCATTAATCTCCTCCTACAGTTCCAAAATATTTGGCAGAAGGTAATTACTTGAACCCAGAGATTTCAGTCTGGATCTATAAGAGCTACCAACAGACACATAGGGATGCATAACTTCAAGGGGAAAACTTTCACACTTAGTGGTTGGGGTATCTTCCTCAAGCCTCCCCTTGAGCTCATAACAAACCTTCAGGGAGTTTAAAAATTGTCTCTAAGACTTAACTTTCCTTTGCTGTTTCAAGGAACAGGGTTTTGAAATTTAAAAACATTGAAATAAACTAAACATATTTTTAAGATGTTTGGCCAAGAACATATGAATTGCTTTGGGTGGGTTTTTTTTGTTTGTTTGTTTTTTTGGATTTTTTTTACATTCTAATATATTACAGTTCAAAACCATTATTTCAGGTCTCAAGGCTATGCAAGAGCCACGATCCTAAGAGGAGTCTAAAATAGCTGAAGTTACTTTATTTTGTCTCTTATTTAAGAAAGACTTACAATATCTAAACCACTGTTTCTTACTGTTACTGAAGAACTTATAGATTTTCTTAGGAAAGTGACAACTCTAAAGTCACAACTGTGCAGCTGACTCCACTCATAGTCAAACAAAACCAAAAAGGCTTCTTTGAAATATAAAACTGCAACAGGTAATTGAAAACAGTTGATTATTGAACCTCATCCAAACTATCACTTCAGTCTCAAGAAACAGATCCTCAGTTTTTTGTTACACAACACAAAATAAAGAAAGAGATAACCTTACCAGAGTATTATATAAACTGATGTCTACTTCAAGACCACTTCTGACATGGAAAAATTTGACAATTGGCACTTTAGCAGTTGTTATAGGCAAGACATTTCTTAAACCTAGGATGAAATGTTTTATTACTGAATGGCTACAATACAGTCCTACATAGTATCAAATAACTTCCAACTGTAGCCAGAAGGCTACAAAATAAAATCTTAGTTGACACCGAATTTGTATTTCAGTTATGTTTTTACACTGATTTTACAAATTTGTCAAACACGATCAATCTGCTAAATGTAGTTCATATAAATGTACGTTTAGCCCCCTTAAAAAATAAAGAGCCATCTAAGTAAGAGTATAGAATTTCTTTACAGAGAAATAAGCTTAAGAGATAAATGATAGTTCATTACAACTCATTGGAGATACACCAAAATGAGCACTATAAAATTCATGATTTCTTGTAGAAAAAACAGGATTCGCATTGCAGACTTGTATCAGAATATCTTTTACTATCAACTTCCAATGCACTGAACATACAAGCATAATTATTAAACTGAAGCCTCAAATGTTAAATCATTGTTCTTAGGCATGTAAGTGATAAATATACTATCTGTCCAGATCAGATGTGGTCCAATAACATTATAACCTCAAATACCTACATATACGAACAAAAATAAATCCAAAAGTTCACAATATGCAACCTCACTCTTACTAACATAAGCTCTTTTTTGTTAGTTGTATCTTAATGATTTCCATCTACAGTGCCCCAGAACACTGTCACTACAGCAAATGAAGTAACAAAACCAGAATCACTTATTTTAATTTTCCAGAAGTTACCTGACTGTTTCTTGAGAACTTTTGCTAAATCTTCAATGATTCTGATGCAATCAAGACCCTAAGACATTAAGAAAAAAAGCTGAAAGATGTATCTGCAGCAAGTATTTTAGGCAAACCTTTTATTATGTGTCATTAAGCTTAAAGCTGTATAATCAAATGTTTCATGTTGTACAGAATTATGTGACTACAAGAAATTGTTTCAAAATAGCATATGTAAAATCCATAGTTGATAATATAATAATGTAAACTTTTTAAAATCTGATATTAGGCATGAAAGGAAACTGATGTGCTATTCCATTGTTTCCCATTCCAGTTGTTTATGCAATAAAGAATATTACTTATCTGCACAAATGAAGCTAGAAATGCAGAATTCAGGAGAAAACTGGCTACTTCATTCTTAGATTCATGCCTAGGGCAACAGTAAACACTCCCAAAATAATCTGCCTTAGTGGTAGCTTAATATTTTCTTCTAATATTAAGAGCTTTTATAAAATAATTAATTTATTATACTAGATACACAATATAAGAACATTTTGCATTTAACCATAAAACCAAAATCTTGTCAACCTACCTCAGCAGTTTCCAGACCATCTATTGTCATACAGATATCAAGATCACTCTGTTTGAAGCCAAAGCCATTTTTTGAGGAGCCGAACAAATCCAGCTTGGTTCCTGTAAGGCATGGTATTACAGCCATATATCAACAAAATATCAAATTATATATAACTAAGAATCTCAAACTGTATGTAGCTGCAAACCACTGCACATCTTCTAATACATGAATTATGTGTGAAAATATTATTGTATTTTGTGGTACATGATAACTTTCTGATCAACTTTGCTTGCGAGAAAAGAATCTCTACTATTACTGATTCAAGAAAGCAGTCTGGCAAATCCTGAAACAAGTTAGGTTTTTCAGTAACTAAATCATCAGCAGGTAGGTTCAAGCTGACATCTGATTGAAAAATGCTTTGTACAGAGATTCTCAGGGTAAGGGATACACCTTGCTCCAGCCAAAACGTATTTTTCTAATTTTAAAAGAACATGAACTGAAGTCCAGGTGTTACAGGTAAGAACTCCAGAAACAAAGACAAAAAAAATCAAATGTCTCGGTTCTGTGAGTAGGCCAGATGTTGTGCCTACATTTTAAAATATTCCAAGCCCAGTAAGTTTCAGTAGGAAGTACTACAAAAACACTTCTGGTTTTAAAAGCAGTTACAAAAATAAGTTTGATTAATAAATAAAGTGAAAATAACAAATATAAAACTACTCCACTTCTGCTTTGATTGTTTCTTCCTTAACTTGCCATTGATCCTTCCTACTAATGTGTGCTATGCATGAATAAATAAAAAAATCTCAAATTTTAAAAAGTCTTAAAAGACTTAGAAAAAAATTAATGCAATACAATATTGCAATGCTGAGCAACAATCTAGGTTAAATATTCAAACTAAAGTGCTTATTATAATGAAATTATGTTTTCTTGGAAAACACTAAAGTATGAACAATTGAAAGTATAAATATGAAGTTAGAATAGCTTAATTACCTGGAAAATCCTGTCTAATGAATATTTCCAAGCTTTGTCTTATATGTTCCCGAGCATGATCCTCTACTATATTTGGAGCAAAATCATCTATAAAAAAAGAAGAAAAAAGACAACAATTTAGGCAACTGCTCTTTACAAAGAGCAAAGATTCAAGTGAAAATAGAGAGGGGTTTACAGTGGGGTAGGGGAAGGGAAAGAGAAAAAGAAAGAGAAAATTCACATGTGAAGGAAAGAAAGCAAGGATGAAGTAGAAGAGAAATACCTGTTCAAAGAAAAACATTAATTAGACAAATAATGCATTTTGTCTGGTCAATAATGGCGAGAGAGAAAGGAGGAAAGTTGGGTCACTCTGAAAAGAACAAAAGTGGAGAAATGTTACAAAATGATATTTTGACACTATTTTTTTCTAGAATACTGTAGTCTTTTTTTATGACAACTACAAGTTAAGGAACAGTTAACATAATTCAAATCAGACAAATATAAAAGCATCAGTCAAAAATTCCACCCAAAATCAGACTCTCAGAAAACGTATTTTCCTCGCCAACCAGGCGGGTGGAAGACATATCCAACCACTTTCTAGTTCTTTAGATACAAACTACTCAGCAGTTCTATTAGAGAGCCATTACCAATAAGCCAAATCCTAGAACTGTATCCAAGAGTTGGCAGCAATGTAGCAAATAAACTGTCACCTTATAACACCATTAGTCCGTGGGTATTAAATTTTTTGTCTGATTCTTTTTCAATGGCACAACAATATTCAAAGGAAAAAACTTACAGTAACACTGGACACAAACTTGATCTAGAATAACTGAAAACTTGGGTGGCAGTGGTGGCAGTGGGTCAAGCTCAATTTTCTTGAAGTCTTCTGGACAATCATTCTTTAAATGACCTTCCCGTTTGCACAAGCTACACACCACTGTAGGAGACTGCATGAACAAAAAGCAAGATTGGTTTTAAAAAATATAGTACTTTAATGAATTTGAGCAACACTTCCATATCAACTTCTAACACAACATAAGCAATATGTTTATGTTCCAATACAGCTTGCTTACCTTGCCCTTTGTAAATGCTTGTTTACTGAACTTATAAAAAAGTTCAGATTCCAAGCTCTGTTCTACTGCTGTGGTATCTTCAGAATGGCTTCCCTTCTCAGTAAGGTATTCTTGACTCAAGTTGATCAACACAGGTCTATCTACAATTTCTTTGAAATATTTGTTTTCATATTTACTGGGTATGGGAAAATCATCTTCTTCCTCTGACAGTGCATCATCATCTCCAGATCCAGTATATGTGTTATCTAGTTCACCTCCAGCTCTAATGGCAACACTGCATTCTCTCTGATTTGGAAGACTTGATGATGCTTCTTCTTCTTCTTCCTCTTCATCATCTGAGTTAATCATTTGGGATATCTGACTCTGTGCTGAACATAGGAATTTTTGTGGGGATTCATCCAGTTCATCAGTACCTTCAGTGCTACTATCCTCATCAATGTCAATCTTGTCATCTGTTATAACACTGCACTCCAAGCCAAATTCATCACCCTCTGTAAGTGCAGTGTGTTGAAAACCTTCTAAGTCTGAAGTACTACATGTCTCTACATCGCGCTCATTCACCATAGCAGGGAGTTCTCCACTGTCACTGTCTTCATCAATTGTCTGCTCGGCAGCCAAAATATTATTCCACTGTCTTTTTTGTTGTTCATGGTCTTCCTCTTCCTCCGCTTCTTCATCTTCATTTTCACTCTCTGTCTCTTCACAGCTAGGTTTAAAATCCTCATTATCTCCAGAAATAATTTCCTCAATTATACAGTCTGAGTCTTCATGGGTAATTCCCAGATGACTTATGTCATCAGCCAATTCTTCTTCTGTGAAACTTTCTGAGCCATCACACTGTTTTGAAGGACCAATTTTATGTTCCTTGGGCATACATGTATTCTCTGTCATGCAATCTTCTACTATGGCTGTATTTGTTCTACCACCCAAATTTTGTAAGTCAGAATCTTCATGCTTTATAGCATCTTCTCTATGGTCCAGCATTTGGGATTTCTCTCCACTTGCATTTGAAGAGGGCATTTTGCTCCATTTTGCACTTTTTTTGTGAGGCAAGGCAAAATACTTGTAAGTTGCTCTCAGACAGTGAAGAATATACTCATACACTAGCTGGCTGTTCAGAGTTCTTGCCACATTCCTTTTGACTGAATATGGGTCTAGTAAAAAGACGAAGTGAGCCAGTGAATTAATTTCTTAAAAAAAAAACACACATACTTACAGAGTCTGAATTGCTAGTAACTCTTAAACATTGTGTAAGGATACAAGATCTACATTGTGCTGAAGACATTTTTCAAGTTTAAAATTATTTCTGGAAATGTTTAAAATAATACCCAATAGAAATATTATACTGATTTTTCTGGAAAAAATATTCTCCTATAACCAGTCCAATATAAAAATTTCTAAGTTGTAACACACAGTATCAACAGCCAAGTCCAGCACCTTATAAAAATTAAAGTTAGTTATTTGAAGTTTGTTGAAAGATATTTACATACCTTCCACAGCAATGCGCTTTTTAGGCCAGTCCTTTAATTCACGAGACACGGGTTCCTTGAGTCGTATGCTAATAACCAAATCAGCCATACTGAACTCCAAAGCATAGAAACGAAGCAGTTCAAGCCAGAGCAGACCAACAGGTGCTGAACACCGCTGACCTAAATCAAATACTAACGGAACCTGCCAATTACAGAAGAAAACCTTGAATAATATTTGAGGTGCACAGGCATTTAACAGTTTAACTGTAACACTTCCTTTTTTTAGTCTGTAATCTAGTGTGGCAGAATTTATCATTGGTTCTCAACTCCTGCAATTGCAATAAAAACTGCAACTGAAAAGTTGGAAGATATAGTATAAAACTTCAAAATGAAAGAATGCAGCAATGGTAAAGAGTAACATCAATGATTAATAGCAATTGCTTCTTTAAGTGTTTATGCTGCAATTTATAAATTTTAAAGAAGCACACCTCATCTCACAGGACACAATAGCTTATACAGCCTCTATTTTTCAGCCAAGTCTAGACTGAATTGTTAACTCTCACAACATGCAATCATATAGTGATACTGTTTCTTACAAAGTTGTTGTAATAGAAATAATTTGTAAGAACAAAAAAAACAGAAAATATTTTTCATATGCTTAATATAGTTCCAAGATAAAACCGCTTCAGCTCTGTAAACTATATTCTCCCCAACAGATGAAAATTCAGGGTCTTATCAAAGATTTTTAAATCATATCTATTTTCCTGCCAGCTCCTTAGCACCAAGAGCTAAGCACAACAAACCTTGAAGCAAGCAGTCATGCAATTTCTTAGTTCAGCTCATGGTTTTGAAACATAAACACAAAACTGAAATAGAAGATTGTTCTGTTTTGAGAACAGCAATCTCTGCTAGACTACTACAAAAACAAATTTAAAAGTTCAGACCTTGCCCCTTTTAGGGGAAGTTTCCTGTGGCAAACCAGAATCATCAGGGGGGTTATGCTCCCAAACTACAGCATCATTCTTGACTTCTCTCAGATGAAAATTGGTTAATTTGTTTAATGAGAATCCTCCGATCTAGAGGAAATGAAAAAAGAAACACAGAGTTAAACATCACATGAACTTTAAATTTTAGTCCCCACATCGTAGTAGAATGGAGTTTAAAAACAGCTGTTCCAGGCCTAGAACATGCCACGACCTTTTTCCCTCTTCTCCCTATACTTCTCTACAAAAAACTCTCAAGAGCTCAGTGCTCTTGGAAGGGTATGCTGGTGTCCACACTCAGGCAATATGGACACTGAGGTGGATTGAAAACTGGATGAATGGCAGATCCCAGAGGGCTCTAATCAGTGGTACAGATCTAAACATGGGTCTGTCACAAGCAGTGTCCCCTAAGGGTCAATGCTGGGCCCCATGTTGCTTGATTTGCTCCTCAGTGATTCGCACAAGAGACAGATGCCTCCTCAGCAGGTCACTGATGACACAAGGCAGAGAGCAGTGGCCAATACCCCAGAGTGCAGCCTTGACAGGATGGAGAGATGGGCAGAGAAATTCACCAAAGTCAAAAGCAGGATCCTGCATTCCAGTGGGGAGGAATAAGCCGAGGCACCAGCACAGGCTGAGGCTGGCCTGCTGGAAAGCAGCTCTGTGGAGAAGGACCTGGGGATCCTGGTGGACAGCAAGCTGTCCATGAGCCAGCAGTGTGCCCTGGTGGCCAAGAAAGCCAATGGTGTTTTGAGGTGCATTAGGAAGAGCATTGTCAGCAGGGCGAGGCACATCTGGAGTGCTGCATCCAGTTCTGGGCTCCTCAGGACAAGAGTGGTATGGAGCCCCTGAACTGGGTCCAGCAAAGGGCTACAAAGGTAATTAAAGGACTGCAGCATCTCACTTATTAGGAAAGCACCTCACTTCCTCAGCTGGGCTTGTTCAGCCTTTAGAAGACACAACTGAGAGAGGACTTCATCACTGTGAGTATCTGAAGAGAGGGTGTCAAGAGATGGATCCAGGTGGTGCTGAGCAATAGGACAAGAGGCAATGGGCAGAAACTCATGCAGGAAGTTCCACCTGAATACAAGGAAGAACTTGTGTGGGTGTACTGTGTGGGTAACCAAATACTGGAACTGATTGCCCAGAAAATTCTGTTATTTTGTGTCATGAAACATTTTCTTCGCACATTAGACAAGCATAAATACGTATCTTCAATTATACAGCCATATAAAACAGGACGTTTTTCTCATCCAGTTCAGGAAGTGCATATGCTTTCAAAAGAATCAGGAATGTAGTAGAGAAGATTGTTAACTGAAAGGTTCTTGTAATTAGTTACAGGAACTTGAACATATGTACTAAATATAACAAGAGACTGTAAGTACAAAAATGGGTGCCATGAAAATAACACATAAATGGTGTCCTGGAGAATGGGATTCTGGATTAGCATCCATAATACAACTCCTGACATCAAGATGCATTTCAGTTTCTTAACCAAAGAAATACATGCTCTAAACTCCTAATGTGATCCCTTCAGATAGTATCACACCAGCATGCTCCCCAACCATGGTCTATGTTTTGGAGAATTAGATGGCAAATTACAAGTTGTTTTGGAATGTAGCTACGTGGATTGAGTTCTCAACAGTCTGGAGACAAGGCTGAAAAAAATGAAGAAGTAAATTGCTGGAAAATGCATTATTCAATGCCCAGTCCTCATTCACAGAAGGGGCAACAAAGCACTTACTTCAATGACCAGGATTGTGATATGCAATCTTACAGCTAAGCATACTAAAGTGTAATCATTGAATGATGATGAATTCACACATTAATTCACATTCTTAATTCCTGCACAAAGGGGTCGCTTATGGCTTGCTCAAAGTAGCATAAAACTGACAAATTATATAGCACCACAAGCAACTGGTCCTCTCATTTACACTATTCAGTGTATTAATACACATACCCATGATCCCAAATAGACAGGCAGAAAAGGCTCTTTCCTCTGTTGTAGAAAGAAAATAACCATTAAAGCGAACACATAAGGTGACAAGCCTCCCTCTTCCGGACGATCAACACAGCATAACTGTAAAAACAAATTGTGCAGTCATTAAAGCTTCAAGTGATACTATGAAAAATATTATTTTAATTATTATTCAGAAGTCAATCACATTGAATACTATAGAAACTCAGATATCTTTGAGTTCTTAGCAGATGCAATTTGTTCTCAAGGACTGTGTACTTAGTGCAGCTATTACCATACTCACATAATGTTTTCAGTGTAAGCCATAGGACACAGTCTGGCAAAACAGATGGCATACAGCACATTTGCAAAAAAATGGTAGCTCCTTTTGCATAGATACAGTACGAGTCAAAAGTTTTTCAATATTTTAATTGTTGACTCACAAATTTTACAAGTTAGTTCACAAGATTGTTTTCATCTACAATAGAGACAAACAGTTTTTCCTTTTTTTTTCATGATGGATTAAGTTTATGAGAAACTAGCAATCTCATTTCATATACATTCCCCTGATTAGTCTGGCAGTAGCAGGATACTCACAGTCTGCATGCCACTGAACGGAGCTTAAAATTCTGCTTTTGAAATTTAGTGGAACATTATCACACACAAATGATAATTATATAATTTATAAAATTTACAATTTCTAAAAACTTACATCCTTATTTCAACTCTCCAAGGACTGTTTCAACAAACATTTTCTAAACCATAATTACAGGCATAATATCAAAGTTCATTCAATATTTTTTCACAGGTAAGGGAATACAAATGACTCTCACCTTTGCCCAGTACCTGAAGGCAATCACTAAAGGTACGATAGCAGGTTCAAGCTTTCCAAGTGTAGCCAAATGGTTTGTTGTCAGACAAGCATTCTCATTCCCTGCACTCACTTTACAAATAAGGCCACTAAAATCCAAAAAGAAAGGAAAGATCTTAAAAGTTTTGTAAGAACACCCATAGGTCAGATAACACCTCACAGAACAGTGTAGCAGAAGGCTGTAAGGAAAGACTTAACAGCCTCTCAAAGACAGCATCTCTGCATGAAAAGCAGCATGCAATACTATTTTATCTATGGTTAGGCTGAGAATATATGCATTATAATTCTCTGTACAAGTGTTTTAAGATACAATTCAAATTTAAGTATATTTTCTAATATTAATTTACTCAATTGAAAAAGTTGCAGTATTAATTTCCTTCATGAAACGAAAGTGTCTTCCCACACTACACCCACCATCAAACAGTTTCTATGCTGTTTTCACACAACATAAAATATTTTTAAACACTGAAAAATCAAGGTAGCAGCAAATAACTGGTAATATTTTTATCAGCAACTGTTTATAGAATGTTTCATGAATCTTAATTGATATTCATCAAATGGGCAAAATAAAATATTTCTCACTTGTTCTTAAAACGCTAGCGAAGCAAAGCGAACTATTCTTATCCTTACAGAAATCTATAGTTTAATATGGTATGTGCACTACCTATAAGAAAGGAAAGTGTCTGCTAAGCAATAATCCCAAATGGAAGGGTAAGGGTACATGCTGGAAGCCATAATGGTTGAAGGGGTTGGGAGATACACAGCTGAGGACAGAACAACCCTTACCCTCTTATTCTAGGCTAGGAATGACTTGCCCATGAGTGTTAGTTTGTGATTCAAGATCCATGGAACTGTAATAATTTAGTACAGAACGTCATTTATCAGGTGGTAATATAATTTACATTGCTATATACTATTAGAACACACAAAGTGACAACCGAGACCTTTGCTTTTCTCTGCACACCACCACTGGTATTCTAGCATGGAAATCTGCATCAACTTCCGTAAAAGACTCTAAGTGGGAAAAAGAAAAAGAAGCCACATCAAGCACAGTGTTGACAAAAAAATATGTTGAACTAGATACAACTAGAGAAGTACAGGTAGAATTTCACCTTCTAATACAATGACTAATGAGAAAAATAAAGTACATGTGATACAAGTATTTCACATGTGATGGGAATAATATGGTCTACACAACAAGCGCTGTTAGGAAAATACGGAGAAAAAACAGAACTTTTCAAAATTCCTATATACACAGTAGGTAATAATTATGGAGGTATATTTTGTTTAAGAGCTGGCTTTAGTAATTCATGCATGCAGAGAGACCTACACCACCTATGGAACAGCATTTGTGTGAAAAATAAACAACCAGAGTGTTACATCATTACTATACAGAAAGAAATTTATTTTCCCTGATTATCTGACCATCTTTTATGTAAATATAGAACAGGCTTGCCTACATGATGTAATGTCCTTTTGCTATGCTTTTTATATTTTTTCTCCTTGTTCTTTATATAATTTTACAAATATGATTCAGCTGTCAGCCACTCTAGTTGCTTCTCTTGGTGGTGTTGATTGATGCAAACTGGACCTATTTTTGATACCTCATGGTTTCACTGGGCCGGGAGGGGAGGAAATGGTCAAACAATTTTATATACTTAACTCAAAAACTCTGAAATGACAAGATTTTTGTGATGTTACTTAGACAACTGGACACCTAATTTCACTGAAAATTACCTTGCTTTTGCCACTGGGGTACCTGAAACACCTAAAGCTCTATCCCTGTCTATTCTCAATCACAGAGAAGACTTTGCACAACACATTAATGCAAATATTAATATTACAAATATTAATACTATCATTTTTTGACACAATAGAGATCCTAACTTCTTATAAGATCTAGGTCTTCTTTCTCTAATCTAACTTAAAAATAACACCACTCTCAAAGACCATAATGGTCCAGACAAAAAAATGCACAAACGATGGTGGGGGTGCCACTGAGAAAATCTAAGTCAGTAAATACACATGCTTTGAACCATATAGTCTGTTTCCCAACCTGTGAGCATAAAGTAAGGCAAGAAAGCAGTGAAACTAGTTTTTGCAATCTGCATTTGTCCAGGGGTGACTTTATGATGCTTTTATCGTCTGTTTAATCGTCTGTTCTGTTTGTGCTGGATATTAAGTTCTGCAGCTTTAAGACTGGTTCCAGGAGTGAAGGGGGAGAGAAGAGGTGCAGAGTTTGTTATCAGAGACTGCACTTGCTCACCCACATCCTTCACACAGACTGTGCTGTCTGCAGTGGACAGCAGGAGAGAGCTCCCCTTTGCTCTCGGTTAGTTTTTGGCTAGCTGAGGCAGAGAAGTTCCCTGGACTGTGTTTTTTTCTTTTTTTTGGAATTGTTCGAACCTGCTCTGGACTGAAAACCCAGAGGAGCACCAGGAGCTCACACCTGTGTCCCACCAGGCCTGGCCTGGCCTGTGGAATTTCCCAGGGCCAGAGGGACTGAGAACAGACTGAGTGAGCTGGGCTGCAACTCATGGAAGGGACTCTTCTGAATTTGTCATCTCTTCAGAGCAGTGAGAGCTTTTGCTGTTTAGTATTGTTCATTTTTGTGCTGGGAAGTGCTTTGCCTGTTAAATAAACAGTCTTTTCCCCACATTTCTTCAAGGAAATCTTTTCCCAAACCAGTTGGGGGAGGGACTGCCTGAATCTGTTTCCTAGATGGACCCCACTCAGAGGTTTCCTCCGAAATTTGCCCTAAACCAGGACAGCATTTAAAAAGAATAGTTTTCATGTCCCCCACCCAGTATTTTCATTCTTTTTTCTTGCCTGCATACGCTTGAATAGGTTTGAGTAAGTGCATTTTTAAAGGATCTTAAACTTTATGTGCCTGTATTAATGTGCCAAGTTACATCCATTATCTGAAAAAAACCCCACGTGTCTGTATGCACAGTCATCGCCTGCACTGACAGACATGTGCAGGTCATTACAGGAGAAGAGACCACAACATGAAAGTACATTAATGGGTTTCTGTTACATATTAACAAACTTAGGCTGCTTTCTGTACTATGCATGGCTAATAGAGCAGGCTGGGAAAGACAGCAGAGTCTACCTCACGTGTAATGACATGTTCACTTATACTGTAGAAGAAAGCCTCCCACGAGGAATTTCTCACATCAAAAATTAAGAGAACTCCAGCCCTCATAACACTGAACGCCAAACCAAAAGTACTGCTAATGTATTCTTTTCTGCAGTATTCAGTCTCATATCTTTCTAAAAAAAGAATAGCACATGGTGTACCTGTTCAGCAGAGGTGAAATGCAACAATACTAAGCAATAATAGTTTAATAAAATTGAGATGGCAGCAACTTTTTCTTACCACTGTTCTGGAGACTTTCTTGCACAAGTAAGAGAACATCTGGTTGAGTCATCTGTCAATAAAAGGAATAAAGCTGTTTTTGTATCAACCATCTGTCAAGAAGGTGATTTTCTACAACTCAAATTTAAAACCACCTCTACTTGTACTTCACCAGTATTCAGTTGTATCAAAAGGAAGAGTAGCTCTGCTTGCTTTGAAGGAAAAAATAATCCTGGAGTAATTGGTACTAAAATTATTTTTACCTCTGTCAAAGACTTGGTTATGTCAAGAAAACCCCCACCAACAGAATCACTGTTTCAGCATGTGTAGAGGGAGCAGAGACGGTCTATGAATCCCTAGAGAGGCCCTCATGGAAACCAACACCTTAGATAAGAAACTGTGTACTTAGACTGACTAATACCAAGAAGCATCTCGCCCCCCCTGTAGACCCCTGTGTTATCTTTCTGTAATTTTAGTGGTCCATTTTTCTCTTAGATAATAGGTCCCTTTTCCCCTAAAGTCTTTTGTAGATTGGTTAGTTATAGAATTCCTTTGTTTATTGGTTCAAAATACAAAACCCTTAAACCCTATAAAAGTCCCCTTAGAATCCCACCCATTGGATTTGCTGGACAGGACCCCTTCGCAGAAGAAATAAAGATTCTATGGAATCTCCTCAACAGCATTTCTTGATCTCTTTCTCTGCTGGCTCAAAGGTACATGCAAGCCTAATTTCACAAAAGAGCGAAAAGCCTGACTCTGGGCAAGGCTTGCAAGTGTACTTTGTTCCAAGAACTGCCTGGGAGCAGGCAGTTTCAGGGTCTAACAGAGACCCCCTCACTGACAAGAAGTGTGCTTAAATATGACTATTCTGACACAGTGGACTTATATCATGTTAAAGACTGGAATTACAGCTTTTTTAAATTACATGCACTTTATGAACTTGGGTCATTCTTTGTTTTCTAAAGAAAATGTTAAATTCTAACAATGGGACTGCCAAATCAACTACAGTAGAAGTAAGTTTAAGTATGGAATCAAGTTCTTCATTCCTTTTCAAGCACAAAGATGCATAAAAACAATTAACATGACAAATAAAGTCTTTAAATTATTCCATGTATAAATAACATAATATGGTTTCATGGCTCAAATACAACCTAGTAGTCAAAATGTGCATATGTGAATATATCAATACAAAACCAGGATCACTACGGAGACAAGGTCATAGAAGTGTCATTTAATCCAGCTGTTACAGATAGAAATAATCATTGGTCTCATAGGACTGCTAGACTACAGATGTTGTGTTTTCAGAAGTTTCAATAAAACACAAAGGTGTATTACACTGCCTGATGACTACAGTTCTGTGAAGAAAGGAATGTTATTTAAAGACCAGAACAGCTGTTTTACCCAATGAGCTTTTAGAAAAAGTGCCACAACGACACTATAAAATATATTTAAAATATAATCTACATGAAGATGCAAACATTCAAAGCCACTAACACATACTCAATAAAATGGTCTTACTTACATTGGCAGGAAACTGGGTATCTATGTTTATGTCTGAAGTTTTGAAACCAAATCTGCTATAGGAGGAGCCATACAATCTTAATGAACACTCTGCAACAAAAAGAATTGTACTTCATTTACACTATGCCTAACTCTAAGTCTGCAGCTACTTACAGCATTGTTAATAGATCTTAAACCTACACCTGGTTTTGATAGGTACAGGAAAAGAAGAAGGGTCTTCAACAGCCCAGAACTGTTACTAAATCCTGCCTTCCATCCTGTTCTTGGTAAAAGCTCATCATGAATCCTTCCCACATCCTTTTAATCTTCACTTTTTACTAGAGGCCTGTTTGGGTGATGAACACCATTGTAATTTAATTCTGAAACAGGTTTATATTGCTACATCAATTTGTTCAACAGACTAGTAACTAAACATGCTGTTTCAGAATTTAGAGAGCCAAGGTTTTTAATTCAGTTTTCATTTCATAAGCTGCTGAGGATTTTTTTTTTAGTTGATTTCTTTTTTGGTTTGTTCAGTTTTTGTTGTTATTTTGTTTTCAATAAGTTGGCATATCTAACACTTAAATTGCAAATAATACCTGGCAATTTTTGACGCAGCAAGTTTTCCATCATTGTTTTAATGTTAAACCTTTCTTCTAGATCTCCATTATTTAAGCCAAATTCCTGCACAACATTTTCAATAGCAACACCAATAGCTTGTATCTGAGAAGGCATTGGAGGAGGAAGAGCAGTCAGCAGTTCTTCTTCTTGCTTTTCCTTTCAAGATAAAAAGACTGATGTTATATAATGAGTTGCTTAACACACTAAAACGAATGCAAACAATTAATCCCAAGTAATATCACCACCAAAGTTTTCCAGGTAATGTAGATAATTGGAAGCAATAAAGAATCCGGTACTCCAGGAGGCTTCAGTAACATTCAGAGACATATATACATGTATTTGGCACGTTAAAAAAAAAAATCACTAATTCTTTCATCACCTATGAAGTGTGAAAAGGTAGGAGCTAAAGAGGAAGAAACAGAAAATCTGCATAAAACATATTTTTGTCCACTTCAAGCAGAGAAAGCAGAAGATATTTTTAAAAAAAGCTAAAATTGATGGTATGCTGGAAGTTTTTTTGATGCTTATATTCAAAACAAACATATTTCCTTTATATATAAACAAGTCTGTAATACTCCACAAGTCCTTAAACTTTACAGTATTTCTGAACTGAAATATTCATTCTGACATATAGGTTATAATTCCTATTCCTGCCATAGCAACTGTATTTGCTTATTCCTACCCCTCATTCTAAAGTCCAGGTCCCAAGCTCACTGTTTTCTTCAGTATCACTAAGTAACAGTTTTTTAAAAGATTGTAACATAGTAAAAACTAAACTCGGAACAGTCTTAAAAGCAGCGCAGCTTCATCATCATTAGTGGGGTAAGGAAGGTTTCATCAAACTGCAGTTTATACTTTTTCTTGTGCTCAACTCACCTTCAAGCTTTTCTTGTGTCTTTTTTCTTTAATATGCTTATGAGCAAAAGCCACCGACTCAATCAAAACATCACACAATTTACAGGTGTACTTTGCTGATGGGTAGCTTCGAGGTTGCTAAAATAAAGACAGTAAAAAAGCCCCAAAATATATAAAGGTATCACTTTCACTTCATTCAATACCCTTGCTAAGTTCAGTGAACTAACCCTGAAATCTAAACCCACTCACTTTAGCTTCCTTTACTACATATTTGCCATCAAAACGTTTGCACATCAAATATAATGTCAGAAGAATGATGCCATGTCAATCACACCCAACACCTTATCTTTACAGGAGAAAATACCCAATGGAAGAATATATTAATTGAACAAACAACTACTCCAGCATTTTAATTAAGATCTGATGTCATTCCATGAGCTGAAGGAGAAGCCATTTTTTGAGCTTGAATTGTTATCAATGTTGTAGTAAAAAAACCCCAAAACATAAACCCTCTTCTTTTTACAATTCACTAACAGCAATATCATTACTTAAATTCTCTAAACAAACTTTCTAGCTACAATCAGACATATTGCTCAAAGTGTACCCGCTACCATGTATTTATATGCACAAAAAATAGGAGAGGTCTATCTATACAAGTAAAGACAGTGGCACCTTCTTCAGTCTATAAATGTAGTCTCGCTTCAATCGTTCTTCAGCTTGCTGCAGCCCCAGAAGTTCTTTTGCTGAGAGCACAGATTCATCTATGACTGGACCTTCCACTTCATCATGATCACACTCATCTTTTCTAGTTCTTCTCGGTCTTCTTGGTTTTCTAAGCTTCTTCATTTCTTATAAAGAGTTATGAGAGCAAACATATCAAATAACTGCAGACTGCCACACAGCATTTAAACAAAATTTTCCTTAATAAACACTCTACTCATATGAGAGTCAAAGAAGGTACAATTCACCTACTTGGTATGGTTTCACCATTTTTCCTGTGCAAGTCTGATAAATAAGTGTATATTACTATCACAACCTATAGCGCCTTTGTCCCAAACTACAAATAAATTAATTTGTCCCACTGAAGAGAATTACCTATTCAGATACCTTTGTTGAAACTGGCAAAAAAAATAGAACTACATGCAATAGATATACCTGCATGTCATTATACCAAAAAGATAGAATATATCAAAAGATTTCAGGATGTCTGGTTAGGCTTTGGTAGACAAATAAGCTACACTACAAGTATGACAGAATTAAACTAAAAACTGTAGGCCAAACTGAATGATTTTTAAGACCTAGCAGCACTCTGATATAGCACTGTCAAGGTTTAGCTCACATATGACAATTTATTAATAAGGGATTATTACCTGTAATAATGTCATTTGCCTTTCAGTTAAACCAGTACATGGACCAGTACAGTGAAAAAAGTAAGCACCACTGCTGACTTCAGACTAAAGAATGGACTTGCTAAGCATGTGCACATTGCTTAATAAAGCTGTAAAACTGTCATAATAATTATGCTTAAAAAGCTTGTTGTGTTTACAGCAAAAGCTCCAGAACAAATTAAATACCATCATTTCGAAGCAGAAGCTGCTATTGGCCCAAAGCCAATACCCGGAAAAATAATCTCAGGAATAAATTTATTATTTTTACACCTTGCCTTTCATTTATACAGCTATGCAGGATGTCCCAATGCCTGGAATTACTAAAGTTCCCTTCTCCTAAGAAAGTTTATACAACTTCTTTAGACTCCCAAGCTCTTACCATAGCACGAGGCTTTAATTTGTAATAATTAAAAAAGGCCAAAAAAAAAACCCCAGATAAACTGCTCTTCCAAATACATTTACAAAATTTCTTTCCTTTGACCAATTTTGTCTCTAATAATTTGCAAAAGGGAAACAGAGTTCTGTATGTGTGACCAGTTATTTGATTGAGTTCATTAAGCAGCATACGTGTGTTAGTGTTGTAAACAGTACCAGGACAGAAATGGTAATATAATTCATTTCTTTCAGCAGCAGCACAAGTTTAAGCTGCAATAAATAGAATTTAAGCCTAATAGGTTATAGGAGCAGTACTCCAAAGCAATCTCCAGGAAGCAGAAACAGAAGTCTGAGTTTCTGAACCTTCTCCACATCCTCCATTTTTGCACCAACATTTCTGCTCAAATTCCCAACATGTGCCACATCTGTTTGACTATATTTTTAACTAATCAATGTGGATAGAACCTGGAGGTGCATTAATGTTTTCACAGAAAAGCCTGTGACAACTACCTACTTACCAATTACTTCTGTAGTCAACAAGTAACTTTAAAAAATTTAAAAATTAAATAAATATTTCTAATATTTGGTAGCTACAGTAGTGTAAGTACATTAACCTAATTATAAGTTAATGATTAAATAAAGTACTAAAGAACAGTGTCTCAGATTTGGTCAATTTCCTTATGAGCTACAATAAAAACACATGAAGGTAACGAAAAGGACAACTGTGCAGAATATTTCAAGTAAATGCTAAAAGAAACATTTTTAGTAATTTTGCTACTTGACATAGAACTTCTGAAGTGACTCAAGAGGTGAGCTATGCTGTGCCTGCACTCCACAGCAGGACGAAACAAACTCTGTCAAAATCTGAGCAATGCTCAGCCAACCTGTTCTTAAAGGCCTTCAAGTACCTTTTCCATGAGCTGCCCAGACAACCTCTCCAGAACTTCCCCAGCTTTACCTTTAGAAACTTGCCCTTTATTCCTCATCTGAACCTCTCTTACTCAATTTTAGGCCCATTACCTTGTGTCCCATCTACTGGAAAGAAACAATATAGTTTGCTATAGCAGCTTTCTACAGTCTTCCTAGACAGAGGAAGATCGTTACTATGCCTCCCTACCCTCTTTCTTTTGCAGAGAGGTTGGGCATTGTTCACGTTTTGAATAGCTACTGTTTCCTACACATCTTGACAACCTTCTTGCTTTTCTTTGCACAGCTTCCATTTTATTCATGCAAGCGGGGCACCAAAACTGGATGGAGTACCGCAACTGAGTTTACAGAAGACTCAAAGAAAGGGGTACTTCAGATCGTGAGTCTTTTTATCATGCCTCACAACCCCATGATAATGACTACTCACTATCATTTTCTGATTCACTATCATTTCAGATCCTTCTCTGAAAAAAAAATATTACCTTATAGTAACTTTTCCTCCTTTATTTGCACAGTTGATATTCCTACTTAAACAATGGCATTTACACATACTTTGTATTTCATCCTATATGTAGGTCATTTCCCCAATTGTGCAAAGTTATTTTAATTGAACTTCCTGCTTCTCTGCATTCCATTCCTACCAGCTCCACAGCATATTCAATTTCAGAGTACACAACTAATAAGTCTGCTGTGTTCATTCATCATTAGAGTAGTATAACATTGAACGGAATAGAATCCTCACACACCAGACGTTCGCTCACTACCTTCTTTTACTGACAAAATCTTTAGTAGTTTCTGAGTATAGTTACCTAATTAGCTCTGCAAGTCTCTTACATTAATTCAATCCAGACAATCTTTCACTAGTTTACTTACAGAACTGTCATGTAAGAGTATCTAAAGTAGTAGAGTACTAGTACAAGCAATATCTACCAACTGCCTTTCCCATGTCCACAGGGGACTGATGACTATTTTAAGTACATAAATTACGGCTTGGCATACCTTTTCCTTAACAAATGCATACTTACTACTTCTTATCTTCGTTACATTTCAAATACTTATTATTTGTTCCAAAACTGACTCCCAAGACTTAAGCTGCACACAAATTATTTTAATTCCTCTTTTAAGAGACACTTGCCCTTTCCTGTAATCAGTAGCTTACTCCCCTTAAGTTCTCAAGTATGATTGCCAGTGGTTTCAAGAATCTATCTCACTGAGTCCCTGAAATTTCACAGAAAAAAGTTCATTACATCCAGTAAACTGAAGAAAAAACTTGTGAAAACACTCTGCTCTCTCCTCATGTGAGGTTGAGCTGTGTGCAGCTTTCTTCTAACAATGAGAGACACTGGGCACCTGTTCACAGTTTATCTTTTTAGTGACAGCTAGTATCAAGGGAAAGGACATTTAATTCCTGGACTTCCTGGTATCAACCAGCAATAGCTCTTCTTCTCAGCAGAGGGTCTGATCACCACTGTCTTTGGCTCCCACCCTTAAGTAAAATAAGACAGCTTTCTTGTCAAGTGGCATTCCACATTAGCAGCACCACACACAACTTATATTCTCTATATTCTTTGAAGCTTCCTTTTTCTGCTTTACTTGCATTCAATGAAAATATTATGGTATTGATCACTTCACCCTCCCTTAAGCTGTCCTTCCTGACATTTCAATGCTTTGGGTTTGTACTCTGATTATTAGTACCAACCGCCCACAGGGAAGTTAAATATGTATGAAGAACTAGACTTGTGTTATTGCTGTACTGAATTCTCACAATACTGACATTGCTTTCAATCTCCATTAAGACACATCATTAAAGATCTCATTGGTAGCTCCAAAAATCTTACCCTGTTATCAGCTTAATTGAAAGATCTCTTACCAGCCTTGACAGATTCCATCAAACTGTACAGGGAAAACAACAAACAGGGACACTACACAGACGCTGCAATCTACTTATTCCTATCAATCACAGGTGAAACTACAAAGACAACACAATCTATAAAACAAGTTCTGTATTATTTGCTGTAACCATTTGTCTGAAGTGCTACAAGTACAGTGCAGTCAATAGTTTGCAACACATGAGAGAACAAAAACACTTTTTTGCTTTAAAAATGAATCTTGAAATGTTACTTTTCAGTAACACATGTAGGAAGTTACTTTACTGGATAGCCATGTAAAAACAAAGAAACATGCGATTACCAGAACTTCTTTTCTGCATGTCTGGCACATCTTTGCTCATTAGATCTTCCTGAAGCTGTCGTCTTACATTTCTGTTTCCAGCACCTTCCACCTCGTGAAAAGAGTCCTTTCTTGTCCTGCCATGTCCAGGAATCCAGGCAGCAGAACGGTACTCTCTCCAGGTGTCAGAAGTACCATGGTGGTCATCAGATACCCACTTCTTCATTTGGTCTCTCTGGATATCATTTACCTTTGACCCTTGACTGTAAGTTGTGTTTTTAAGTGAATTTGGGCTACTCAAAACATTTTGTGGCCTTCCCCTGGGACTGCTTCCATAACGACCTAGAGTTCCCTTTTTCTTTTGCAGGCTGGTATCGACTTTATTGCTATAGCCACTTCCATATTCATCCATGGCTTGGTAGTCTTCCTGTAAGGGACTTTCTTTTAATTCTTCCTGATACAAAATTTCCTGTTCTTTTTTTTTTTTGGCAATGCAAGGTTTTGCAGCATCTGCCATGGTTATTGCTGTTCAAGTGAGTGATTCCACCTAGAAATCAAAATGTTAAAAGCTGTATTTTAAAACCAATCAAGGAGTGAACACTGGGTATTAAATGCTATGAAAATCTCAACAATCAAAGCCCTGGCTTGAACCAAGGCAAGAAAAAGCATTCTAAAACACAGCTAGGTCTTTTCTCTTAGTATGTCTTAGCATCCATGGGTGGTTCATAAAATGCAGAGACAGCCTATGGTTTTCCCAGGCACTAAGGTCTAGATGCCTTTAGGACAGATAAAAAATTTTTAGAGTCTACATCAGTCTCAGCTCAGTACGAGAAAGCTTTGAAAGAGTGGTTGAAGGAGGCAAAAATAAAGACAGCCCCAAGGCCATTCTGCATATCAGAATACTTCTCTTTGCCCACAGTAGGTACTATGTCTAAGAACGTTAAATCATGTGTTAAGAACGAAAATCATGGTCATCAAAGGACACAGAGATGCAGAAGCTAAGTTGCAATCTAGCTATCAGGCAAGGATGATATAAAAACTTAGAAAAAATGCACACCCTGCACATCTTAGCCAGACTATCACTGTGAGGTCTCACATTACTCAGTATTAAGCACTCCTATTTCATATTATTTTAGCATTGTCTAAAACATCTGGACCACTGACTTGCTTGCATACCCAGCCCCCTTTCCTTGGTCATCTCCATGTTCTTACTGCAAAACACTTCCATAGAGCTCTAAATCCAACATGTTGCCAAAAAGCCACGTGGGCTGTGAAAGGGGAACTGAAGAGACTGTGTAAAACATGTTAAGTAGCAGTGGTCTCATCAACACCAAATATTTTATGATTTTAATACAGATATATACAACCAAACAAAAAATATTTTCTCTTTCAAAATAAGTGTGTGCTTAAGGATGCAGATAAAGCTGTCAAGAGATGTAAACAGCATTTTCAAGTACCTGAACATCACAAAACGCACTTCTGTTGCCATCAATACAGCAGCAGGGTACCTGTTTACTTTTTTCTTTAAATTCTGCAGGCCACAAAAAGCACTCTTAAGCATCTCAGTGTCTGCACTTTATAGGCCTCAGGATTTTAGTATTAGGTCCCTCTTAAAATGAAGATAGTTTTTTGATCCCACACAAGCAACAAAAGAAATAGGATTTCTGTCCTAAAGACCAGAATTCTTACCCAGTTAAGTACATCTCTGGAAATGCAGCTGTTGCAGCTAAGAGCAGAAAGAAAAGTTTCAAACGCACAAAGTGCACTTGCTACCTATTTCAGGCAAGAAACGCTGTCAAACCCGAATTTCCGAGTGACCTAAACCGAGCCTGTTTCAGAGTTATCCCCAGAAGCAACGCCCACACCCCGCGGCCAGGCTGGACGACGACACCTCCCTGCACTGGAAGGAAGCAGGTAAGTCAAAGTTTACATTCGGCTCCCAACCACGACTTTGGTGCGACCCTGGCGTGGGTAGGGGGCTGCCCTGGGGGTCAGCGGTGTCGCAGATCGGCAGGACACGGTTGCCTGCGGGGCCAGCAGCATCAGGCAGCGCCGGCCAAGTTGCCGGCGGGACCCTGGCGGAGGTGTTACTATCCCGGCACAGGAGACATACTACGTGGGCCAGGGCTCCCTTGCCCCCACGCCGCAGCTTCCGGCTCGCTCCTCCTCGTCTTCCCACAGGCTAATGAAGGTCCCCGGCACCTTTCTGTCGACCCCCGACCCTGGTGGAGAGACTGTGGCGCAGCATAACCCACACCTGCCGCCTCAGCCGAACACAGCCCGCGAGCAGAGGGGCCGCGGCAGGGCGAGGCAGTGAGGGAGCGAAGATGTAGGGAGGGGGAGAGGGAGGCAGAGGGGCGGGCGAAAGGGACAGGACGCCGGCGGACACCGCCCGCCGCCGGGAAAGGCCTCGCCCGGCCGCCCAGAGAAGGGCACTCACCGCCCGCTACCGCCGGCCCACCCGCCGCCCAGCGGTCGCCATTGTGGCGCGACGGAAGCAGTGCCTGTCCCTCGGCGCGCCCGATGCACGCTGCTCTTCCGGCGGCGCGAGCCCGCCCTCCGCGCCCGGCCGGGCGGGGCGAGGCGGGGCCGGACGCGGAGGTGGAGGCGGAGACGGCGCGGTCCGGAGCGGGTTTGGAAAGCGTGCTTGGCAAAAAACCGACGTGTCAAGTAGGCAACGGTGCTAAGTGTTGCGTCCGGTATTCCCTTAAACCTTCTGTCATGGTGACCCCATGACCTCCCTGGGCAGGCCGTGATTAGGCCACGTCTAATTACCCTTCTCTGAAGAAACTACTTCTGATGTACAACCCGAGCCTCCCCTACCGCAGCTCCAGGCTCTGCTCTCTTGTCCTGTCACCTGGTTGCTGTGTAAAGAAGCCGACCCCCACCTGTCCGCACCCTCCTTTCAGGCAGTTGCAGAATACCAAAAGGTCTCCCCTGAGCCTGCTCCAGGCTAAACACCCGCAGCTCCCTCAGCTGCTCCTCGCAGGACCTGTGCTCGAGACCCTTGCCCAGCTCCATAGCCCT
Organism: Rhabdornis inornatus; assembly: GCA_013397075.1. Classification (NCBI taxonomy): domain Eukaryota; kingdom Metazoa; phylum Chordata; class Aves; order Passeriformes; family Rhabdornithidae; genus Rhabdornis; species Rhabdornis inornatus. Next base: position 62,844 of record VWZS01001747.1, read on the forward strand.
TCTTTGGACATGCTCCAGCACCTCAGTGCCCTTGCAGTGAGGACCCCAAATATGGACACCAGATTTGAGGGGTGGACTCACCAGTGCTGAGTATAGGCAGATGATCACTGCCCTGGTCCTGCTGACCCAGTATTGCTGGTGCAGGCCAGAGTGCCATTGATCTTCTTGGTCATTGATGAGGTGAATCATTGCAGTCATCTCCCAGAAAATAAGTACCTAATTTACTGGCTTGTTGAGAAGGGTCTCTTTCTACCATGCTTTTGCATTCACATTTATGGAAAAGAGGAACTCTTAATAAGCCTTATGAGGTGGTCCTCATGAGAATTCACCTTCCCATTCCAGTTCAGATTTCCTGAGCAAAATGTGTACAAGTATATAGTTTTTGAAGGTAGGTAAAAGCAGAGACTTCTCAGGATAGTACTTTTCCAAGACAGGAAGTTACAGCCTAGTGCTTCGCATTAAGAGTTGGAAGATACTTTTGACTTCCCCTCTATTACTCTTGCCTGGTAAAGACGCTCTCTGGAAAGGGCCTGGCATGGAAGGATAGCATATCTTACCAAAGCAGGTAAGATACAGGCTTACACTTGTAAGCAGGTGTGGCTGGGGTACCAAACACAAAAACATTTCTGAACCCTGTCTTGCCTCCTTCTTCTATAAAATTGTTGAGTGGCTGCAGGCTCAGCATGTTTCATGTCATATTGACTGTGGTGGGATAAACAGTCTTTGGTCTGATGAAAGCTTCTCACTAGTGCAGCCATGCAAGACTGTCTGAAGTTTCTGTCATTTTTATGGAACTAAAGTTCCATAAAGTCAGTGATTTGCTGACGCAGCCCGCCCTCTCAATGTCCACCCTGCTCACGTGCCGGCTAGCCCACGAGGGCGGGCTCCGCGGCAAGAGTGGGCTGCCTCCCACAAGATCTTCAGCGGGGAGTGCAGCTAAGGCTTGTGAGCCTTCGGGTACGGACACACGTCCAAGGAGAATAAAGGGCAGGGCAAGTCCTTCAGTGGATCCACAGGGTTTCATGGTCTCAAGGAGTAGCAAGCAACTGGGCACAAGGGAAAGGAACCGCCAAAGGCGAGGATTGAGAGTCGACAGCAACTTAAATACTGGAGAGGTCCGAGGGGAGGGTAGGAAACAACAGCCAATTGGGGTACACGGTGGGAGGAGTGAAGGGAGGGGATTACAATTCGAACTTCCAATTAGATTCCATTAGGGCGGGGTACATCAAACCAGAACAAATCAGATACAAAGAACAGGGTGCTTAACAGCGAACCGTCTGGAAACTGGGGACGGATCGGGGAGGATTGACAAGGGCTTAGGTGTGGTTTGGGGCTGAGGGACAGGGAACATTCTGGAGGTTCGGGAGGAGCCAGGGAGGAGTGACAGAGATTTGGGTGGGGTTCAAGGTGGTGTGATAGGGCAAAGGCAGGAAAGGGAGACCTGGGGCAGACCAACTTTAGGGGGAACAACATGGGGAGAAATCATTACAATAACAAAGGGAAACGGACCTTAACCTACTTAAACTAAAGGGCCACAACAGACCAGGACTTGAGAATGTAATGGATGTACTTTTAAATTGTTGTAAAAGGTGATTTGAGGTGGGTGTTACAGAAAGCCCTACAGCAGAAACTACCTGAATCAATAAAGGTTGAACATTTGCTTCATTCAAGAAGCAGCTGACAGGAAAAGATGTGTGCTAATGTATTTACAAACAATTTGATGGCTGAGGATATGGGTGTTTACGTCTTTGAAATAGGTCTTAATGTCTCTACCAACCTCAAGGGCAGGTTTGTTACATAACCCAAACAGACTGACTCTCGAATTTTAGGGTAACAGACAAATGGGTCCAGACCAAGTGTACTGCAGGACCTGAACTGACTTTTGGAGGAAAATGACAGGTTCAAGGGGGGCAATATGTGGTAAGCAGTTCAGGAAGCCTGTACCTTCCTAATTTCTCAGCCAATGGGGATACGAAGAGGGCAACATGTGGCTGGGAGTTTAGGATTAAAGGAGGCTGCATCCTCTAAAACCTGCAGAGAGAAACCTGAAACTGGGGGGTAAATTCCAGTGGACTCTTTCCCTTTATTCAAATAAAGATTTAGGACTCCTCTGTCTCCTTTGTGGACACTGGCTTTCAACAGTGTGATTTTCTGCACATAGTGTGAGTGCAGCAGTGACCTGACCAGAGCTGCCTTCAGTGCCAAATGACTCCTTGTAACACACTACTTCTCCCATCCTGAGTGACCACCATAACATAAGGAGCACAAAGTCTTACACAAAATAAACACAGTGAGCATTTTGCGGATAATTGTGGACATTTCACAAACATTTTAAGGGGAAGCAGGTATTTGACAAAGTGGGATCTTAACATGACATAAATGATACGGAATAACCGGTGGAGAATGTTCTAGTTTGGGCTGGGGTAGAGCTTGATTTCTTCATGGTAGCTGGTATGGGGACAATGTTTTGGACGTTTGCTGGAAAAGGTTTTGGTAATGCAGAGATCTTTTAGTTACTGCTGAGTAGCACTTAGCATCAAGGCCTTTTCTTCTCCTCATACTACTCCACCAGCAAGTAGTCTGGAAATGCACAAGAAGTTGGAGAAGGACACCACATTTGGCCAAGTTCTTTTTGGGTGTAAATGGCCACATCCACTGTCTTCCAGAAAATCTCATTATAAAATACCCAGCAGATAGGTTTTCTGATTTATCTGCACATGATGCAGTCTTTCACTGATGAAGACAAACAGCAACATTGTCAGTGCTTCTAGTAGCTTAACAGCTTTTCAAGATGGAGAGTGTACCAACAGTAAAATGCTGAGGTGACAAAGCAGGTATGGGGTGAGGCTCTAAGAGCTGTCTGAGTCACAGTCAAAACAGGACTACCTCTGCTTCCTACCACTTCTGTACCTGGTCAATCCCATCCCCATTAGCACAACTATGGCACAAGTATAACCCCAAACTGACCCAGTTTGTCTCACAAAACCACAGAAAAATGCAATCCTTTATTCCTTGGTGAACAAGCTTTCATAAAGAAAAACAGTATCTTTTCTACAACAGCGAAACAAAATAAAACCTATTAAAGATATATAAAATACTTGTTTGCTCAAGCTGTAGAACAAAATGTCTGCAGCAGATTTAAGATCAGTAGTCAAAAAATTCCAGAGACTGCATTTCTTCAAAAATAAAATACAATTTAGTGATGCCCAATACTGTTCTTTAAGTTCAGTCTTATAATTTATATGCATCTGGCTGATCTTGATTTAGTGAGTTGTACTCTTTTACTATTTCTCAGTTTCTCTCTCTTATTTTATTACTGATACATTTAGTAAGATCTGCTAGTCATCTTTCCCATTTCAGTATATTTGTATTACACATGGTAAGTTTACTTTTTCTCACAAAATCTGACTAATTGCATCTTCATGCTACCTGTTTAGGAAAAAAATCTCACCTGATCAAAATTTAGGCTTTCCAAGCAAACAGCATGTATGTTTAGGACACATGACACTTTTAGCTCATTTCCTCTTATTTCTGTCTGATCATAGAAAATGCTAGTATTTGTGTATACAATAATACATCTAATAGAAATTTAAATGCAAATTGTTGTGGCCCTTTAGTTTAAGTAGGTTAAGGTCCGTTTCCCTTTGTTATTGTAATGATTTCTCCCCATGTTGTTCCCCCTAAAGTTGGTCTGCCCCAGGTCTCCCTTTCCTGCCTTTGCCCTATCACACCACCTTGAACCCCACCCAAATCTCTGTCACTCCTCCCTGGCTCCTCCCGAACCTCCAGAATGTTCCCTGTCCCTCAGCCCCAAACCACACCTAAGCCCTTGTCAATCCTCCCCGATCCGTCCCCAGTTTCCAGACGGTTCGCTGTTAAGCACCCTGTTCTTTGTATCTGATTTGTTCTGGTTTGATGTACCCCGCCCTAATGGAATCTAATTGGAAGTTCGAATTGTAATCCCCTCCCTTCACTCCTCCCACCGTGTACCCCAATTGGCTGTTGTTTCCTACCCTCCCCTCGGACCTCTCCAGTATTTAAGTTGCTGTCGACTCTCAATCCTCGCCTTTGGCGGTTCCTTTCCCTTGTGCCCAGTTGCTTGCTACTCCTTGAGACCATGAAACCCTGTGGATCCACTGAAGGACTTGCCCTGCCCTTTATTCTCCTTGGACGTGTGTCCGTACCCGAAGGCTCACAAGCCTTAGCTGCACTCCCCGCTGAAGATCTTGTGGGAGGCAGCCCACTCTTGCTGCGGAGCCCGCCCTCGTGGGCTAGCCGGCACGTGAGCAGGGTGGACATTGAGAGGGCGGGCCGCGTCACTGGTCCCTTAGTTTAGGCTGTAAATTTTAACACGACAATGGATTCCTGCTCTTGTCTCTAGCTTTACTAGCAGCAAGAGGTTTCTGCTATAATACCTTAGATAGGTGGCAGCCATAGTGGTGGTGATATACAGTACTAAGTAACACTGCCATCTTACAACTCAAATAGTGAATTATTTTCACTCAAGATTAATCACCTTGAGGTACATGTGCGCTTGCCTACCTTTCTGCTTTTACCCAATCCGACCAGGTCCCTGAGCAAAACCATCCCATGAATAGGTTTACTCTTTCCAGAAGAAGGAATGTTTCTTTTAGTCAGTTTCTCCTATGTACTGTTTGGATCTTTTCTTCTTCCACAGTGCACAGAGACCTTGATTCGGCAGGGCCAGGTCAAGTGGCAGATGCTCTAATGTTAACTAGCCAAGTGGCTTCTGCTAAAGTATTTCACAATGGTTTAATGTATGTCCTGGTTACTGGAGAAGAATGCCAGTTCATGGCATTCTTCTCCAGTAACCAGGAGAATGTGGGTGTTACCAAACTGACTATTCTACTGCTCTCTATACCATTTCTGACAAACTGTTAATGATAGGTTGTTTGCAGTAGGTGCCCAGTGCACAGCTGACACCTCAGGCTACAAGCTGGGTGTAAAATGAGACAAGGGGGGAGAGCCAGACCCTGTGAGGAGAGGAGTGTTTCTTTTTCTTCACAAAAGACTCTGCAGTGCTAAGTCTTTCTGGGGAAGCACCAGCACAGTCCCACCCTGAGGGAGTCATCTCTCCCAGTGGGTCATAATGGACTCAATGGCACTAGCAGAATGTTCCATTGTGAAACCACCTCAGACATTCCACCACTTCTCCTCTCACCCCTTTCACTCTCAAATCCAGCCTTAAAGGTACAAAACTTATTTCTGGGCTAAAGAGACAAATGGGGATACAATTCAACATGACAAAGTCACCCCAGGACAACGTTCAATACCAAAAAGTCTTTAGCTCTTGTCCTATTTAATTATTGTGCACTGTTTGCATTCATGGATAACCTGTGCAATGGCATAATTGATAAAGTCCGTGCTTTGGTCATGGGCCCATTTGTGTGTTTCTTCTCTTTCTGCATGTCCTGATATATCAGATATATGTGACAGTTCACCCTTATGTTCCCAGTCCAGATCCATCTGAGTCACTTCTATTTTAGCAGCCTGGTACAGGTGCTCATTGTTTTGATGTTCTTCAGTGGCAGACTCGTTGCTACATGAGCACTTATGCCATGTACTTTTACAATCAGGTTCACCACATGAGCGTCAATATCTCACTGCAATTCAACAGTTCAGATGGGTTTACTTTTGCTCTGCCACCTGCTCTGGTTTCATTGCCACCCCTGGAGCATTTGCCACAATCCATGAGTCAGTGCAGAGATAAAGTACTGGTCATTTTTCTCTTTCAGCAGTGTCTAAAGCCAGCTGGAGTACTTTCTCTTCTGCAGACTGACTCAGTTTACCTTGTTCATCAGCAGTTTCTGCAACTTAGTATATAGCACAGCAGCTTTCCAGCTTTAATACTTTCCTATGACATGACAGTATCTTTCTGTAAACAAGGCACATTGGTTCATTTTCTGGTAACTCATTATACAGTGGGGTCTCTTAAGCATGAGTCACCACCTTTAGTGACTACTAAAGGGCCAAAATTTTGGCTGTCTGCTCTATGATCACCTCCAAGATTCCTGGATGGTTAAGGCTTTCCATGTGAACTCATTGGGTTATCAGTGCGACCCACTTAGTCATGTCAAATCAGTGGCATGATATGTTGAGAGAAGTCTCCTTTTGAACATTCAGAACAGCATGGGCAAAATGGCACCAGAAGGTACTGCGCTTCATTACCAATGTGGCTCAAATTGCTTTATAGACTCCTAGAATTTCTTTTGCAGCTGGGGTGCAATGGCCTTCAGATCTTCTATGTCTCTGGCTTCAAAACCCTGGGGGTAAACAATGAGCTTCTCTGAGAGCTTTCTGCCAGAGTCTCCATGTGGGGTTGTTAACCATGGCTGAGGTATAAAGCACATTTTTAACATCTTGTCCTTTTCAGACAGGCCCAAGTGCTAATGCATGAGCTGTCTCCTACTGGATTTGCTCAAAGGCTTACTGCTGCTCAGGGCCCCATTCAAAGTTGTTTTTCTTATGAGTCACGTGATACAGAGGGCTTGTTATCAGACTGTAACCCAGAATATGCAGAATATCCAGAAAACCACAACACCCAAGAGCTTGTGTTTCTTTTTTGTTAGTTGGTGAAAACATAGCTGTTATGTTATTGATCCCATCCACTGAGACATAATGATGCCTACCTTGCCATTTTATTCCTGCAAACTTGAAGCGGTGGGCTTCAATGGGTTCCTCTGAGAGTGACCTGCACCTTCAGGGCCTAGAGCATGCTTGCTAAAAAACTGGCTGATGAAACAGGCAAAGGACAGGTCTTTGCATGGAAATCCAAGGGAAGGTTTATTAGGTCTCGGAGGGAGTCCAGGGACAAAAACAAAACTGGGTTGAGGGCACAGGGTTAAATGTGGGATTAAAGGGCGGGTCTTAGGGTCAAGGTCCAATAGGGATAGGGGAAAGTGGTGCAGAGGTGGGGCAACCAACCAGGGGAACCAATGGGGTAACAGGGGTGGAGCAATGTGGCAAACCACAGCCAATGGGGATCAAGGAAAGGAAGAACATGATGGAAAAGGTACATATTGGGTGAATAGGGGCTGAACAGGGGTGGAACAACTGTACAAATCTGTAGAACTCAGGGTATTAACATGTGCCTTCAAAGGCCTGTGGGAGGGAGGTGCTTCTCATCCTGACTTTAGAGGGGTGTTTCTCCTTGCCTNTTGGTGAAAACATAGCTGTTATGTTATTGATCCCATCCACTGAGACATAATGATGCCTACCTTGCCATTTTATTCCTGCAAACTTGAAGCGGTGGGCTTCAATGGGTTCCTCTGAGAGTGACCTGCACCTTCAGGGCCTAGAGCATGCTTGCTAAAAAACTGGCTGATGAAACAGGCAAAGGACAGGTCTTTGCATGGAAATCCAAGGGAAGGTTTATTAGGTCTCGGAGGGAGTCCAGGGACAAAAACAAAACTGGGTTGAGGGCACAGGGTTAAATGTGGGATTAAAGGGCGGGTCTTAGGGTCAAGGTCCAATAGGGATAGGGGAAAGTGGTGCAGAGGTGGGGCAACCAACCAGGGGAACCAATGGGGTAACAGGGGTGGAGCAATGTGGCAAACCACAGCCAATGGGGATCAAGGAAAGGAAGAACATGATGGAAAAGGTACATATTGGGTGAATAGGGGCTGAACAGGGGTGGAACAACTGTACAAATCTGTAGAACTCAGGGTATTAACATGTGCCTTCAAAGGCCTGTGGGAGGGAGGTGCTTCTCATCCTGACTTTAGAGGGGTGTTTCTCCTTGCCTTTTCCTGCCCCTCAAGGGTTGAAGTGTTACAACTGTAGTTGCAGGCCCCTGGGGTTCCGCACGAACTGGATTTCCTGTGCAAGTACTTTGGCCTTGGTTTGTTTCATAGCAAAACCTGCTTTCAAGAGAACTGGCAATAATGTTTTCCCCTTCTCATATATTTCCTTGTCTGTGTTGCCCGCACTATGATCTCATTAATATATTGCAAGTCTTCAGGAGCTTTACTTTGTTTGTGTCTGGTCTGGGTCTGTCTGGAACACCTGGTAGGCCTGTATTTCTACCCTTGGAGCAGTCAGTTCCAGATGTAATGGATACTCCTCCATGTGAAAACCAACTGTGGCCTGCAATCTGCTGTCAAAGGATCAAGAAAAATGGATTAGTGATATCAGTGGTTGCATACCATTTGGCTGGATTAGTGATATCAGTGGTTGCATACCATGTGGCTGCCTTTGACCCCAGTTCCCATTGGAGTTCTAGTATGTCTGATAGGGCAACACATTGTGGCGCTTTAGCGTCACGCAGGACATGGCAGTCCACTGTTAACCTCTACTTTCTCTTACATTTTTGTTCTGACTTGGAGTGACTTATTAAAAGGTGAATGAGTCTTACTGATGACTCCTTGACTCTCAAGTCACTGGATCAGGTTGTGTATGGGAACCACAGGATCTCTATTGGTTCAATACTGTAGCTGATACATTGTCTTAACACCTGCTGTTCTCCAACGTGCAGCAGCCCCACAATGAAAGGCTCCTCAGAATGACCAGGCGTGCTAGACAGCTGTTTAATCTTCTCTGTACTCAAGGTAGCTGTACCAAAAGCTCACTGGTACCCTTTTGGGTCCTTGAACTACTCTCTCCTGAGGTGTTCCATGTCAAGGACACATGGATCTGTGGGTTAGTCACAATTGTTGCTTGTAAGATGGGCTTACCTCAGCCTCTAGCATGGACATTTCTCAGAATCCTTGCATCACTCCAGAAGCAGAGGATTTTCCCTCTTTGTGATCTGGTGGTTTTGGTGTGTACTGTGCACCAGTGTCCAAAATAGCTTTAGACTCCAGTGGGGCTGATGTTACAGGCCATCAAATGCATATAGTCCAGTAAAACCAGTTGTCCTTTGCCTGGTTGAAGGCAAGGCCTGTCTATTCCTGGTTGGGTCTTGCTTGATTTTTGTAACTGCAAAACAGAAGTCCCTTAATCAGAGTCAGAAGTACAATCAACCCTTCAACTTGGCTCAGCAGACACAGGGACAGTAATTGTCTTTTGGCCTGTTGGTTTTCCTTCCAGTACCCCTAGTCTTGAAGTAAATTTAGTGTTCCACTTCCACATGTCCTCTCTCTTACCATGCAGGAAGAACTACAGGGTTGCACGCTTTGTGTGATGGTGTGGGTACACCGGTACCCTCTCCCTTGAACAATAAAAGAATCTCAGAATCCATAGAATCCTTGTACTTGGAAAAGACCTTTCAGATCAAGTGTAATTGTTAATCCAGTACCATTGTGTTTGCCACTAAGTCATGTCACATCTACATGTATTTTAGATACTTCTGGGGATGGTGACTCCACCACTTCCCGGAGCAGCCCATTGCAATGCTTGAACACCCTTTCAATGAAGCAATTTTTCCTGCTATCCAATCTAAACCTCTCCTGGTGCAACTTGAGGCCGTTTCCTCTTTTCCTATCCTGTTGTTACCTGGGAAAAGAGACAAACCTTCATCTGGCTACCACCCTCCTTTCAGGCAGTTGAAGAGAGTCATAATGTCCACCCTGACCCTCCTTTTCTCCAGGCTGAAGATGCCCAGCTCCATCAGCTACTCCTCATAGTACTTGTCTTTCAGACCCTTCACCAGCTCCTTTGCCCTTCCCTGGACTCACTCCAGCACCTCAATGTCTTTCTTGCAGTGAGGGGCCCAAAACCGGGCATAGTACTTGAGGTGCAGCATCATCAGTGTCAGTACAGAGGGACAATCACTGCCACACTATTTNAGGGGAAAGTGGTGCAGAGGTGGGGCAACCAACCAGGGGAACCAATGGGGTAACAGGGGTGGAGCAATGTGGCAAACCACAGCCAATGGGGATCAAGGAAAGGAAGAACATGATGGAAAAGGTACATATTGGGTGAATAGGGGCTGAACAGGGGTGGAACAACTGTACAAATCTGTAGAACTCAGGGTATTAACATGTGCCTTCAAAGGCCTGTGGGAGGGAGGTGCTTCTCATCCTGACTTTAGAGGGGTGTTTCTCCTTGCCTTTTCCTGCCCCTCAAGGGTTGAAGTGTTACAACTGTAGTTGCAGGCCCCTGGGGTTCCGCACGAACTGGATTTCCTGTGCAAGTACTTTGGCCTTGGTTTGTTTCATAGCAAAACCTGCTTTCAAGAGAACTGGCAATAATGTTTTCCCCTTCTCATATATTTCCTTGTCTGTGTTGCCCGCACTATGATCTCATTAATATATTGCAAGTCTTCAGGAGCTTTACTTTGTTTGTGTCTGGTCTGGGTCTGTCTGGAACACCTGGTAGGCCTGTATTTCTACCCTTGGAGCAGTCAGTTCCAGATGTAATGGATACTCCTCCATGTGAAAACCAACTGTGGCCTGCAATCTGCTGTCAAAGGATCAAGAAAAATGGATTAGTGATATCAGTGGTTGCATACCATTTGGCTGGATTAGTGATATCAGTGGTTGCATACCATGTGGCTGCCTTTGACCCCAGTTCCCATTGGAGTTCTAGTATGTCTGATAGGGCAACACATTGTGGCGCTTTAGCGTCACGCAGGACATGGCAGTCCACTGTTAACCTCTACTTTCTCTTACATTTTTGTTCTGACTTGGAGTGACTTATTAAAAGGTGAATGAGTCTTACTGATGACTCCTTGACTCTCAAGTCACTGGATCAGGTTGTGTATGGGAACCACAGGATCTCTATTGGTTCAATACTGTAGCTGATACATTGTCTTAACACCTGCTGTTCTCCAACGTGCAGCAGCCCCACAATGAAAGGCTCCTCAGAATGACCAGGCGTGCTAGACAGCTGTTTAATCTTCTCTGTACTCAAGGTAGCTGTACCAAAAGCTCACTGGTACCCTTTTGGGTCCTTGAACTACTCTCTCCTGAGGTGTTCCATGTCAAGGACACATGGATCTGTGGGTTAGTCACAATTGTTGCTTGTAAGATGGGCTTACCTCAGCCTCTAGCATGGACATTTCTCAGAATCCTTGCATCACTCCAGAAGCAGAGGATTTTCCCTCTTTGTGATCTGGTGGTTTTGGTGTGTACTGTGCACCAGTGTCCAAAATAGCTTTAGACTCCAGTGGGGCTGATGTTACAGGCCATCAAATGCATATAGTCCAGTAAAACCAGTTGTCCTTTGCCTGGTTGAAGGCAAGGCCTGTCTATTCCTGGTTGGGTCTTGCTTGATTTTTGTAACTGCAAAACAGAAGTCCCTTAATCAGAGTCAGAAGTACAATCAACCCTTCAACTTGGCTCAGCAGACACAGGGACAGTAATTGTCTTTTGGCCTGTTGGTTTTCCTTCCAGTACCCCTAGTCTTGAAGTAAATTTAGTGTTCCACTTCCACATGTCCTCTCTCTTACCATGCAGGAAGAACTACAGGGTTGCACGCTTTGTGTGATGGTGTGGGTACACCGGTACCCTCTCCCTTGAACAATAAAAGAATCTCAGAATCCATAGAATCCTTGTACTTGGAAAAGACCTTTCAGATCAAGTGTAATTGTTAATCCAGTACCATTGTGTTTGCCACTAAGTCATGTCACATCTACATGTATTTTAGATACTTCTGGGGATGGTGACTCCACCACTTCCCGGAGCAGCCCATTGCAATGCTTGAACACCCTTTCAATGAAGCAATTTTTCCTGCTATCCAATCTAAACCTCTCCTGGTGCAACTTGAGGCCGTTTCCTCTTTTCCTATCCTGTTGTTACCTGGGAAAAGAGACAAACCTTCATCTGGCTACCACCCTCCTTTCAGGCAGTTGAAGAGAGTCATAATGTCCACCCTGACCCTCCTTTTCTCCAGGCTGAAGATGCCCAGCTCCATCAGCTACTCCTCATAGTACTTGTCTTTCAGACCCTTCACCAGCTCCTTTGCCCTTCCCTGGACTCACTCCAGCACCTCAATGTCTTTCTTGCAGTGAGGGGCCCAAAACCGGGCATAGTACTTGAGGTGCAGCATCATCAGTGTCAGTACAGAGGGACAATCACTGCCACACTATTTCTGATACAAGCCATGATGCCCTTGGCCTTCTTGACCACCTGGGCATGGGCTGGCTCATGTTTACCACTAGGTAGCTTTCCAGCCTTTCTGCCCCAAGCCTGTATCAGTTGTTGTGATCCAAGGGCACGACCCAGAACTTCACATTCTCGAACCTCATGCATTTGACCTCAGGCCATGATCCAGCCTGTCCATATCCTTCTGTAGAGCCTTCCAGCCCTTCAGCAGATCTACTGTATGACCAGCTTGCTGTCGTCTGGGAACTGAGGGTGTACTTAATCTCCTCATCCGAGTAATTGATGAAGACATGAGATAGGACTGGCCCTGACACTGAGCCTTGGGGAGCCCCATAGTGACAGGATGCCAGCTGGATGTGACTCTACTCACGAACACTCTGTAGGCCCAGCCAGTTTTTAATGCAGTGAACAGTGCACCTATCTAAGATATCAGCCAGAATGTTTGGGAAATGGTGTTAAAGTCTTTACTAATGACTTCAGTCTTTATTAGACAGCCACAGCTCTTCTCTCATCTTAAGTGCATCACCTCTTCATAGAAGGAGATCACCTACATCTTAATATGGAAGGAGAGCAGAACGAAATCCTGCGTGTCTTAGCAGTTAAAACCACTGCTGTCTGCAAAGCCCACAGATTTCAGGTTGATATCTGCTCGCTAGATGGCAGCAGATTCAAAAACATTGCTGAAAAATTACAGCTCGAGCCACCCATGAATATAATGTAAAGGCATGCTTTTGCAGTGAAATAAAAGTGCAAATAATAAAATATGATTAAAAACCTAGCCGCTCTGGGAAAGACAATTGCATGGTCAGGGGGAAATGGGAGCACAGACTTCAGACTGGTCTGGTAAGTAAAGTCTTTTGCCACAATTTCTGTACAAACTCTGTTTAGACTGCCCTCCCAGGGTGAGATTTTTGCCATTCTTCTGGATCACTAGATTACAGCTAGCATGTCTGTGCTTTCCTGTGTGACATCCAAGAGCTCTGTGTCAGTAGAATCTAAGAGAATATATTAGAATAGTTTCCTACTCTGTGTAAGACTTTCTTATTGTAATGGTGTTTCACCTGAATAATTTCTTTATGGTGAAGTACAGAAACTGTGTAAGAGAGGCAGGTGAAACATATTTAGGTAACTATCATGATCTTAAAAAGCTCTAGAAGATGTCTATATCTGATCTTTTCCTCAGAACTGGATCAGCTTCCTCAGAAGAAAACATGCCTGTATCTGCTATAAAATTAAGAATTTGAGAAATAAAAGTCCTGATCAAAAATCTCATAAATTGAAAGGGTAACACCTTATGTTGGTGTACATTGAGTTAAAAGACATGTCTGTCCAGGGACATGGATCTGTAAACTTCAGTGTGTTTTCAGAGGTTTGTCAATACCACTGTCACAGAATTGAAGAAAGGCTGAGTTTGGAGAGGATGTCTTGTGATTCCATAGCCTATAAATCTCTATCAAGCAGAGTAAACTGGGGCAAGTTGCATAGGAACACATCCAGTTGGATTGTTGGGATTGTTACGGGTTTAGGTCTTCTATTAGTCGTTGTAAAGTTGTTTATTGTAAAGGCACATCAGTCTCAAAAGACAAAGAGTCCCAAGTATTAAAGTCCATGCTAGAAGCTTTCGGCATAGAGTCCCGAATAGAAGTAGCTCCCTGGTATAGAATCCGGGGCAGGGGCAGGAGCAGCAGCCCTCCGGCACAGAGCCCCAAGCAGAGGTAGAAGCTGCAGTCTGGTAGAGAGTCTCAAGAGGCAGATGCTTCCTGATCATCCTCATCATCATCCTCATCATCATCATCATCAANCGATGTTTTTGAGCTCTCACTGAAGCTTGCTTTTTACACTAGATTCCAAGGTTTTTGCTCTTTAAGGCACTTAAAACATATTCTTACTTATTTAAACTTACTTACTTAAACTTACTTACTTAAAACTTAAGCTTACACCTCTATTTCATGTATGAGTGGCTTAAAATACTTTAATTTCTTTAAAGTTTTTAAATTTAATTCTTGCATTTGGTTCTCTCTCTGAGGGACTCAGATTGGCCTTTGTTTTCACACTCCAAAGTGGATTTTGAGTATCTCAAAGGATTAAGATGCTGTGGCCTCTCTGGGCAACCTGTGTCAGACTTTAATTGCCTTCACAGTAAAAAATATTTTCAGATGAAATTTAGTATTTTTATTTGTGCTCATGATCACTTATTGTGTCGGTAGGCATCACTGAGTAGAACCTGGCTCTGTCATATCTGCACTCTCAAACTATGTACTTATGGACACTGATGAGATAACTTTGAGTCTTCTGCAGATGAAGAGGCCACCCTCTTGCATGAAAGACTCTGCAGTCCCTTCATCATCTTTGTATCCCTCCATAGGACTGGCTTCAGTCTGCCCAAGCTTCTTTTTGTTTTGAGGAGTCCAGAACTAGACTGAACCTTGATATATCACCAAGGCGGAGCAGATGGAAAGGATCACATCCCTCAACCTGCAATGTTCTTCCTAGAAGCTGCTGATATTTTTTGCTTCAAATTGTTGGTTCGTAGTTAATTTGGTATGCATAAGACCACCAGTCCCATCTCTGCAGAGCTGGTTTTCAGCCAGTTCAGAACCCAGCATGTACCTGCCCCTGATATTGTTTCTCCTCAAGGTTAGGACTTTGCACTTTGTTGAACTTCATAAGGTACCTGTGACCCAGTTTCTCCAGGCTGTCCAGGACCTTCTGGCATATAAGCCTCTCCTCACAGTTTTATATGTCTGCAGATTGGTAAGGGCGAACTGTGTACCAGTGTCCCAGTCATTCGTGACAATATCAAACAGTAGTGGCTCCAGGATGAACCCGTGGGGCCCAACACTAGGAAATGACCTCCAGCTGGACTGTGCCACTGATCACAACCCTCAAGCTAGAATGGGAGAGACAGCTACACAGGCAAATCCTCCTGATGGAAGTTACGTGTCAAACCTGTGGTGCAGTGGAAAAGGCAAAATGGTTCATGTGCTGGTACAGCCTGCAGTTTTTCACTGTATGAGTTAAAGGGTGCCTGGCAAGGGGGCTTTGTAATCTGTAAGACTGTGTCTACAACAAAGCTTCTGCTGGCATAAGCAGACTATGTTATTTTTCCATGCCACTGTGAAGTGTAAACTAGGCTCAACATGTAAAGGGGTAATGTAGCCTGTTTGTGACACTGTCTGATGGCAGATACTCCAGGATATATGCTCACTCCATAAAACAGATGTCTCGTGCTCTCAGAGCAACCAGGGGATTTTGACAACACTGCTGACATTACGGAAAATATTAAGCAATAATCCTTTCCCTCAACCTAAATCCCAGTTCCTCAGCTAGCTAAAAACATTGTAAGTCTTTTATTAAGTGGGTAGTTTTACAGACCTCACATGCTTTTTAATTCTCAGGTTAATGGATTTTTTTAATATTATAATAAATTAGATTACAGAACATGGCAAGTTGCTCATTATGAGAATTTCTTGTAAAAAAGAATATAGGTAATACTGACTTCTCTAATGTACTGTTTATAAGAAGCATAACTTTGTAAAAATAAATGCTTTCAGTAAATACAGTCTACGTACATGTACTTACATATATGTGTATATATATGAATATGTAAACGTGAGGAGTCAGATACTCAGTACTTTTGAACTGATGTGTTTCTATTGACTTTAAAAATAGAGAACAACCATAATTCGGTAAACAGCTTTGGCTGAAGACCCTTTTACACCAAGATTTTCTCAAGTTGCTTGCCTGCAACAACTGGGCTGTAAAACTCAAAGTTGCGCACTCTGTGTAGTCAGAAATATTGATCTTCCTTCAGTACTTCTGGTATTCAGTGATAGTCCTTAGTTTCTCTAAAAGCAGACTGCCTATGTGATATCTTTAGACCCATGTATCATCTTTGGGTATTTAAACTAAAAATGTTGCTTAAGTTTTAAGTTAAACTTGTTATATTGTGCTTTTGTAATATTAGTTGTTAAAAGTGAAAAGCTGCAGACAGATGAGAGAGAATATGGCTTTGTAATATTGTTCTTTCCCCATGTTTTACCTTCAAAAGTCACTTTTGAAGTACTGACAATAACAGTTATGCGGTAGGACAATACCCAGAAAATTACTCAGTTCTGGATGGTATCTTGTCTATCTTGTGTAGCAGCACAGCGTAGGTGTACATGAACAGAGCTGTGTTGGAAGTGGTGTCCACGGGATCACAAGAGGACCCGTGCTTTGTCCTGTTGCACTCAGCGTCTGTGGTGAGACAGCACACTCCCTGTGCCCCTACAGCTCTAGCTTCTGTCTCTGGATAAACAGGGAAAGATGGGATTTCTGCTGCAGACCTCTTGGGGCTGGATACCCTCTTTGTGCCAGAGTGGAATGTGGAGGGTTTTCAGTAGTGTCCAGTGTGAACAAGCACTACTCTGTTGAGACTGTTTGGTGCCTGAAAATCTAATGTAAATATCCAAAGTGTCCCAACTCTTCCCAGAAAAGATTGCAGATTGGACAAGAGGACATTGCTAAGAAAATCAAAGAAAGCTTGTTTTGGAGGTCACAAGTCCACAGAATCATGGAATAAGCTGAATTGGAAGGGACCCACAGTCAAGTCCTACTCCTGGCCTGCACATCAACATCCCCAAGAGTCACACCGTGTGCCTTAGAGCATTGTCCAAACACTTCTTGAACTCTGTCAGGCTGGTGCTGTGACCATCTCCCTGGGGAGCCTGTTCCAAAAACCCTCTGGGTGATGAATCTTTTTTCTACTATCCAACCTAAACCTCCCCTGACAGAACTTCAGGCCGTTCCCTCAGGTCCTGTCACTGGTCAGCACAGACCAGAGATCAGTGCCTGTTCCTCCTCTTCCCCTCACAATGAGCTTGTAACTGCAGTGAGGTCTGTCCTCAGACTCCTCCAGGCTGAACAGACCAAGTGACCTCGATTTCCACTCAAGGCCTTTCACCATCTTTGTTGCCCTCCTTTGGACACTCTCTAATAGTTTAGTATCTTTCTTATATTTGGTGCCCAGCACTCGAGGTGAGGCTGCCCCAGCTCAGAGCACAGCAGGACAATCGTTGCCTGGCTGTAGTGCTGTGCCTGATGCCCCCCAGGACAGGGTTGGCCCTCCTGGATGCCAGGAGGTTCAACTTGCCATAGACCACAACCCCCAGGTGCCTTTCCATGGCACAGCTTTCCAGCATCCCATTCCCCAGTCTGTCCATACATCCAGGGTTGCCCCATCCCAGAGGCAGAATCCAGCACTTTGCCCTGTTGAACTTCACATGGTTGGTGATTGCCCAGACCCCTGATTTGTCAGGGTCTCTCTGCAAGGCCTCCCTCCCCTCGAGGGAGTCAACAGCTCCTCCCAGTTTTGTATTATCTGCAGACTTGCTCAGTATCCCTTCCAGTCCTGTGTCCAGGTCATTTACTAAGGTGTTGAAGAGCAGAGGGCTGAGGATGGAGCCCTGTGGAATCCCACCAGTGACAGGTCCCCAGTCTGATGTCACCCCATTCTCTGTAACCCCTTGTGCCTGACCTGTGACCCAGTTGCTCCCATCCCATGATGGGGTTATCCAGGTCTGGGCTGGACATTTTGTCCAGAAGGATCCTGTGAGAGACAGTGTCAAAAACTTTACTGGCTTCCCTTGGTCAGCTAGGTGGGTTACCTTGCCATGGAAGCAAACCAGGTTGAAAAGCAGGACTTTCTTCTCATGAAGTTGTGCTGGCTGTGACCAATGAATGTGTTGCCTTTCAGGTGTTTTTCATTACCCCCAGAATAAACTTCTGTATAACTTTATCAGATACTGGATTGAGACTGACAGGCCTGTAGTTTCCTGGGTCCTCCTTCTTGCCCTTCTTGAAAATCAAAAAATTTTCGCCGGCTTCCAGTCATCTGGGATCTCTCTGGATTCCCAAGACCACTCAAAAATCTTCTAGAGAGGTTTTGCAATTGCATCCGCCAGAAATTATGGGGCTTCTAGGCAAAAATATGGGAAAAGGAGTAACAGTTCTTTACTAGAAAATATATATGTATGTAAGAAGACAGAGCAAGCAACAACAACAAAGCAATAACAGAAATTCCCACGTGTACAATGTGCATATCCTGGCAAAGACAGCCACTGATGTTCCAGTCAACCAGCAGCAGGGATCCTCTCTCTGGACAGAGAGAAGGTGAGGGGCCCAGTCTTCGCCTGAAACACTCATGCAGATGGTGAGGGTCTCCTGGCAATGGCAGGTGCTGGAAAGTCCCAGTCAACCAGCAGCTCCTTCCTGCAGGCAGCAGGCTCACGGACAGGCAGCAAGGAGAATTCTGCAGCAGCACCGGCCCCCTGAGCAGGAGCAGTCAAGCACCCAGAACCACAACAAAGCTGGACAAAGACTGTCTACCCCCACAAAGAACTGCTAAACTGCCATTCCCTCCCTCTCCCAGAACCATTTCAGTAGTATGTCAAGGCACTTGGCTGCTTGTTTACTTGTAGTTGTCCATTCACCATTTCTGTGACAACAAATGGGAAGGAATTCCCTGAGAAACCTAGCCCAGAACAGTCCATTTGTGTTGAAGAGGGAGGTGGAGAATGTATTACATACCCCTGCATTGTCCATGACCCTGTTTGTGAGGTGACCATCCTCATTCTGTAATGGGCTGATGTTATTTTACACTGCCTATTGCCACTAATATATTTGAAAAAACTTTTTTTACTGTTCCCCACAGTTCTGGCAGCCTCAACTCCAGCTGATTTTTGGCCACATGAATTTTATCCCAGCAGTAGCAAACAACATCTCTCTGTTCTCTCTGTCACTTGGCCTTGCTTCCACTGGGCATACACCTTTCTTTTTTGCCTTATTTCCAAGAGAACATTCTTGCTCAGCCAAGCTGGTTTCTGCTTCTCCAGCTTGACTGGTGACATTTGGGAATGGCTCTTAAAAGAGGTGATGCTTAGGAAGTGGCCAGCACTGATGGATGCCAACACTTTCAAAAACATTTTCCCCGAGGACCTGATTACTAATTGCCTGAGCAGCCTGAAGTCTGCTCTCCTCATGTCCAGAGTTGAGGGTTTGCCGGCACTTTTCGTGCTGTCAACGTAGATTTTAAGTGCAATCACTTTGTGGTGTCTGTGGCCAAGGTGTTTGTGAATCTTCACTTCGCTTATGAGATCCACTCTCTCAACAAGCAGTAGGTCAAGGAATAAAGGGAACTACTGAATAAGGTAACATTTTTGAACTAGTTTCCCCTTGCAAGCATATGTATTCTTAAGAGGGCAGTTGGCATAAGGAAATGCTGGTTTCCAGTCAGCCTTAACTACATAATTCTGGCATTTAAGGAATTGTTAGCATTGTTATGGGGTGGTTTTCCAAGCAGTGGAGGCACATTATGTGGGAAAGGTCTGCCTTTCCTCTAAAAGGAAGCAGGACAGCAATAATGCATAAAACACTAATTCTACTTTTTTTTTTTTAAATTCCTTTCAAAATATGCATTGCCCAGTGTTACAGATTGTCTAGTGTTAGAAATATATTGTATTATCTTTTCACATGCATCAAGTTATTTGTATTTAGGCAAGTTTAAAAATCCCCTTGAGTATATGAGGAATGTAAGAAGATGTAAATAGTTCTGAAATGGGGAAGCCGGGAAAGTGGACAGTCTTAAGCCAAAAGCTTTAAGATTGCCTTTCTAATGTTGGGTCGCTAGATATGTGGATTGGAGGATTATTTGGAAAGAAACAATGAGGTTTTGTCTGAACATATTGATGTATATTGCTGTTTATAGTTCCCAAGAAAGTGTGGAGGGAGTTTGGTTGCCAAAATCGGAGATGCAAGTTGTTCCACACTATACCAATGGATGTTTGATACATGTATTAGTACATTTGCCCTTAGTCTTGAGAAAATTGGTTCTTCCTTTAACAGTTCCTTTGTGGCAAGTAACAGTGAGCCAACATTATAAATAAACTCTGAGTAGTTTAAGGCTTCTCTGTAGGACAGGCAAGATTGAATTTACTTCCCTGTGAATGAAAGCAAGATAACTCTTTGTGGGCAGAAAAGTGTGGTTTTGTGGTAGTGTTAGTCTTGATGCTGGGGATGATGGTGCAGGTAGGTGAAGAAATTTGGGAGGGAAATTTGGAAGTTAGGAGAAAGGGGCTCAGAGCAGTCTCTGACAGCTTTGGGGAGCTGTTCAGAGGCAAGGAGAGATGAATGTTATATCAGGAAATTTTTTTTAGAAACATGGGAAAAGCTGCACACCTATATCTGGGAGGGGTGGGAGACCTCTGAGGCCCTGAGGTGACAGGTTCTGTCACCTCAGGGCCTCAGAGTAAAAAGCGTGTGAAGTTGTCACATTTCGCATTAGTTAGCAAAGCTGAACACGGATATGGCCAGTGGAAGCAGATGGATGATGGAGAAAGCAGGGGTGCAACAAGCAACCTTTTTGTCTGGGATGAGCCTCCTTCATTAGCATACGTTGCTCTGATCCCACATGCTGCTGTTCTTTATGACTTCAGATCTTGCACTGGTTTCTTTGCCCAGCTGTTGCTTCCTATCTTTTAGACCCTTAATGCCTTCTGAAGATCTGCAATAGTAGCAAGAGCAAGTGAGGGGAGAAGGCAATGCTACTGAGACTCCTCTGGAACACCTGATGGCATATGCCTTTCTTGGTGCTTGGTTGCCTCTTTGTGCTTGGATGGAGACAAAAAGAGCTTCCTGCTTTGGCCAGGGCCACCCATTTTAAAGAAAATTTTCTAACTCCATCTTTCTCTTGTCTTTCCCAAGTTTGTGATTTCAAGCTACAGCCTAGATGTCTGAAATTGTTTCTGAGATTGATATCCTATCAACAAACTGAAGCTCAGAAAGAGTGGATAAGGTTATTTTTCATATTTTAAGAATTTAAAAGATACCCCCAAAACTAAATTTATATTGCCCCAAACAACCTTTCCTTTGTAGTAATCCCAAAGTCTATGCTTCATAAGAAGAGTGCCTTCAAAATCTTGAATATAGAAATATACCTTGTACAAATCATGAATGCACAAAATCTTGAGTATACATTTATTCAAACTCTCAAATATACTATATTGGATATATATCTGGAAATTACCTGAAACATGTCATGTCCTGATACCCTTTATGCACGTTGTATTGTAATCTACAGTTGTTTCATAAATAATAAATATTGTTTATGAATAAAGAAGGTTTCAACATGAAAATGGAGTAGCACTGTAGTATATAGTATTTGCCTGGAATTTCATTGCGTTGGAAATGATAAGAAATGGACACGGACCGCAGATTACTGGCACCTTTTCCCTTCCTTTGTCTGTGCTAGATCTGGCCGTGTGTCTGGGAGCATGCGTGTCTCCCGGTGTCTTTGATTTGGGATCATGCAAGGGTATGTTGATGATGGCAGCTAGTTGCTGCCAGACCACAAGAGGGACCCAAAGACATGCGTTGCTAGCTGGTACTCCTTGAAAACTGGAAGGATCGTTAGCTTCCAGGTTGGATTTTCAGAAAAGTAGCTAATTTTCTTTTAATTTTAGCTTTCAGGGATTTTGCTATGACTCACCTATAAGCTTTCTGAAGGAAAGTCTGAGAAAGGCTTTAGAAAAAAGGCTGCTAGAGATAACAGATGATTTTAAACAACTTTGTCATGGCAGCCAAATGCATTGAGGAAGGCAGTGTGGCATCTAGACTGATAGTGGTAAATCGTCTGAAGACATTAGAAGAAAGGGATCTGGACTCATGTATTATACTGCAGTATACTGTGGGTATAATATTAAAAAAATTAGCATCTAGAATTTTCCCTTTATTAGTATTTTGAACATTATTAGTAATTTGAACATTCAGCCAAGCAGACAACTGCAGATGATGAGACCTTTCCATAAATTAGAGGAAAAACTTACCAAAAGTAAAGTTGCTCCAAAAATATAATAAATTGGAGACATTCTGTATTATGCAGCTTTGCTGCTGCAGTAACCCAATGTTTCTCCAAAAGATGACTGTAAATTGTACACTGCATGTGCAAACAGGGTATGTCTTTTGTAGCAGTGGAAAACATCTTTGATATGACCTGATTTGGTCTGGAGAGACAGCACTACTTGGATTTAGCTGCCTCAGTGGACTCATAAAATAGTTTTGAGAAATGTCTTCTTCAGTGAAGAGACCTCAGATGCCTTCTTCACTGGGAGCGCTACCCTTCTCTTTCTCCCTGTGGGCAGGAGACATGAGGCAGGGCTATCTCCTGGTGCTCATATACCCTGTTTTACTCAGTGTAAATAGTAGCCATGTTTTTCTGTGTTAAAGGATAATTTCCAATAGAAGGGTAGGGAGAATGACTAGTAATTATTTTATTGCAGTGACAACTCCTTGTTCTTCAACTAAAAATTTAGTACTATCGAGTGGTGATGTGGTAATCTACTGTCGACAATGACAGAATATTGTTATACTGTATTGCATCTGGGTAGCACCCTCAGTCTGAGATCAAGTTGAATCACAGTCATTTACAAGCTCTGCTGATGTGTTCTTGGAGGAAGTAATACAAAGTTACCCATGATTAGGGCAGCTGGGCCCAGGGAGTGATTTCCTTGGGGTCAGGTAGTGAGTCAAGAGCACAACTGATAGCAGTGTCCTTCTTGGCCAAGGAAGTGATGAAGTGGTCTTCTCCACAGCCTCTCTCTTCTCCTTCTGCTGTCAGCCTCCAGATCACCTTGCCAGGTTGAGAGGTGCTACAGAACAGCATACAGGCTTCAGATATGCACCCACCCACTGTGGAAGTACTGCAAGGGCTTTCCTCTGTCCTCTACTCAGGACAGGCCATGCCAAATTCTGACCAACAAGAAGGGGCTGCAAGAAGTCAATTTGTATTTTCACCTCTGTGCTGTATGAAGGGAACATACAGTATGAAGTGTAATGATAGACTGACATGAAAGGCTTTTCCCTTTCCTCTCTGCTTTTTCTGGCAGCAGCTGAACATGCAGTGACAACACACCTTCCATTACTAATATTTTGAAACCTAGAGCCGGAGAGTGCCTCAAACCGCAGTCTTATAACGTAATGAAGAATACACACAGCTGCAGTAACAACCACATAATTATTTAATTAGTTTTTGACAGCTTCAAATTGCACAGGCGAAGGAATGTATGAACCGCACATGGAAACCTGCCAGCAAAGGTTTTACACGTATACAGATGGTTTTAGCTATTGTAAGCGCAAAGCCAGGTTGCTGCACTTTTATTACAAAACCTAATAGCACATAATGTGCTGCAGAAGTTATATAAGGGGGATAAAAATGACATATGTAATTATTTCTTCTCCTTTATGTCACAGTATTACTCTTATATTTAACTTCCCATAAGTGAACCCTGCGAGACCAAAGATAGGAATATTTTAGCATTAATTTAAGTAATCTGTAAAGTAACATCTTTTCTGGGCTTTTGGAATAAGTAATTATGATACCACTAATTAACATTACATATAAATTTATATTTTAAGATCCTATTATGGAGATGAATTAATTAATGTCTCTTTTGGGAAGTTAAGTATTTTTATTTTTATTTTTATTTTTATTTTGGAAAAAGAAAGGCTCACAGGAGTGGAACAGTTTGTGAGAAACCATGGTGTGATTCAGGGACGAAAGAAATGACAAATTAAGAATTTCCTCAGTTTTCATTTGACTCTGCAGAGAGCTAGGACAAGAAATTTCAATATATAAATGCTGGAAAAATAATTGTCTGCAACAAAATGGATGAAGAGGGCACTAACATTAGTAGAAATCTGTCTTTGGCAAATTGATTATTCCAAAGGGGAAGATAATAATTTAGAAGTGAAACAAAGCATAATGTACTGTAAATATTTGCTCTTCGGCTGCTGCAAAGCCAACACCCATCTCCCAAGTCACTCAAAGTGTTTATAATTTCCATGTGTCGCAAGCTCCATGATTTTATATTAGAGAGGAAGTGATTTCTCCTGAATGCACCTAATTAAGGCTAACAACTAAAATAAAACATGAATTAATTCAAAACTTCACTCTGCACTCTAAATGAACACAAATGTCTTAGGTTTAAAAAGTTAAGTCCCCCTTTTTTTCCACATAATTGAAGTTTACATATTTTCCAGCCTTTGCTTTTTATGGTTCTGGCTGGGATAGGAAATGCTAAAAGCCCACAAGAAAAGGCTATTCCCATAGAGCTGTGTAAGATATTCACAACAAAACCTAAACCATGTGGAACACATGTGGTTTCAAGTTTCACAAGAAAGTCAAAACCCAGACTCTGTTTGTTGAAGTCTGTAACACGTTTTGAATGAAACTGGGCCTGTTTTCAAGAAAATCTGGTCAGATTCCTGGTTTTGTGTTGAAACCATCTGAAATTTGGCATTTGGCAAGTTCTCGGAAGAAGTCTTGAGGCCTGATCTCGCTGATGCTTCAAGGGGGACTTGCTGTAGATGGGAGGTAAGTGGAGGGGATGTCAGGTCTCAGCTAGGGTAGTGGGGCAAGGGCACTGTCAGGGGCTTTGGGGCTGAGGAAACCAACACAGCATTGATGGGTCTCCTGAGGTAGAGAACTGTAGTCAAGAATGGTTGTGCGAAAGTCATGTGGCTTACATCCATGGCAGGAGATCCTGGATATCTTGTGCATACCTTTCAAATGACACCTTGCTGTGCCTTCTCATGTGCCTTCTCATTTACTCCCTGAATAAAGACTAGGGGACCTCGAATACTTTGGGACTGAGTTCATCACTGTACTGAATTTTGTAGGATTTATGTGGCTATCACTGCATCCACATCAAAAACACACCTTTATTTTACTTGCAGAAATCTCTCTGACTAAGCAAATGAAAGACTGTGAAGAAATACTTGGCACCTATGATGAAACCATGCACTTTTTGAAAAGCTGTGTATAAGAATGAGTCATTAGTTGATGCTGCAGCCTCAGACTCTAAGATGTTATCAAGATAAAAGTTATGAGCTAAATTCTGGTATTGCAAGGATGGATATCAGGGCAGAATTTTTTCATGTGCATTCCTAGAAACATCTTTATCGCATAATAATACTACTGTAAATTATTGAAACTGTAAGGCTTTTAAATCAACCTTACTTCAACTTTCTCTCCTGCTATCACTTTTAAAATTTCTGTCCCTGCAAGAAGTGAAAATAGGCTAGGAAATTTATAGTCAAGGTATTAATAATATTATTAAAATGCAATATTATCTGTACAGACAAGTTTATTTATTGATCTCATAAACAGATACCATACACAACTACCAATACATTCTCCCACTTATATTGCTGTGTATGGGAATATTTAACTGTGAAAATAAAAACTGTTTTGTGCTGAGGCCAAAATGTAAGCAAAGTACAGAGCAGATGGTTTATGAGTACATTGCAAAACAGCATATGTCTGTATATAAGGAAAGAGCTCTATATCAGACTAATGAGTATAGAGTATAGTTTTCCTGTTTTCTCTAATGATATTTTATATGTGCAGTTCTGTGAATCCAGCACTGTGAGGACAATAATTATGCTCACAAATGAAATATAGCTCGTTAAAGCTCCAGTTCTTCCATCCACACTCACTTTGAATAAGCTTAGGTCAATCCTATGCGAGATAATTATTTATTACCCTGTCACTACTTCTTTTTTTTTTCCCAGATGTCTGTGTTTTGACTTTATATAACATGATAAAGTCCTTTTTGCTAACAAGTCTTTTAATGCACTATAGTTCTGCTACAAATCTTAAATGTCCACAGTGTGCAACTTTTCATAATTCATGCCTGCTGTTGTTCCTCTGAATAAGAATACTAAAGGAAGCTGCCATCCACCAACCTGCTTCCCCAAGACCCAGTTGTGCTTGCATTCATCTTGTCCAAAACTAGCTGAAAATCTCCCAGATGACTGGGTTTTCACCACTTCCCCAAGGGGCAAACAAGTGCCTTTGTGGTTTTTGTCATGATGCTCTTCTCTTGTTCAAAAAGAACTTGTGGGAAACACCCCCCAAACAGACTTGTTCTCTTTAAAACCTTCTTTTTCTATAGTTCCTCCAAGAAGCAGACAGCAGTTGAGCTTTCGGGATATTGAGACTACTAGTGAGTTTTTGCTGCACTGCACTCACAGACTGTCTGCATCTGCTTCTAACATCTTTCCTTGGCTGCAAACTTGGAGGCTGCTTTTCCCACTGCAGTGGGAAGTGAAGGAGCGTCTACTGGCTCATGGATGTCTGCTCCACTGTCTCACTTGTCTTCACACTGCCCTGGCCCATAGGGCTGGTTCTATACTTGGCACCCACCAGGTGCACGTCTGGTTACACCATCCTTTATCAGGGTCTCAGATACAATGTGGGCAAAGATACCAAGCACTGCAGGGGTGTTCTGGGGATTTAACAGGGTGGAGGTGACTGGTGGGAATGAGAATTGCAAATTATGTTCTGCTACCAGAGACAGTAGCCTGAGAAAATTGTGAAGTGTAAAAACTTCTTCTGTTTATAGGACAATAGTCATCTTAAATGTCTTTAGGAACAGAAACATAAAATGTACGAGAGTCCAACTGAGTTCACCATAGCAGAATGGAAATGGAAAATTCCATCTGTTTCATAATCAAAATATATTACATACTTATGCTGCAATATTTGTCAACATAACTACAACAAATAGAGGAAAGTAATTCAACCAATGATTACAAAAACCCAGAAGGGGCATACTGGTTTTGAAAATCATGTTAATTTGTAATGATTGCATTGCAGAATGACAGTTTTTCTCTTTGGAAACTTTCTTACTCAATTCTAAGGCTCAGTTAGGCCAAATTGCTAGTACTTAACAATAAGATCAGTAGACCTTAAAAACAGAGAGAAAAAGAAAGAAAGCAGAAGCTACTATGGATACTGCCAAACCACTTCTCAGCTTTGTAAATTCAACCACATAGGCAAGTTTCCCACCACAAAATCAGCATAAATTGATTTCCAAGTTGCTTAATTTTTTTTTTTTTTGCATTTTCCACCCCAATATTCTGATGGTAATTTGATAAGCCATCAGAAAAGTCTTATAATAAATTCTCTTTCAAAAGGAGATTTGCAAATATTTTTCTGCTTATTTGTGCAGCACATTTTTTGTATTACTTGATGTATCAAAGGTCCTGGCACAGCACTGGCACTCTTCCTTTTAGGAATTCTGTTTCTGTCTTTTCCTCAGGTTGACTGGCTTCTTACTTGACAAACATCTTCACTCATTTCAGCAGCTTATTGGAGTTAAACATAGTAGTCTTAACATTAACAATTAGTGCTTACTATCTTGCCTGTTTTTCCCCAACACAAATTAAATATTACTATTTCACAGACATTTCCAGTGGGAATTATTGTGTGGAGTTCCACATTTAATGTCACTCCATGCTTGAAATCTATTTGCAGTTCTTACTTTGGATTACAGCTAAACAACAAGTTTTGGTTGAAAGAATGGCTGTGACTCAATTGTTAGCTAGCATACATGTCAATTTGAAATGATGGAAATAATTGCCACTGACAGTTTTACTTTGCAGAAACCTGTTTTCCTTCCTTCAGAATCTTTTTTATCTTGGTTTACTGGAAAAAGTGAACAAACTCAAGGAAATGCTTTCAAAATTATCAGCTTCTAAAGAACACCAGTAATCACTTTGCATAATCCACATCTGGGCTCAGTCCAGTTTTCCTTAATTAGCTACAAATGCCATGTCTGCTGCTATGTCTGAAATTTTCACTGTGTCTACGTATTAAAGTGTAAAATGAATTGGATTTTCAAGTTCAAGGATATTACTTAGGTAGTTAAGTGGATTTAGACACAATGGCATTTATTGTACTAAAAATAGTATAGATGTGGCTACTTTTCAGATTTATAGAACCAGGGCAGTTCTGTATTTTGAGGATCGCACTGGCTACTTACCCTAGCAAACAGGTATTTAACAGGTGTTATTTGACCGGTAAATCACACAAAGACACTTGGGCCTTTTGTTCATCCTGTAAATAGAAATGGGTTTGTAAACTATAAATTACTATAGCTTCTCTGAGTCTGGTGTCCATATGACTGCCTGTCATGTTTCCTTTGTCAAGGCTGTATGTGGTATTCACATCCATCTAAAAGCCCATGCTGCCTTTACACCACTGTTCAAAAACTGGGAAACTCAAGCTGGTGTCTTGCTCCAGAATATTCCATTGCTCTGAGGTGTGGGATAAAGGATACACAACATAATATATTTTGCCTATACTGGGAAAAGAAAACAGGTCCTCCTCAAACATTTATTGATCTTGTTATCGATGGAGAATGTGCCCTACTAAACATGAGTGGTGTAGGAATAGTGTAGATAGGTGAACACCATCTTCCTGCCCTTTACCATTACCAGTTTTCAGTTGTCACTGAGAATTGGTATTGTATATATGTATATACACAGCTTCAAGTTGTGCCGAGGGAGGTTTAGATCAGATATTAGGGAAAATTTCTGCACTGAAAGGGTTACTGAGCATTGGAACAGACCAGGGAGGGGGTTGATTCACCATTGATAAAAACAATACCCTGTTTTTACCAATAGCTGCCCAAACAAGAAATACAAGAGTGTTCCTTGGTGTCCTGTCATCTGGAGAAGGATTTTGAAATGCAGCACCACCTGTGTAGAGCCTTTGGCATCGGTATTATGATTGCCATCCCCCAGTGCTCCCTTCTCCAAGTTGTGCCAAGCCCTCTTTGAAAAGGGAATCTGCTGGAAAGTTACTTGCTCTTGAAGGTAATTTTTTTCTTAAATTCAAAACTCAACAAAATTTGAAATCACTTCCTGTCTGTTTCTGCTTTCTTTTACCCTGAATTTTTTCTCACTGATGCGATTTTAAAGGTGTGATCGAACCCTTAGTCAAGCCAAGAGAAATTTTTCCAATGTCTTGGGAATACGATAGATCAATATATAAATGAAAATGTAAAAATGGCTTAAGAACTGATTGTGCTAAAGGAGGACAGTGAAAAAGCTTTTGGCACTTACATCAAGAAATAAAGTTGCTAGGTTTCACCTTGATTTTTAAATTGCTGGGAGCAAATCTGGAAGGCCACTGAGCTTTTTCAGTTTCTGGCTGCAGTGTGCAGGAGAGAAACACAGTCCTCAGTCCTGTGTGCTCGTGTCTGAGGATATTTCCCTTTGGAGGGTGTTTTTTTGTTTCCCCCCTGCTTCCAACCTGCACATCCTATGCATCTCTTCATGAAGAAAGACTTGATGATATTTGAAGATACTTTATCCTGGAGCACTGCCTTAGTACAGACAAGAGTGAATTTAAATAAAATAAACCACTCATTGGACCTTTCGCTCCCTGTCACCACAGGGCTGTGTAAACCTGATGTAGCTCTTTGAAAGTCAGCAGATTTATGTTGTTGTTACTACAGGACAGTGCTGTAGGGAACAACTAGCCTATTTCTATAATTCATCATGCAGAGGCAGTCAAGTGGCCCCGGAAGGTTTCTAAGGAAGGAGCAGCGACAGTTAACCTTCACTGCAGTTGTATGGGACAGACTCAAGAGGTGGAAGTCTGAATGAAAGACTATTGAATCTGAGAATTTGGAAGATGTTGTTATTCTGTTTTAGAATCACTCTTCCTTCTGTGTTCCCCAAAATACTCCTCTCTGTCCTTCAGAACTCAGAGTACACAATAATCTCACACTTGAAATACATGTTTATGAGATACTGAGGTTCTAGACCTCTTCTTGTGAGTTATGGGACAGTTCTGATGATTTGTCTGGAACTAGGCTGATTTATAGGAATGGAGGCTCTGGTTGGCTGTGTCTGCTCAGAGCTTGGCCCATGGCTGCAAAAGTGTGCAGAAAATTCTGTCTCAAAATATGTTGTTCAGCTGTTTTTTACTCCTTTTGGTAGTAACAGCAGTTTAGGGCTTATGCTTTTTTGCTCTCAAAATGTGCTATTAAGGAACTAAAGACTGAAATGATTTCACCTTATGTTCACATTTTTTGTTGGTTTTCTTAGGTAAGATGTTCTCTTGGAAATGTTTTTTAGTACTACCAACAACTATTTCCAAAATGACTACGTTTGTTTTTTAAAGAAGGATAAAAAAAATGACAAATTAGAACCTTATGGACTGTTAAAACTCTCTGGTAGAAAGAACTGTCAGCATGATTGATATCTAGAAATTCTCTTTTCAAAGTCATTAAAAAGCTGTATTCCAGTCATTGAGCTCTTGGGAGAAACCTTGCTAGATTGCTTCCTGTTGTCTAATTTCTGAAAATATCCTTCCCAGAAGGGACACAACAATAGAATCATGTCAGAAATACAAACACCAGGTGAGCCACATGCATCAGCAGTAGTGGGGAAATGGCTTCGTTTCTTTGTTATTCAACATTTTTTAGGTAAGAATAATAATAATTTTTAAAAAAGCTGGAATCTCTAGATGCTTAAAGTAAATTTCTCATTTTGGAAATATGGCTGTCTCAAGGGCACTAAATCCCATGTAATCTTGACAACCCAAAACATACCTGGCTAGACAAAAAGCAGAAAAGAAAAATCATACAAATTTTATTTGATAAAGAGGGAGGTCATCCCACTTAGTGATATTTCAGTTTTAATGAGAGTCTTTTATCCTGAAATATGTACACATTTAATCCTAAATTGATGCTCTTTCTACAAGTGTATTTCCAATTCAGCAAATAAACAAAAGACTGTAGGGGAATTTTGCTAAGAGTCTCACAACTGCTGAGCTTAATTTGTTTTTGAGACATAAATGTGAATTATGTGTGCCTGTTGCTACCTGAGAGCTGGTCGGAGCTGATGGCAGGATGCAAGTGCTGCAGTGCCAGCCTGGCAAACTTAAAGCAGAGGCAGGCAGCTGCCTCATTTTCTAGCTTCCAGCAGTATGTGGGTGAAGCAGAATAATGTTAGCATTTGGCTAACATCACATGATGGCTTCCAAAATATCAGTTCAGAAGGCTTCTCTCATCCAAAAAAAATGGGCTCTCACTGGGTATTTGCAGTAACACACACACACCCCCACACCCATAATCAGTGGGTGTAAAATGTGAAAAGGATGCTTGCCAGGGAGCTTTCAGATCCAAAGCTGGGAATGGGAACTGTATACTTGGAATGGAGGCATGAGAATGCTCTTGCTGTTTGTGTTCTTTTGTTCTTCTGACATTTTGGGGTTTTATGTGGGTGTGATGACATATTCTCCTAAAGCCTGCAGAACCAAGCCATGGGTTTCAATGCCTGCTACCAGAGAAGGATAACTCCTCAGAAACACAACTGCAGGGAAATAGAGATCAAGCCCTCATATGTACTGGAAGGATTAAATTGTGCCTAGGCTCCCCTAGCTGGTTGCACTGAAAGTGAAGGCAGCGGGAGAAGCCCATCAGCTCCCTCCCACTGCTGTGTCCCTGCCTGCGTCCAGTTGCTGCTGCCGTTGCTGGCTGCTGCCCAGCTGAGTCTCCCACGGGATGTGCAAGGCCCACACAGATAAGCACATTAGCACAGCTTGTATCCTCACAACTGCATTACTGTTTGCACAAAAGCACGTTGCTTCTGGCTTACACTGAGCTGTAGCATAAACAAAAATTGCCTCCAAACCACTTAGGAGTGCTGGTCCAGGAGGGTTTGTTTTGAACGAGCCCTACTGACAGCAGAATTAGGCTACACATGTGGCTTCATGGAAGACTTGAGAGGTGGAGACAGAAGGGAGATTGCAATGCTAGATGGACATATAATAGTTTAGCTAATAAGAAAACAAGCCAGGAATCTGGGTGAGGATTGGGAATTGCAAGTCTGAGAACTCATCTTGGAATGTTGTCCTGGGAAGCATCGTGCAGCAGAGAGCAAGGAAGGGTGGAGCATTATACCACAGATGACTACCCAAGTGATATTCATGCTGGAGCACTTCAAGAGTTCAGGAAAGACAGTAAGAGTGGGATGTTTTATCAATTATCTATTCATTACTGTACCAGACTTTGCAAAGAAAGACATTTCTTAGTTATGGAAAGGGGCTGTCAGGAGAGAGAAAGAAAGGCAAAAAGAGGGAAGCAGAGACAATATGGTCAAAAAATTGAAAATAAACCACCAAGTAAGTAATAAAGGACTAAGAATAAATGAATAGTGAGAGTAGAGAAAAAAACTCAATACAAAAGTAATGGAATCCAAAGTTGTAGAAGACACTCTTTTACAAGTTTTCACTCTATGGCAATTTTAAGGTAGAATGCCTTTTCTCTCAGTAGGAAGAAAAGGGAGCTGAAAAGTCCTGAAGAGGATGATGGGTTCTAGGAACATTTAGCCTGAGGAAGGTTCTTCTCACTACTGTAAAGTCATCACATCGTGCTCATAAATCAAGGTTGTTCTTGCCCTGAGAAGGAACTTAGACTAAGACTTCTAAATGCATACAAAAAGAAGCAAACTATTTCTAGCTGTGCTAGCAGTGATATAATGCAAGTGGTTATGGCTAGGATAAACATATTTTATTATTTATGGCCTAAATACAGATACATTATATACTCTTCAACCTGGTGGACTGCAACTACTATTTTTGTTACCTGTGTGACCTTTTTTGCTACCTTTATTCCTGATCACTGTCATAAAGCTCTGATGTATGTCATCTAGAAATGTTCAGATGACAAATTTAATTTCACTTTGATTCTGACACCTCTGGCTTAGCAGGTATTTCATTGACATTACTGAAGCAGTAAAAATTACTGCAAAAAAGTTGCACATCTCATCAATAGGCATCAGACATCTCCCATTTCTTTAATGGGTTGCCTGAGTCAGGTACACCTGAATGATATGCTAGTGTTTATTTTAAAGCTTTATGCTATTTGCCATGGAAAATCCAGTTTAACTATTTTCTTTCATAGTTCCTCCTCTAATTTATATTCTTGTTTGTTGGCTTCATTTGTGTCCAATTTCCAGATCATGAAGACTTTCTCTTCTCTTCGAAGAACCCTACTGCTTTCATTACATTGGAAGACTTTTTCCTGTCTGGTTTCCTTTCTTACTTAATTATACCTACATTTCCTGAATCTCAGTAGTCATCTTCCATATCTAAACTACTTTTGGGGGTTTTTACTCCCTTTAAGCTATCAGTCTTTTGTAACTATCCTTGAGTTCTAGTGAAGTTGCTTGTTTACAAAGTACTGCTTCTTTCCAATTCTTTTCCTGGGTGTCAAACCTAAATGTAACAGCTGCTGCTAGTTGTGGCCTGAGTCCTTGTTTTAGGTGAAATAATTATGTTTTTATGTTACTTAAGACTAATTAAAAATTAGCTTCACCTTCTGCTTTGAAATTTGAAATGTAGTTTGGGTATTGAGAAATCAGATGCTTACCTTTGCAGACATTTGGGGCAATTATAACAGTAGATCATGGCACTCTGTAATGAAGCTGAAAAGCTTCTTCTAGTTAAAAAGCTTATGTCCCTAAGTGTTTGAAAACCGCTGCCAGTTTTTCTGATGAAGTAACTGATGGCAGTTGCAGATTTTTCTCCCTGTGTGGAGCCCATGCTAAAGTAAGATGAATCTAGCAGAGAGAAGAGGAATGATGGGACAAGAAGATGTAGGGAATTTGGTGTTTGAAGCAAACATGCTCCTCCCCTCACAGCTGTAATTTTCCCGTGGCTTCACATTGCTCACCCTCTCCCCAGCAGGTTTGACAGCAAAGGAGGTGCAGCAGCAGAAGGTGCAATTCCCCAGTCTTCTGGAGTTGGATGGCCAGTGGGATGAGCTGTTATGGGAAGGAAGGCTCCTTGAGAAGGGCTTTCCCTGCTGTCCATGAGTTAATTTTTCGCTATGTTTTCCTTAGTCTTCTTCCATTGCCCTCTGTTATATCTCAACCCTGCCCCAGCCTCCTGGCCCATCCCCCACGCCACTAGATCACTGGCTTCCCTAAATCCTCATGCCAGTCTCCATGCCTGCATAGCTCTAGCTCCAGACCTCCATTGCCTTCCTGACTTCTCTCACTGTTTCAGGCCTGTGGTTGTGTCCTGTCACAGCCCACACAGCCAATCACCACTCACTTCCCACTCTGGCTTGCAGCATCATTGCCAGGTGTCACATGGTTATCCCATTTGAAACACCCCTGAACTTGACATGCCATGTCTCAGCTGGCATTTTAACCACATGCAGCAATGAATTACAGCTGGCCTTTGTAATTGCAGATGAGCACACCCTTTCTGTAGAGGTTCTGCTTTCTACAAGCGGTGAGAGACGGTTTTAAATCTTTCTTGTCACCACCTTCTAACTAGGAGGGAGGAGGCCCTGACATGTCTTCCACCACGGCAGATTTACATGCAGATATGGGTACAAGTCAGAAAAATACTGCAGAGGCCCTCGAGCTAATGGCCCTATTAACTAATGGGAAATCTACACCCAAGCTCCTCTATCCGGCTTTTTGTGTCACTCCTGCCAAACATGAACCGTGAGCTGGGGTTCCTTCCCAGAAACCTGTCTAGATTTGTGAAAACTTTGTGAAAACAATTCTGTTTTTCTTATATTTTGTGAACAGCCAATTTAGTCTGCTGGGGCACACAAAAATGGCAGGTACATTCAACCTGGTGTCCAAATTTAGAAGGTATATAGCTCTTTTTGCATTGTGAATCTCTGAGAGACTGGGGCAGGGAGGAGCATTAACCAATCTCCACACAAAACTTGCTGGCCACACTTAAAACATCCCCTCATGGGCTGCGTATTTCTTGTAAACTTAATTGCTTGGGATTAGAGTCTATTTCCTGGCACTGCCTTTGAGGTCACAGAAATTCTTTTGTGCCTGGAAAGCTTCTGCTCAGCAGTTCACAGTCCCCTGGGAGTCTGAGGCTGGCAGTGGCAGAAGCGACTGCTCTTTTTACCAGCCACTGAGGTGCCCTTTGAGGGGGAAGAAATTCCAGCATCATAAATTTTTCAGCCATTGGGAACCTTCTGGGATTCCTCTAGGTGGCAGGAAGCACACACCTGCTACTGGGGCACTGCTCACTGCAGTTCTCTGGCTGCAGGAGTTTATGAACTTTTAATGGTATAGGTGAGGGTTATTCTGAGGTCGGGATTACATCTTAAGAGTTGCTTGTCCACCAGCTATCTGACTGACAGGCCCTAACTTTGGAGCTTGTTTGCTCTATTCCACAGGCTTTTGGTTTTGTGGTAAGGTTAGCCACTAAGTCATTCCTTTCACATCACCCTGGGTAGTGCCATCCAGGGTTTGCTTACCTATGTAGCAAAAAGAGGTTTACATGCCTTTGAAGCAATAAAATGAGGCAGTAGCAGGCAGATACAATGAGTACCACATATAACCATTGAAATCTGGGTGCCTGCTCCACTGACATCCTAAAAGGATGTTGGTATGAGCTTGGGTGGATTTGATTTTAAGTCATAAGTTATTATTGGATCTTTTCCCTGGCCATGAATTCTTGATTTTTCCTTATCTCAGTTCATGTTACTGACAAACACCAGAACACATCCTTCAAACCGCCTGAGCATTATTTTGGAGGGTGTTGAAATACATAAGTAACTGTACTGAGTATATACCAGCATGACCTGGTTCAGCCACTAAGGCCAGAGGGGAAGACAAGGCTGCGCTTATACCCCCACTAACCCACCACCTGGGTGGGAGTTTAAACAAATTCTTTGCCCTCACAGGGTCTTTTTCTGCCCTCTCTGTTCTACATCCACTGGAAGAGTGTGTTTCCCAGGATACCTCTTTTCCCTGGCTGCTCTGCATCTAGTCTCAGCCTGAAGTCCCCCAACAACTCCTTGCCCTTTAAGACAAGCAGATGGTGGAAAATTATGCACTGCTGAGGAACTCCACTTTATCTGCTTATTTTTTGCTGGAAAGGTCCCCTTGGACATCAGCTTAAATCTCTCTTTCTCTCTGGAGCATAATGAAGCAGACCTCAGAAGGGCTGTGGCTCCAGCTCTGGATATTTGGTGTGGACCAAGTTATGCAATATACTGCTGTGACATCTGGAGGTTAAGTTTTGGCTCATGTCTTGGGACCATAGTTAACATCCACGTGGGGAATTTTTGTTTTTAAGAACAAGAAGTACTATTCTGATTTCATGTTTTTCTGTGATCTCATTCAACTTGAATCATGTCCAGTATACCTCTAGCTGCATCATTTACAAGGAGGAAGGAATTGGTTTTTTTATTGGTGACACAGGTTGCTTTGGTGAATTACGTATTGGCAACAAAATATGTTGAGTTAAACATCACAGGAACTTAAGGACAATAAATACTACTTGTTCTGCTTAGCTAGAAAATTACTGTTTTCTTAGCACTTCCAAATTAAATCCTATGATTATTCTACAAAGTGATATCATAGAGATTCGTAGTTATTCAAATAATTTCAGATGATAAATGGTAATATTATGCACTAGCAGTGATCATCAATAAAAAGAGCTCGAAGAGCTTTACCAGCATTATTTTGGCACCACTGTACCAAGCAATTAGCAATGTACATGAGCTAATCTCGGTTTTTAAATTGTTCTCAAGTCTGCAAAGAACTGAATGCTAATGATCCTGCTCAGTTTACCTGCACTCTTGACCCATGAGAATATCACCTATTCGTCTCAAAAAGCCTAAAATGAGAGGTGCTGGTTTTGAGTCATAGGGGAAAATAATGCTTGTATTTGCACAATGTACATCAGTGTGTAACTTGTGAATTCAGACCTAATGCAGTTTCAGGGTTGATATATACCTCAATAGCAATCAGACATTCATGCTGCAAGAATCTAGGCCCCACACTGTGTGCAGCTTGCTCTGTCCTGTCACCTTTATTCTTTGTCCCTCTCTGTCACTGATCAAGAAGTCCCTCTGATAGGTCATGAGTTTGTAAATAACAAAAAGATGTTGCAAGTTATTTTTTAATGACATTGTTAGTATTCTCAGGGATAAGTCCCTATATTTGTAAGGAAAACCCCAAGACCTTGAATAACAGATTTAAAGCACAGATAACATGATCTGTAACTTTGTCTTCACTAACAAGCACAGCATGCAATACAAGTCAGCTGCACAGCAAGCTCTTTACCATCTCTTCTCTCACATTTCATTGGAGTATGTAGTTTACAGTAGATTAATGTCCTAACCTCTTAGCTTATTAGTGTAGAACACAATCAGCCCTATGTAATGAGATTAGACAGTAGGAGCTTAAGGCAGTGCTAATTTTTAATAAATTTTCCCTCATTTAGAAAATGGGTTAAGATTTAGGAGACTGGAAACTGATTATATGTTTGTGCACAGTAGAAAACTCACTATTAATTTTCACAAATGTGACCAGTTGCAAATAAATATTTCTTGTGCTTTAAAATTTTGTGCTGCTCCGCCCAGATCTAGGCTCTTTAATTTAACAGCATAAATAGGTGTCAAATGGTTGGACAACATTAGTGAACAAGACTCAGTAAAGTCCTGAGAGCTGAGAGGTTTGATCTGATTACCCTGCATACAGGATTAAGAAATGATGGGCAGGTGACTTCAGTTTCTTTTGGAGACTTCTTCAGTTTCTTTTGGAGACTTTTCAGTTTCTTTTTGTGTTCCATGTTGCCAGTTGTTCTTATCTGTATCCCTTTGTACTGAACAAAAAAAAACAAAAAAACCCCAAAAAGCAATTTAAAAAATCCCTACCAACCAAAAAAATCCATCAACCAACAACAACAACCAAACCAAAGAAAAACCCATAAAAAAACGCCAAACACTCCCCCTCCCCCCAAAAAAAACCCACCAAACCCTTCAGTGAACTATCCCTGAAACCGTAGAGCATGATTTCAGCAAATCAAATGCAATGATGTCTTCCATGTGCTTCCCAGCCATCCATCCTCAGAGGGACCTATTCCTCTGTTGAAAGTCCCTTACAACCTTACTGTCATGATAAAGGACACAATTTTCAAAGAGGTGGGCTAAGGACAAAAGGCTGAATTCCTTCAATGTAATTGAAAATTCCCCATTTCATTGATTGAAAATCCCCAACACAGATAGCAGAGCTTGCTTACTATGAGGTTTTATGGTTCTGGAAAGGGAGGAAATTGGCTATATGTAGTGGGAGACCACTGTGGCTACCTAATAATCCCCTTCAAATATTGCATGTTTCTTTACATTTTTATGTAAAAATCATGTAAATAGCAAATTTATATTTTTCCCACTGCCATGTTTTATCAAAAGCCTTCAGTATAACAGGGAGCTTTTCAACAACAGGAAAGTAATTTTGTCAGTTGAACTTGCTATATAATTAAAGGATTAAAATTTTCTCTGAAATAGAATTAAGAAACAGAAATGGGTTTATAGTTAACTCCTTCATGTTTAGATGACTGGCCAAGGAACTTAAAGGTGTAGAATTTCCTTGGGAAATGTGCGTTTTGGCTAGACCTGTGCAAAATACTGCTGTGAAGACATTTTGGACTGAAATATTTGGAAAATTTTCTGTCAGAATTTTGGTGGAAGGAGACTATCAGACGAAGAATGATGTGAAAAGCTGGAAGGAAGACAAAGAAACATGAATTTTCCAACCCAGCAAGCTTTCAATCTTACTGCAGACGATGATCTCAAGCCCATATATATACTCACTGGCATACTTTTACCTAAGTTTGAAAATACGCAAATACAAACTTTGAGAAAATATGCCTTTTCAGATTTTACATATTCAACATGGCAAGTCTCCAGGACTTCATAATAATTCTGTGTAACTTGTTACTGGGGTAACACACATGTCTGAGCATTACCCACCTGCATGTGGATTTCTGGGCCTGCCTGGAATAGCTAGACACCCAATAGTTCGGGCAAGATTGTGTGTCTATTTTCTTACTGCCTTAGTGATGGGCTGCAAATACTAAGACTAATTTTATCTTTCTTTTACAGGAAGTTAAATCTCTTGAAAGTATCACTATTGTTTTACACAAAAAAGTGGCATGGAAATTGATGTATTTTTAAGGTGAGTCTTTTCTCATGTAGATTTAAAGAGCATTTTTTGTACCGGGGTAACTAGCATCTTCTCAATTTTATGGGCCCCATACTAAATTGCAGGATTAACTGATAGGCAGCTATTAGGACAAGACTGCATGCGCATTCATGCCCAGATTACTGTGAACAGTTTATGTTTCCTTTGGCCTTTGACTGTTAGGGTGGAGCAGTTTCCCTGTCACTGGACAAACTACAGTGATGGGTCATACCATCTGCACAGAGATCTCATGCTATTGCTTTTCCTCTCTACTCTGCCATTAGTGATGTCACCATCATTTCTTTGCCATAGCAGTTCGTGACTTGAATAATATTTTGGTTCCACCTTCTGTTCTGCTTTTAGTCTTACTTTTGTCTTGACTTGTAAGCCCTGGAACTTTACCTCAGCCTTTGAATCTTCCTTCACACCAGAAGAGGCATCTTTCTCTTTATTCTCTTCTCAGGCAAAGCAGTTTTCTGGGCCTTCCCTGGCTCCTGCTGTGCTGCCTGCTGCCTCCATATGTCCCCATGCATGCAGAGATCCCTAGGCACAGGCTTCTGGAGAGGCTATGTCTCTCCTCCTTCCTGCCATTCTCATCACATAACATCTGTCTTTAAGTGTCTTTGCTGACATCCCCTGGATCACCATGGATCCTCTCCTCATGTCACCATGGGTCTGACATGGGTTTCTGTACATCTCAGTGTCCAAGCTGGCTCTTAATGGACTGGTTTGGGGATTTGGAGCAGTTTAGTCATAACTGCTCAGGGTCATTCATCTCTTGTAATCCATCCCTCCTCTACTCTACTCACCCCAGCCCTCCTTCACTTACCCTTTGTTTTTCCTTCACAACAACCCTGGGTGTCTTTGCATGGTACTTTATTATGCCACATTGACACCCCTTTCACTCAAAATATGCAGTTTACTCATTCAAGCCCCAGAAAATTGTCCTTTCTCCTTGTCTAGTGGTGCCTTTTACTGATGCACATCTTGCACAAACTTTGCTGCAGGATTTGTGAAACTGGAACGTGTCTGAATATGAGAACTTATTCACTCTGAGTGTGAGTGAACATTGGAACAGATTTCCCAGAGAAGCTGTGTAGTCTTCTTCACTGCAGATATTCAAAAGCCATCTGAACACAAGTGTGAGTAACAATCTCTACAATGACCCTGACTGCACAGAGTGGTTATACTAAGGGACCTTCTGTGGTCCCTTCCAACCTTACACATTCTGTGATTGTGACAGTGTAGTAGTTTGACCTGGGGAGGGAAAAACTCAAAGAGTTTTCTCTCTGAGTACTTCCCTGGGAGTTGATAGTGATCAATTGGAGGCTGGTTTGGTTATTGACAGCGTGAAGAACCAATTGGAGAAAGTTAGTTCACTCCGTGAACACACATTTTGAAGGAGGTAATCCGGAACTGAGCCCTCTTGGCTTTTCCGGCAGCAGTGCAGGTAACAGGGCCCTGGCCTGGCTCCACTGCAGGCCTGTGGGCCTGGCAGGGGCCGGGCCGGGCCCCCTGTCTGGGGAGCTG